>JXTB01000076.1:814760-836525 GCA_002914805.1 Parasponia andersonii
TAAGTCTTGAGCGTTCTCCATTAGCATTCGAGTATTGTACCCTTGAATATTCATCAATATAGTGAGAAAACAGTGGACGTAGGCTCATCTTTTTTGGAGCCGAACCACTATAAATCCGTGTCTCCTTATTTGCTTTGATTATTTACTCCAGTTTACACAAGCCACATCTCTTAATTATTCATAAATTTATTGTTGATAAAACCTCCATCAACAAAAGACTACCAATATAATTTATAATAAATAAGTTATCATTATAATAATCATATAATTTAGAGAAGATATTATTATGGAAGTTAAAAAATTTAAGAATTAAATTATGCAACAACAAGTATAATTCAAATATAATTAGTTTTACTGCTATTATTCTTAATTTATTTTCTAGCTAGTCTGGTAAAAATAAATATTTTCTGCCGTACGTGTTCACATCTTTTAAATAATCTAACACCAGAATATTGACATGTGGTGAATTTCGGATCACACGTAACGCATTACTGTGTGCTTTACTGTACCGGGATCAATCGAGCAGAGCAGCACCCCCACATTAATTCTGACCTGTTCAACAAGTAGTCATCAGTGCATAAATTCATAACTCACACTATATACAGGCAGAGCATGCAACACAGCAGAATAGGTTGGTTGGTTGGTACTGGAATAATCTTTCATTCATCCAGCAAAACAAGAAATGGCGGGGAGAGTGGCCGTGAAAAGGGTGAAGTTGGGTTCACAAGGCCTAGAGGAATCAGTTCAGGGGTTGGGCTGCATGGGAATGTCGGCCTTCTACGGCCCACCCAAGCCCGAACCCGAAATGATCGCTCTCATACACCACGCCATGGACGCCGGCGTCACTTTCCTTGACACCTCCGACACGTACGGTCCTTACACCAACGAAATCCTTCTCGGAAAGGTAAAAGATATTTTTTTTGTTCCTCCTTTTACTCTTGTTTTCGAAATCGAAATTTGAAATTTGAATATGAAAATTTTTGTGGGGTTTGGGTTGGGTTTTTACTAGGCGCTTAAAGGAGGAGGAGTGAGGGAGAGAGTTGAGGTGGCAACTAAATTTGGAATTGGGTTCGACAAGAAGGGCAACATGGAGGTGCATGGTGATCCGGCCTACGTAAGGGCCGCTTTCGAGGGCAGCCTCAAGCGCCTCGGCGTCGATTCTGTTGATCTTTATTACCAGCATCGGATCGATACACGTGTCCCAATTGAAGTCACGGTTCGCTTTCTTCTTTTTTCTTCTTGCATCATCTCTCTTAATTCTTTGCGAAATTTTTGTGCCTTTTTTTTTAAAAAAATGGGTTTTAACGGTTCTTTAATTTTTTTTCCCATTTTGATTGTGGTGATGAGATCTTATTTTGCTTCCAGTTTGTATAATGTTTTTATCTTTAACTTATAAAGCTCCCTAAATAAAACTCTATTAAATGTATATATATGCTTACTAAGATATCAAATTTGAGGTATATGCTCCTAGACTTAATAACGTTGTATAACATAGCTTCCCGTTACTTTAAAAGACAAAATGCTCGAATTATTTTTTAACAGATTGGGGTATTTTAGTCCAAAAACATACTTTTTCTGAGAAATATTGAGTAGCATATTTTTCAAATTTTGGTCATTGTGAGGAATATATATATATAAATATGTCGTGGATTTTCTCAAAGGGTTGTGGTTATAAGACTACTAATTATAAGGAGGGATCATGTAGTTTTTGAAATTATTTCAGGGCATAAAGTCTTACTTGGTGAATGTTTTATTTTTTTTGTTGTTTCCTCTTATTAAGGAGAGTCGAGTATCATGGTATATGGTCGATTTTCAGTGGCTACAACTAATGAGTACTGCATTCTTGGGAACAAGAACTTAACCAAGAGTTCTTTTTTTCTTTTCATTTTTGTGTAGGAAGTTTTGAATCAAGTTAATTCTTCAAAATAGATGATTAATCTAGTTTTTGAGTTTGGGCAATTCAAAGCTTGTTTTTGGAAATTTTCTTTTATGTTACTTTAATTTGACCTTAAATAATGAAGGTGGGCGAACTCAAGAAACTAGTTGAAGAGGGTAAGATAAAATACATTGGTTTGTCTGAGGCCTCTGCTTCAACCATTAGACGAGCTCATGCTGTTCACCCAATAACAGCTGTGCAGTTGGAGTGGTCCTTGTGGTCGAGAGACGCAGAGGAAGAAATAATTCCCACCTGCAGGTGAGACTACTTGATGGAAATGAGTAGATTTGAATAGTACCTTCTCATATTAATTATGATGCTTTCAAACTCTTAATTTTATTAGGGAACTCGGCATTGGAATTGTCGCATACAGCCCTCTGGGACGTGGTTTTCTGTCGTATGGGGCTAAGTTGGCTGAAACCTTGTCTGATAATGACTACCGTAAGGTTTGTTTGATTGCCAATTTCCATATAAATTAGAGAGCTTAAGAACGATTAAACTTATGACAAAATGTATTTCTTCGTTTTCTACTCGCGCCAAAAAATTAATTTTATTATTTTTTATAAACCATCACTTAATAAGCTATCCAGAATAAGTATGTTGTTTTTCCCAGTTGCTATACTCAAAATCCTGTTACATAGTAGATGGTCTTTCCTCAAATAACACGAGCATGGCATACTAGAATAACAACTGTATAGAACCTTGCCTTATGACTACGCTTGAGACCTACTTATCTTGTGAACACCATAGAAAATAAAACTCATGTTGGAATGTGCGGAGAAAATTTCATGGTGTGGCAGTGTGACAGAACAAGCTTATTACTGCCTTTTAGAACATCACTTCTCTCAAATCAGTATATGCGTATAGGAGCTTAACCCATCTATCCTTATTGCAGCATCTTCCAAGGTTTCAAGGTGAAAACCTCGAGCATAATAAAAAAATATTCGAACAAGTTAATGAGATGGCAACCAGAAAAGGATGCACTCCTGCGCAGCTAGCATTGGCCTGGGTTCACCACCAAGGAGATGATGTGGTTCCGATCCCTGGAACCACAAAGACTGAGAATTTTAACCAGAATATTGGGGCTCTATCAGTGACTGACATCAGAAGAAATAGCCCAGCTTGAATCTTTTGCTTCAGCTGATGCCGTCAAGGGTGACAGGTATGGTGGAACCGTGGCAACTTGGAAGGAGTCTGAAACTCCACCACCATCTTCGTGGAAAGGCGAGTGAGTACACGTTTTTCTCCTTTTAAGTCCCGACATGTTGTGAACATGTCAATGTCAGACATGTAATTAGAGAATAAGTCGTGTTCTCTTAAGTGGGTATGATGTATAATTTTCAGCCGATCGAACCGCTAAGATGTTTTGCGTACTGGTAAAACTTATCTACGGCAATCCTGCTATGTGTGGTAACTGCTGCTGTTTCTCGTGTATGCAATGACTATGAATGTTTTGCAGATTGCTAGATCATCTTTTCAAGTCAAAATTCACCTTTACGAAGGGCGGACATGATTTTACTAATCTTGTGATGAGGTTGATTGAGTACGTTTGATACTTTGATATATTTTCTCAAATTGTTGGATGCAGAATTTAATAAATAAAGAAGGGTTTGGACATTTTTACCTGAATTTTTGAAAATAATATATTCAAAATAATTATTTCTTGTACGTTATTTAGTAGTATTTTCTCGGGTTAATAATATTAATAGTTTCTGAATTATACCTGATGTACTATATTGTCATATGAATTTTCAACTTATATAGTATTTGAAAGAGCGAATAATCTGCTGGCAACCTTTATGTTACAATATTACTAGTTTCACGGTCATATTATAACATGCGACTAAATATTTGACCTGAATAAGTTTTTCAATATTTTCTATATTTTCCTTTTATATGCTTTAGGTCATGATTTGTATAGTTGTCAAACATAAAATTCTGATCATATTAATGTATAGATGGATTCAATTAAGAAGGAATGGGTAAGTGACTCTTTCTTAAATTGGTGAATATATGTCTATATTTTATTAAGGAAATTCTTTAATTGAATATTTTATGTGTAATATCTTTTATGGAAGTTTCCTTAACTCATTTGTACTGATTCTCACTGATTAAAGTTACTCTAATTCGTATTATTAGCTGTCAAATAGGTTTGAGTAACTTATATTTTTATACTAGGAAAGTAATCTGAAAGTTTCATTTTTATGTTACGATATGATTGGGTTGACAGACCATGTTGCAACACGTGGACAGAATCAGCAACTATTTTCCGGATCCGTTTTTTAAGTTTAGTAACAAACTAGGTTGATCTTGTAAGTCTTCTAATTAATATTAAATGCTCTTAATTGTTATTTTGCAAATCTTACATGTGAAAGCTTGCTCTCTTCTCTATTTAAAGGCAACTCAAGAGTAATTTTAGGTAGAGAGACCACTTATTGTATTTTTCAGTTTTAAAAGAAAAGTTTTTCTTTTAGCTATATTTTAGACTTAGGAGGTGTCCTAGTCGTTTACGTGATAGTGCTTCGGGAGAGGTGCTGATTATCTTCATAAGAAGATCGACTTAAAGTACCTGAAGGGATTTCAGAAGAACGAAGTCAATCTAAGACGAGTGGTGCTCGCTAGATACGTTAGTGAAAGAATACATCTATTTTGCGACAATCAAAAGAGAGAGTCTTTTTATTGTATAAGTCAAATTAGTGTTTGTATTCATTCAAACTTTGCTGTGTTTATAATCTGGGGTGGCCCATTGGACGTAGGTTATCAGGAGATAACTGAACTAAGTAAAAATATCTTGTGTTATTTTTACAATTTCCGCATTACCACCTCACATAATTAATTGAAAATTAATTTTATTCAGTAATACCTGATAAACGGACCTAACAGTTGGTATTAGAGCAGGATACTAACATTTTTAGTGAGATCTTGCAGTATATTTGATCTGATTTTTCGTTCCATGCTAAAGGTAGGTCCATATCACGCCCTCCACTTCTTGATGGCACGAACTACTCCTATTGGAAGGCACGCATGAAAGCTTTCATTAAGGCTTTTGATGAAAAAGTTTGGAGATCCGTTCTTAGTGGTTGGAGTTCTCCAACTATTAAGGATGATGAAGGAAAGGATATTATTAAATTTGAGTTGACATGGGCATCTGATAATGACAAATTTACTAATTACAATTCTAAAGCTTTGCATGCTATATTAAATGGAGTAGATGCTACTAGGATTAAGATGATCACAAATTGTGAATCTGCAAAAAAGGCGTGGGATATTTTGCAAACACACTTTGAGAGTTCTGATATAAAAAGAACCAAATTAATCATGTTAACCTCTAAATTTGAAGAATTGCGAATGAGAGAAGATGAAACATTATCTGAATATTTCACTAAGCTTTATGATATCTCTAACAAAGCTTTTGCTCTTGGAAAATGTTTTAAACATACAAAGATGGTTAGAAAAAAATTTCGATCATTGCCAGACAGGTTTTAGCCAATACTCACGGCAATAGATGAGAGCAAAAACCTTGACACCATGAAAGTTGAGGAACTGATGGAGTCTTTTCAAACCTATGAGATGAACATTAAACAAAGAAAAAAGGAGAAAACCATCGCTTTAAAGGCTGCATCTGAACCAACCGATAAAAAAAGTGAAGAAGAGAGTGACGAGCTTGCCCTCTTATTAAAGAACTTCAGCAAGTTCTTGAAGAAGATGAGCAAAAAGTCAAAACCTGATAATTCCAGCAAAGGTATGCCCTCTCCTAAACCTGATTTTAATAAGAAGAAAGGGATTCAATGCAGAGAATGCGAGGAATATGGCCACATGCAAGCTGAGTGTACCAATACCTTGAAGAAAAAGGCAAAGGCTATGACTACTACATAGAGTGATGAAAAGTCTGAAAGTAGTCAAGATGAAGATGACAACCATGTAAGTAATCACATAGCCTTTGGTGTTTCTTTGGTTTCAGATGATGTTTTTTCTTTGCAGAAATCTGCAGATCATGTTACAACACAAGCTACGTAGAGCAGTTCTGTTGCAACATCCAAAACAGAAAAAGATCACAATACTGATTTTGATTCTGACAATAATGAATCTGAACTGAATGTAGAATCAATTCATGCATCATATGAGAATATGTATTCTCAATAGATTAGAGTAGTTGATCAGAACAGATCACTTGAAGTAAGAATTTCTGCCCTTATTCAGTACAAGGATAATTCAAAAAAAAAATGCAGAAATTGGAGGCTTTGCTTGCTAAAAAATAAGCAAAATTAAAAAAAGTCTCAGTTGAACTTGAAAGGACTCAAAAGTCCTTAAAAATTTTGAATTCAGGGACTTCTAATTTGGATCATATTCTGACAATTGGAAAATCTAGCTCTGATCATAAAGGACTCGAATTTAAAGGTGAGCACTCTAACTCCAAAACTGTTTTTGTTAAGAGTTCGGTTTCTAACTCTGGTGCAGGAACAAGTATCGATGTTGCACCACAGAATAAAATTGCTTCACCATCACAAGGTACAGGTAATCATGTTGATGTTACAACACACGTTGCAACACACCATAAATCAGCAGCATCTGATTCGATAGGTAAGTATGGTAAGTTTATTCCAACTGGTCACTTTTGTGGTGTTAAAGGTCATATCAGACCTCGGTATTTTACATTGATGAATTTTTTTGAAAATAAATATTTTTCACATATGATTCTTTTCCAAAGAAAAACACTTAGGAAAAAGATAGAACTTTCAAATAAAATAAGAAAAGTTTAGATAAAAAAAATCTGAACTCAATTGTTTTGGAGTTTTTTACGTATTTCAGAACATGTGCTACTAATGCTTGGTACTTTGATAGTAGATGTTCTAGACACATAACAGGTGGCAAATCCATACTGGAAAATTACAAGGAAGATGCTTCTGGTCTTGTCACTTTTGGTGATGGTGTGAAAGGAAGAGTCCTTGGAAGAGGAACTCTCAATGTTGAAAGATTCCCTAGATTGAAGAATGTTTTGCATATTGAAGGACTTAAGGTTAACTTGATTAGCATAAGTCAGATTTGTGATTAGAATCTTCATATTAATTTTACCCGTGATAAATGTGTTGTCATGGATAAAAGCGGAAACTCTGTTTTAGAATGATTGAGATCTACTAACAATTGTTATACTTTGACTAATCCACAAACCTGTAATAGTGTATCCATGAATGAGATTGATTTGTGGCATGAAAAACTAGGTAATTTGAATTTTAAAATGTTAAAAAGAATTATCTCTACAGGTGCTGTTTGAGGATTATCAGGTCTTGATAAAAAATCACCAGGTATATGTTGACCGTGTCAAATTGGGAAACAATTGAAGACTACACACAAAGTTGTACAACATGTTACAACATCAAAGGTGCTAGAGCTACTTCATATAGATCTGATGGGTCCTATTCAAGTAGAAATCATTGGAGGTAAGCGTTATGTATTTGTGTGTGTGGATGATTTTTCAAAGTACTCTTGGGTAGATTTTTTAAAAGAGAAATCTGACACGTTTGATGCTTTCAAAACATTGTGTGTGAAACTTAAGACTGAGAAAAATTGCAAGATAGTGAGAATTCGGAGCGATCACGGTAAAGAATTTGAAAACACTGTCTATACTGATTGTTGTGATAAACATGGTATTTCACATGAATTTTTTGCACCTAAAACACCTCAACAAAATGGTGTAGTAGAGAGGAAAAATAGGACTTTGCAAGAAATGGCTCGTGTCATACTCAACAGTAAGAATCTATCCAAGAGATTGTGGGCTGAAGTAATAAGTACGGCGTGTTATACCATTAACTATGTCTATTTGCGCCTAGGTACAGCAAAAACACCCTATGCGATTTGACGTGGTAAGAAATCTAACCTAAGCTATTTTCATATTTTTGGGAGTACATATTATATCCTAAATGATCGAGAACACTTGGGTAAGTTTGATGCTAAAAGTGATGTAGGTGTTTTTCTGGGTTATTCAAATAATAGTAGAGCTTATCGTGTTTATAATAAGAGAACTCAATCTATTATGGAATATGCTAATGTTGTTGTTGATGATATTAAAGATTTCGCAGATTTTGCACAAGAAGATGAAATTCATAGCTTTACTGATGAAGCTGTTGTTAATCTTGTTTCTGATTCACAAGTTACAACTCAGCCTGATGTTGTCACAGGACCAGACAATCCTGTTACAACATCAGGATCAGATGTTGCAACATCTTTCGGACAGAGAGACACGTTATCTGCTGAACCGTCAGTGGATATTCATGATCCAATCAGAAGAGAACCATCATCAAATGTGAAGAAAAATCATCCTTCTGATCTTATTATAGGTAATTCTGATGATGTGATGGTCACAAGGAGGAGAAACATAAATCTGGTAAAATATGTGTGCTTTACCTCTATGATTGAGCCTAAAAATGTTAAGAAAGCCCTATTAGATGAATTTTGGGTAAAGGCAATACAAGAAGAATTAGAACAGTTCACTAGGAATAATGTGTAGACACTTATACCTAGACCTAGGAATTCTAATGTGATTGGAACCAAATGGATTTATAAGAACAAATCTGATAAATTTGGTGGCATAATTAGAAATAAAGCTAGGTTGGTTGCCCAAGGATACACACAAGTTGAGGACATTAATTTCAATGAAACATTTGCTCCCGTTACTAGATTGGAATCTATTCGCTTACTTCTTGTCATTGCACGTCTCGTAAGCTTTACTTTATACCAAATGGATGTAAAAAGTGTATTTTTAAATGATATTTTGAATGAAGAAGCTTATGTAGAACAATCTAAAGGTTTTAAAGATCCATATTCGTCTAACCATGTTTTTAAACTCAAAAAGGCACTATATGGATTGAAACAGGCACCTAGGACATGGTATGAAAGGTTAACAAATTTTTTGATTGAAAAAGGCTACAAGAGAAGGGGAGTAGACAAAACTTTCTTCATTAAGCACTTTGAATCTGGTATTATTATTGCTCAAATATATGTTGATGGCATTGTTTTTGGTTCTACATCTAATAATAAAATACATGAATTTATTACCCAGATGAAGGAGTTCGAGATGAGTATGGTAAGCGAGTTAACATTTTTTCTAGGTTTATAGATTAAGCAACTTGAAGATGGGATTTTCATATCTCAATCCAAATACGCCAAAAACCTTGTGAAGAAATTCGGTTTGGAATCTGCCAAACACATGAATACTCCCATGAGTACTAATCTCAAGTTGACCAAATATGAAAATGGTGTTGATGTTGATCCAACGCTCTATAGGAGCATGAAAGGAAGTCTGTTATATCTTATAGCCAGTCGTCTTGATATTTCCTATAGTGTTGGTATTTGTGCTAGATATCAATCTAGACCTAAGGAGTCTCATATTCTTGCTGTAAAAAGAATCATTAGATATGTTAATGGGACTGTTGATCATGGAATTTAGTATTCAAAGGAAACTAATACTCAACTTGTTAGTTATAGTGATACAGATTGTGCAGGGAATAATGACGACAGAAAAAGTACAACTGGAGGTTGTTTCTACCTCAGGAATAACCTGATTTCATGGCATAGCAAAAAGCAGAACTCCATCTCTTTGTCGACTGCCGAAGCTAAGTACACTGCTGCTGGGAGTTGTTGCACATAGCTGTTGTAAATGAAACAGATGCTAAAGGACTACGGTATTGAATTGGATAATTTAGTAGTATATTGTGATAACACTACTGCTATCAATATTTCTAAAAATCCAGTGCAACATTCTAGGACTAAGCATATTGATATTCGTCATTATTTCATTAGAGAATTGGTTGAAAATAATGTTATTGTTTTGGAGTATGTTGCAATAGAGAACCAGCTTGCAGACATATTCACTAAACCACTTGATTTTATGCGTTTTGATTTCCTGAGGAAGTCCTTGGGAATTTTTTCTATGTAAATATTTCTGTTTTATTTTATGCCGAATTTTTGCCATTTGAAATTGAAATTTTTGTGTGTGGAAAGTTTAAAAGAAATTTTTGAAAGAGATGAATTTTTATTAATCATAATTTGATTTTTTTAATATACAGTCTTGGTTATCTCATCTTATAAAATTTCTGAATTGATTGATGAAAGATGGATTATCTTGAATTCAACTTTAACTGATGAGCCTTTGTTTGTTTGATCTTAGAAAAATTTTATAAAAAAGGCTCCCTAGTCAAAAAAAAGCTACCTACATTGATGTGTGAAAGCCATCCATGAGTAATCCAGTGCTATATGTCACAAATACAGTAGAGGACGATCTACCATGTAAAAAGGGCTAATTCAGTGATAGAGTGAAAGCTACTAATTGTGGGTACTTCATTTTTGTGTTGTTATAAAAAATAAAATAATAAATAATAAAAGTAACAATAAACAAAGATATACTACTCAAAAAGTCATAGCACACGCTTATAGCCTGAAATTTAGAATGGAATTTCGTGGAGATCAACATTTTTAAGGTAAGTAAATTGTCTTTCAATCCTTGATGGTTAATTAATCTAAAAGTAATCTGGAAATTTTATTTGATAAAATTAGCAAGTCCTATTCATTTTAAAAATTAATTTATGATTGACATAAATTTATTTGTTTCAATTTTTCATTCTAGCTTTCCATACATATTAAATTTTGATTCTGTGGCAAAATAAGGTATGTTATAACATTGAGATATTACAGATCTTTATTTTTTTTTAAAAGACGGTTTATGGAAAAACTGCATGCTGACATCATCTGTTGGAACACGTTCCAAAATGATTTATGGCAGTTATTTCCCAAGCTTTATGGCTCCAATTTTTATTTGTTTTCTTTTCAAATTTTGGGTAATTAAGGGAATATATATTCAAATTGTTTCAACTCTAAAATCCTAAATTGTCTCAGCCGTAGTCTCTTCTTCTTCCTCTTTTTTTCCTTGTTTTTTTTGTTTTTCGTTTTCTCTATTCCTACAGAAACTGCCAGCTATGGTTAACACCAGATCAAGGAAAAAGAGCAAGTTTGCTCCTGCTCCGAAAGGAAAGAGGAAAACGTCACCGCCGGCCAAGAAGCAGAAATCAGTGGTCTTGCCGACCTCTGCGAAAACAAAGCCATCATTGCCGGAGAAGGTGACTGAACCAGAGGTTGTTCCATCACAACCCATCAAATCGCAAAAACCAACTGATTTAGGAGATTTTTCTCATTCTCCTAATTCGAAATCAATTGCTCATTCAACAGATGAGTCGGTTCTGAGAAAAGGAGATGATGGTAAGACTTCCAAATCGAGTCTTCATATTCAAGAATCGATGGAAGCACCTACTGCAACATCGCTTCCAAAACCTGTTCTTGAAAAAGAGGATGTTGCAACATCGAAACCCACTGAATTAAAGACTCCTGTTATGACACAATCAGAGAAGTCACCTATTGTTTTTGATATTCCAACATAGCACCCACATGCTGTAATTCCCTCTGCTAGCTACTCTTGCTGCTCAACCCTCTAAGAAGTCTGCTGGCCAGTCCTGCAAACAAGCCACATAGAAACCTAAGAAGGCCACTGCAACTGTGAAGGCAAAGGGTGTTTCCATTTCTACAACACCCACATCAGGTTATAATATTTATAATGCCTTTACTCCTTGGTACTACACGAAAGAAATTGCTGCATCAATGAATGTCTATGGTCAATGTCAGTTTATTCCTGAAAGAAACATCAATTCTAAGTCTTTTTTAAGTATTGGTGTGTTAAAAGCCATTGAAGATCAGGGATGGGATAATACTATGTTTAAAAGCAAAGATTTTGTGTCTCGGGTAGTTCAGGAATTCTATGTAATATTACTGATGGATTTGATGAACCTGATTCTATTACCTTTCATAAAATCTTTGTTAGAAATCATGTGTATGGCTTCTCACCTCAAGTGATTTCTGATTTTCTCGGCGTACCTTTGAGATCTCATGATGAGTTAAAAATTCTTTTGATAAAGACATGGTTGCAATTGAGTTACTTGGGACAAAGAAGAAGTGGCCTAAAGAGGATATTCTTCAAGTCACTGATCTGACCTTTAAGTACAGAGGACTTCACCGGATTGCTATGCACAATTGGAGACCTACCACACACTATCCAACTATTCACTTTGATATTGCTAGCTTTCAATATGATGTTGGAATAGGTGTATCAATGAACTTAGGACAACTGATTTTTGAGCAGATTTGTAAATTTCAAAATCTCAAATATCCCAAGAAGAGGCTGATCTTTCCATCACTTATTTATGGGATTCTATCTCAGCAACACCCTCTCATGTATGACTCTGAGTTCCTCACAGCCACTCTATCTAATATCGTATTCAAGCTTAAGGAGAAAGATCCAGTTGAGGGGTAGCTTGAAGCTACTGTTGATATTGGTACACACGGTCCTGCTGCTACTGCTGTTACAATATCCATAGGTCAAGAAGCCAGGCTTACAAAAATCGAGAAATTGGTTGCTGCCATTGCAAAGAATCTGGATGTGGACATGGACGATATTTGATCTTTATGTATTTCTTCCTATTTTATTTTTTGTTTTTTTTTTATTTTCTTGGTTTGTATAAGTTTGATACAATTTTGGTGTGTTTAATGTTCTGCAGAATTAATTTCTTTTGTAATCTGATGTTTTAACATGTTCTAGTTTCATTAGTTGTTTTGTGATTGACAATTTTTATCACTTTTTTTTTCTTTGCCTTTGGATCTTTTGTCTAAAAGGGGGAGAAAAAATATTTGGATTTTGGATTTTGGATACTGACCTTATTTTGCAGGCATATCAAATATTTGTCTAAAATATGCCAAAGGGGGAGATTGAAAAAACAAATAATCTGTTAGCAACCTTTATGTTGCAATATGACTAGTTTCACAGTCATGTTACAACATGCGACTAAATATTTGATATGAATAAGTTTTTCAATATTTGCTATATTTTCCTTTTATATGCTTTAGGTCACGATTTGTATAGTTGTCAAACATAAAAATCTGATCATATTAATGCATAGACGGATTCAATTGAGAAGGAATGGGTAAGTGACTCTTTCCTAAATTAGTTTTGAGTATATGTCTATATTTCTTTAAGGAAATTCCTTAATTGAATATTTTATGTGTAATATCTTTTATAGAAGTCTCCTTAACTCATTTATGCTGATTCTCACTGATTAAAGTTACTCTAATTCGTATTATTAGCTGTCAAATAGGTTTAATTAACTTATATTTTTATACCAGGAAAGTAATTTGAAAATTTCCTTTTTATGTTACAATATGACTGGGTTGACAGACCATGTTGCAATATGTGAACAGAATCAGCAACTACTTTCCGGATCCGTTTTCTAAGTTTAGTAACAAACTTAGTTGATCTTGCAAGTCTTCTAATTAATATTAAATGCTCTTAATTATTATTTTGTAGATCTTACATGTGAAGACTTGCTCTCTTCTCTATTTAAAGGCAACTCAAGAGTAGCTTTAGGTAGAGAGACCACTTATTGTATTTTTCGGTTTTAAAAGAAAAATTTTTCTTTTAGCCATATTTTAGACTTAGGAGGTGTCCTAGTCGTTTAAGTGATAGTGCTTCGGGAGAGGTGCTGATTATCTTCAGGATAAAATTTACTTCAAGTACCTGAAGGATTTCAGAATAACGAAGTCAACCTAAGACGAGTGATGCTCGCTAGACACGTTAGTGAAGGAATACATCTATATTACGACAATCAAAAGAGGGAGTCTTTTTATTGTATAAGTAAAATTAGTGTTTATATTCATTCAAACTTTGCTAATAATGTTTATTATCTAGGCGTGGCCCCTTGGACGTAGGTTATCGGGGGATAACTGAACCAAGTAAAAATATTTTATGTTATTTTTATAATTTTTACATTACCACCTCACATAATTAATTAGAAATTAATTTTATTCAATAATACCTGATAAATGGACCTAACAATATTGATCTTGAATTATATAATTATTGTAATAATAATCATTTTATCATAAATTGTTAAATATTTAAGAAAAATAAGTCATCACATAATATACAGATTAGTAATTATGATCAAGAATAAGATTTTGAATTTTTAACTTATAGAATAAACTATTAAGACATATGTAATTATTGTAATAATAACTGTTAAATTTTTAACAAAAATAACTTTTCTACAAAGTATACATTTTATTTATTTAAAATCCTAAAAACCAATAAGGTTGAATTATATTCTTTGAGCATTATTATATTTTGTGGGGCGACAAATCTTGGGATTAGAAAACGGCTCGAAAATCACTTTTTGAATACAATTTTGAGAAAAGACCTTTGCATATATGCATAAAGCCAGGGGCTTAGTTTACAAATTATATATTAGTAGTTCGATTAATTTTTTAATACAAACTACAAAAATTAATTTATAAGATGAATTTATTATAAACATTCACAGCTACTAAATATTATGTTTTGACATAGCTACCGATTAACTCCTCTATATTATAACTTATCTCTAATCCTATATCATATCGACATGGTCGTTATGCTGTTTTTTTTTTTAAATAAATAAGATAATAGATGTGCTCAAGTTCTAACCTGACCTTAGTAATTAGTGCTAGCAACTTGCGTCCAATTATGTGTACCAAATATCACATGAATACATGGGTCATTCTATGTTTCTCATATTTTTCTAGGTGTACCTATACTCTTTCTTGCGAATAAAGCATCAGGCCATATGCGTCTACGGCAAACTAAGCTACTCGACACCGATCCAAATCTTCGAGAAGCTTCTCGATGATCTTATCCTTCTCATCAACCACCTCCATAAGCCTCCTATTCTCGTCACGCAGCGCCTCAAACTGGCCAACGATCCCTTCAATCTGCGCTTCAATGGCGTCGTCGCTCAACTCGAACGCGCTCTCCACCACTCTCACCACCCTCCACAAGCTCACCACCACCAGTAACCCTCCCCCTTTTCTCTCAAGAAACCCCTCCAGAACGAGCGCCCCCACCAAAACAACGCCGTCCACTACGTACCCCGGCCGCCTTAGAAAGGCGCAGCCAAGCCCCACTGCCACCGCCACCGTCTTCGCGAAAAGAAGGCCGAGGATGGCGATTCCCGCACAGTGGTACAACCACGTGGGTCCTAATGGGCCGGTCTCGAAACGAGTACTACTATTCTTTTTGTTGTTTGCATGGCAGGATATTAGAGACGAGGACAGCTCGAGAGTGGTGAGAATTAGGTCCAGAAGGATGAGAAAAATGGCGATCGATCGGACGTGTTTGGATTCGAGGAAATTGGTGAGTTTCTTCCTCCATGCCGCTCTGTTTTCGATGAGGTTTTGCTTGTTGGGATTGAAGAGCTTCTTCCATTGTTGCCTTCTGTGCCAATTCTTGATGAGATTTTGAATGGAGAATTCGATGGATTCGTCGATGGCGACTGAGTTTGTTGAAATCGGGAGTTGTTGTTGTGAACTAGAAGAAGAATGGCTTATAAAATAGGACTTGTTTTGGTTGATATTGATCATGGTTATAGGGTTATGAAGAAATGTTTAGGTTAATTTTGTAGGCGATGTGAAACTTTGGCATATATTTAATAGCAAATTCGATAGATTGAGTAGTAGTTCAAACTTTGGAGTCACGTTGAGTTCATGCCTTCAGTGCCATTTTATATATTTGCTATTGTGTGTGTGTCGTCATCGCTTGAGGTTACGTTAAGCATGAAGAAACCTTATTAGTGTATTTGATGAACACTTCTATATATTCCTCGTTTCAAAAGTCGATCTAGCTAGCGTAACCAACTCTCATATATTTGAGTAGGATTTTCTATCCATTCTAAGAATGAAAAAAAAAAAAAATAAGCTTCTTTAATTTTCGCACCTTGATTTTGTAACACTTCTTTTTTGTTTCGTTGAAAAAAAAAAGTATAAAAAGTACTCTTGTTTTCAACATAAACTTTTAAAAACTAAAAAGCTTTTTGCCTACGAAAATGCAATTAAAGATAAAAAGAGAAAGTGTAAAGGAAAAAAAAAACATGAGAGAAAGGAAAATAAATGTGGTAAAAGAAGGGATTATCGAGATTGTGAAACATCAATATTGTCAGGACTGTGTAATTAGACGTCTTGTGGATCTTTGACACTGTAATAATTGGATCATCATATATATTTACAAAAAAAAAAAAAAAGAATTTTTTATTTCCAACAATTATGATTACAAATTTAAAAAAACAAATATTTGCCAAAGTAGTTCGACCAAAATTGCTTTTAAAAATATTTTTTATTTTTTATTTAAAAGGTAATAATTGATGGCAACTCTACCTTCCTGAAAAGTGGAAAAGAGAGTTGGGGGCAGTTGGATGAACAGAGGGCAGGTTTCAATATTTCCATTTTTTGGGTTTGGGGTGGGGTTTGGCAAAGCATTGAAGATTTTGTCTCGTCTCTCTTTCTCTCTTTTTTTTTTTTTTTTGGTTTCTGAAGTTCGAATTTGAGACTAGGAAAAACATTGAGAGAAATATTAAAAAACAAAGACCGACCAACACTACAAAAATTTTTACTCGCAGTCACGAGAAAAATTATAAATAAAAGAATAAAATTCGTGACTAGAAAAACAAATGGAGAAATTTATATGCAGTACCCATTTTTGTACTTTATATTTAAAAAAAATAGGATTTTATTTTTATTTCAAAAATACTCATTTTTAAGTATACATTATTACATTTTATATATAAAACATGAGTAGTATAAATATAAAGTTTTACCTATGCTTTATATTTTCCTTGTAAATGTATATCAGTGGTTATATTTTGAAATATATACCGATTTTCAAGTCTAATTTTTATAAAATACATATGGTGTAGAATATTCAAAAATGGGTATTTATGACATAAAAATAAGAATTTGGTATTCGTGAAAATATGCTTAAATATGTTATTTATGAACTTTTTCCAAAAGAACGATATCTTCTTGGGAAATTTACGTGGATAATGCTCGTTTTGCACGAAGTTACTTTTTCAGTGTTCTTTTTCAGATTTAAATTCCAAAGGACTCAAATACTCTCGGATGAGAATCAGAGAGAGAGAGAGTAAGAGGTATTTTCGTTAAACAATAGAAGAGAGAGAGAGAGAGGGGGAGGAGCACTAGTAGCAATGGCGAAGTCACAGACCACTTGGAGATGTTGAGCCTCACACTCTCGCTGGCTCTCCTTTATTTCGTCACGAAGCATCTAATAAAAGGCTACTGGGGACCGATTCAATAGGTAATTCTCTATTCCATGCCTCTCCGTGAGCTCCTTACGGCCCTCGTCTAGTTCTAGTCCCGTTACCTAAGCCTCGCTCGCCGCTCTACGCACCGCCACAGACTCCATCGTGGACTCCCAAGCTGCGTTCTTCGCACTCCTCCGCCAATCGGAGTCTCGGAGCAGAGAAAAGGTTGGGTTCTTTATGTTAAAATTTGTACAAGATCTTAGATGTTTATTTCAGATTCCATTGCATTTTCGATAGTCAACTTTCTCTTACTTATTACCAGATTTCCTTTTTGATTTTTACCACATACAGCTAGCAAGTCTTCCTTCTTTTTAGCCTTTTAGTTAGCTATTAGTTTTCTATATAAACTTGTACAGCAACATTGTAATATAATGATGTAACATATCTTTTTCTTCCCAAAGTTTTTGTTTCTATTATTTTGTCTTGATCGTGTATGATTCTGGGTTCTGTGTTTAATTTGGATTATTTTCTTTTCTTATAAGATTGACATGAGTCTTTCAACTCTGGTATTTGGAAAATTAGAGATTTTGCGGTATTATGTTTTGTAGCTTTGTAATAATTTTTGGAATAAATTTGTAATTACTAATGGATTTTGAAATTGATTTTTGTGTGTCTTATGACGTTAAATTAACAGTTTTGTGCGATGGATTGTCACATATTATGTGACTTTAAGTTATATAGATCATGTGAATACTAATATAAAATGTGCAAATTCTGAATTGTCACAAATTTTTATGGCTATCAAGAATTGTGTGACTATAGATAATACAAAAATGACTATTGATAAATACAATGCCATGATTTTTATTGTGAAAATTAGATTTGTGTTAGAAATCTAATTTTGTAACTAACAGTCATAAATTGGGGTTACATAGTACAAAATTATGACTATCTTGAATTATGTGATTATAGGTATTACGTATATGACTATTAATAAAGAAAATGGTATAATTTTTCTTATAATATTAGATTTGTGTTAGACAAATATTATTAAGCCATTGTTGGTCAATCGGAATATTTATCTTCCTTTTATAAGGTTGGCACAAATTGTACAAATCACAATAATAGGATCCCATAGTATTTGTAACAATGTAAAACAATCTAAGACCATATATCACAAAATTGTGATCACGAGTTGTGCATTTGGGAAAGAAAATTTGGAAGAATATAGGAAAAAAAAGGGAAATACTCACCTAAAAAGCATAAAATAGCATAAGGGTAGTTTCATTTTGAGCATTTTTTCTCTCTCCAAAAGCAATTAAAAATGTCATTATTTTGAATTATAAATATCATTTTAAATATTGAACTAAAAAAGCCAATTTGGCCAAAATTTTAACTATCCATGTCAATTTCCCTCCTATTATCTTATGCCATGACTAAAAAATCTATTGATAAAAGTTTTTGACTTTGTAGCCAGATGACTAAATCTTGGATCATAGTTTACAAAATAATCATTTTTCGAACACGGTTAAAAAATCACTGAATTTTGAAAATTATTTTAAAAATGGTCTTTTTTCATATTTAGTATATCAAAATCCATTGATTTATTTTTTGAAAATTAATTTATTTTTTAAAAAAAAATTGATTTAATTTTTTAAAAAATTATTTACTTTATAAAAAATTGATTTACTTTATAAAAAAATCAAGTGACAAATATTCATTTATCAAAATAAAATTATAAACTAGTCATTAATTTAATAGGTGCAAAAAAGGGTCATTTACTCAAAAATTTTAGTCACAAAAGGTTATTCTCATTATAATTAAGCACCTGACTGGACGAAAAAGATATGGTTTCATATCAAAAAAAGTTGACATCTTTTAGTTGCACAAAATAAAATTAAAAAGTTAAAAAGTATAAAAAGCTAAAAAAAAATAAATTCGTTTCTTAATCATGTTATATATTCTGATACCAAATTTTGATCAAATGGTTATTTTTGACCCAATTTAATTAGATTTTAAAATCTTAGAATTTTATTCAATAAAACTAGATGCCCAAATAAAAATAAAGTATATAGTAGTAGTAGTTAGATTTCAAAATCTTAGAATTTTATTCGATAAAACTAGAGACCCAAATAAAAATAAAGTATATAGTAGTAGTAATAAAACTAGAGAATTTTGTTCGATAAAACTAGAGACCCAAATAAAAATAAAGTATAAAGTAATAATAATAATAATAATAATAATAATAATAATAATAATAATAATAATAATAATAAAGTGTCATTTAGGCAAATGCAAATTAATTAAAAAGAATGTAAAGTAAAAACAAGTTTTTTTTTCCTTTTGTTTTCTGGAAAGTAAGGGTAAAGAATAAGAAAATTAAAGAGAAAAAGAGAAATGTTTCACATGAGATTATGTCTCTTGACACTCGGAATTCCCTTTTTTCTTTTATTTTCTGGAAGCTTGTCTAATTATCTTGTAGTAGGGTAGACGTTATTATATTATCTACGTGATGAATATACAATAAATAATGTTAATGCTTACGCAAATTTTTTTTTTCAGTTAATTATAACTTTTTAAACTATTTTTAAATCTCTTCGTGATGTTGGCAAATCGAAAGCTTGAGATACTGTTTGACATCCTATTTTTAAATCCCGTCACGTCAGCAGGTGTTATAGTTGATCCCATATCACTATATAAGGTGCAACTCATGAATAATGTTTCCTTCAAAAAAAAAAAAAGAAAAACGAAAAATAAAACTCATGGATAATGTTTTCATCACACAAAATAACAACTCTTAAATCGTGACTGAGGAAATAATAAAAACTTCTCTTGAGTTTAACTAGCTAAGTACCAGCATTATTCTTGCGTTTTCGGGAAAAAATAAAATTATTTCATGCATTTGCCAAATCAGGTTAAAAGGCAGTATTCCATAAGTCAAATTTGGTCTAAATTATGGTGTGACATAAGGATAATTCTTAGTTAAAGTTGCTCAATTAATGAAACTACTTCCTAAGCCTTAAACCAAAAACCGTTTAAAAAAAATGGAAGGAAAAAGAAATTTGATGCTTGGCATTTAAGTTGTTTCATTCCAAGTTTGATGGTGAATTTGACTATCTGACTAAGAACAATATTTAAGCCATTTTCGAATAAAAATAGACAAAAGTCAACGAAATTTTATAGGAAATGATTCTTTTAATGAAAAATTGGTATATAGTTAAAACACATGAAAAGTTTTTGCTATTTTCCCTTGTTAGTATCCTTTTTCTCGTATAAAGTGAGGATTTTGTAAGCATTATGATTAGTTAGACTGTCTTATATATCTCTAGGTGACAAAGATTGATAAAGATAAATAGATTTAAAACATAAGGTACATTAATTCTACATTTGATGAATCTACCTACTATTGGTTATGGAAAAGAACATATATATGAAGAACACAATTTATATGAAATTGCAACCGGATTATGGAATCAGGATCATAATATTAAATAGATTACTTAATGTTTACAAAGAATATTAAACTTTTTAATTTTCATGCAAACATAAGTCAATCATTTTCTTCTTCTTAAAAAGAATCAATCTTCTTATAAAATTGTTCCCCTGTGAAACCGATTTGTCTATACACTCTCATTTTTGTCTTTTTTCTTTTCTTCCTTCTTTTTCTTGTTTTAAATATCTGGCTGCTCTTTTCTCTTTATGCTTGTTTGTGGACACTTTCTTTTCTTGCTTTTATCACCTAAATATGTGTTGTCTATCTTGCTATTTATCTATATGTACATATATATGAGATATATCATACATATACAGAACATTTATAAAGGTATTTTTTTAATAGGGGTATCGCAATATTATTTATCCATTGATTAATTTTCTGATTTAGATCATTTGATTGTTATATGATGGCTCTAATGAGCTGAGTTATTGTACCACAAAAAATCTATCATATTTTTTTTTTTGAAAAGAAAAGCAATCTCATTATCGTAAATCTACAATTATAAATTTGGAATTTTCCTATACTATATCTCAATCAGCACTAATTGCAGTTTGTGCTAGTTTATAGAGGACAAAAGCTATAACTAGTAGAACTAATAAACTACTTGATATCACTAATAATAGAACCTACAGCAAAGCAAAGTTGAACATGATTAATAACAGTAATAGTAAGTAGTGAATCAAATTTAATCTCATGAAAAGGGCATCTAAACTCAATAGCTAAACGAATACCCTCCCGAATGGCCAATAACTAGCTAGTAAGGATGTCAAATCTACCAGAAATTTTTAACACCTAATAGACGAAAATAGCACGTTCATGATCACGAAGAGTACCACCGACACTAATAAAATTAAGACCATTATAAAAAGCCGCATCCACATTAAATTTTAAGTAACCAACCCGAGGCTTATTCCACACATCAACATCAGAAGAGTGGGGAACAGACAGAACCAACTCAATAAAAAATTTGTCATATTTAATGCTTATGTGAATATAGAAAATTATTCATATAAAATGGAGTAACTGCATGTTTGTGTTATCTGTTGGACGGTTTATATATATATATATATATATATATATGGGCACTAATCTAATAGGTTTTTTTTTTTTATCTATCCATAGATATCAATTTGGCCAATGAAAATTTAGTATGCATATTTTTTTATTGTAAA
>JXTB01000076.1:851578-877356 GCA_002914805.1 Parasponia andersonii
TGGCTTCGTCGGCGACTGGGCGAGGGTGCGGGGCGGCGCGTCGGGCACGGCGGCTGACGGTGGCGGCGCACGGTGAACAGTGGCAGAGGGAGAGATTTGGGGGTATCCGTGGAGAAGAAGAGAGAAATGGGGGGTTTTTATGCAATTTTTCAAAAACTGTAGCAGTGGGACACGTGGCGCATTCTGATTCGACCGAAAAATAAGTTTCTGAAATTACATTTTGACCCCAAATTTTGAAAAGATTCTTTCATTTTAGTCCCTCCTTAATTACAGTTTAGTCCCCAGTTTGAAATTTCTTTTACACTTTTGCCCCCAAATGCACCTAGACTTTATCTTGTCTAGATTCAAAACCAAATTCATTTCAGATTTTATTTAATTTATTCAAAATATAAAATTACCAAATTGCCCTCAAAGCAAAATTACTCAATTACTCTTTAAAAAAATTCGGATATTACATCTGTAACAGCCCAAGAATCCCGCTAGCAGATATTGTCCGCTTTGCCACTTGGGCCAAACCGCCCTCCGCAGCTCACGGTTTTCAAAACGCGTCTGATCGGGAAAGGTATCCACACCCTTATAAAGAGTGCTTCGTTCCCCTTTCCAGCCGATGTGGGATTTCACAATCCCCCCCCTTAAGGGTTCAGCGTCCCCGCTGACCATCGACTCGGGAACCGGCTCTGATACCATCTGTAACAGGCCATGAATCCCGCTAGCAGATATTGTCCGCTTTGCCACTTGGGCCAAACCGCCCTCCGCAACTCACGGTTTTCAAAACGCGTCTGATAGGGAAAGGTATCCACACCCTTATAAAGAGTGTTTCGTTCCCCTTTCCAGCCGATGTGGGATTTCACACACACTTTTAATTTTATTAATTAATATATCAAAATTCTATATACTAAAAAATAATATCAAATCAAATTCTCATTTTTTAAAAAAAAAATTCTATCTTTTTTGGTTCAATTCAAACAAGATAAAATAGAATTTTTTGGAATTTTTTTTTTCTTTTCCTCCAAAAATCCAAATTCCANAAGGCATGAATTATGGTTTTTTCTACTTAGCTCTTAAAGGTATATGGTTTCTGTATAATTTTGGCTTTCGACTTTATAAATATATTCCATTAGTTATCTGAATAAAGGAAACCATCATTTTAATGATCAAATATTAAGGGGAAAGAAACTTTGTTTTGTTTTGGTTTACTTACCATTTTCGAAAGATGTGATCTGTCTAATACCCATAGACTTTTTGGACGCTTTTTTATTTTCCATATATAACGAAATCGCTAATTTTTGTAATTAGCTGGAGCTGGCCTAACCAGAAAAAGGAAAATATTCCAGTTGATTTCTTTACAACTGAAAATTAATTATTTATGTTCCATTTAATGTTTGTTTTCCTTACTTAATAAAGACTATTTTTTTTTTGCCTGTCTTACCTTTATTTTTTATTTCCTTATAAAGAAAGAATTTCCTAAAAATTCAATGTTTATTGGCGTTTCCTATATAATCCTATATAATCATAAACGGGAGAAAACAAAGATGTATAAAACATAATTCTTTACCTAGTTTAATAAAAGGGATATTATCACTTTTATACCTTATATTTTGACAATTTGTTCAAATTATACCTTATGTTTTGGTTATTATTAATACTGACCTTTAGATTTGAAATCTGTTACAAATTTATTCTCCAACACCAATTTAGAGCAGTTAATTTACCAATTTGTCGTTTAAAAAATTAAAAAATAAACCATATAAAAACTGATCTGAGAATAAGTTTATTAAATTATTTTAGTAAATTAACTGCTCTAAATTAGTGTCATGGTATAAACTGAACAAAATGTCAAAATACAGGGTATAAAAATAATAATATCCCTTAATAAAATGATAGGAAAACTGCATATATCTCACTTGGATTTTACTTTTCTTTACACATAATTTGTATCCTGTGATAGTTCAAATCACTCCTCTAGAATTTATATTTAAATTAAATTACATAATTAACCCTGAGTTATCTTTTCCTTTTTGTTCACCAAAAAATAATGTACAATGAAAAATTACAATCCAAACCTTTAAATTTTAAGGTTCTTTCAATATTTCTTCTAGTATGTTAAAATCACCAACAATTTACTCTTTATAATATTAGAATACTTAAGCAAACAAGTATAGAAATCTAAAATAGTGATGAAATAAAATAAAGGATGGCTCTATTGCTACTCCTTTTTATTTTCTCTCTCCACCTCCTTTCTAAACACACCCCTCTAATATTTTTTTAAGAAAATTACAAATCTTATAAATTTATGTTATGTACAAAAATACCCTTTGTTAAAAATTTCTCTAAATATTTCTTTTTTTACCCTCCAATACTTTACAATAAATTAGTTTTTAGATTTTTTTTCTCCTTTTAAAAATTACAACAAGAGTATAAATTGAGAAACTAATGATCTTTTCTTTAGTCTTAAAACTACACAACTTGTTGGTACCTAAATCCAAAAAAAAAAGTTCCTGACCAGTCGTTCCTACACTAAAAAAAAAATACACTTGGTTCCTAAACAAAAAAGAAAATAAAAACTTACAAGATAAAAAAAAAACACAGTTAATTCTCAAACTAAAAGAAAATAAAAACTTATAAGACTGAGTTCCAAAATGATTGGTTCCCATGCCCCTCCCCTCTCTCCCCCCTCCAAAAAGACAAAAAAAAAACATTAATTGTTGGTTCACCAAAAAAATAAAAAAGAAAATCTTTAAAAGGAAAACATTAAATCTTAATTTTTTTTAAAATATATATATATCATATAGTTATTGTATGTAATTGGAGGTGTACTAAGAGTGCTAATAGATAATGGCCTTAATTGATAAATGCTTTATAGGGATATTCATGTTAATTCATAAGAGATTAATTTTGTAAATAATTAATTAACTAAAAGGAGTGGGGAGAGAAAAAAATTGGTGGCAATAGAGCCACCTTAAGATAAATTGTGATATAGATTTTTAGAGAGAAAGGAAGAAAAAAAATTCAAAGGAATTCCATTTTTTTCCTTGTTTAGATTCAAATAGAAAAATGGGAGAAATTTTTTTTCAAAAAAAAAAAACAAAAGAAGAGTTAGATTTGATTTCATTTTTCAATTTAGAGAATTTTGACAAATTGATTAGAAAAGAGAAACGTTAAAAAATAATATTCTTTAATTATTTCACGAAAATATTTTTCTCTTTGTTTTTCCTTATCTTTTTCTTCACAATTCTTTTCTTCCAAAAATTCTGATTCCAAACAAAGTCTAGAGGAATTTGTATCTAAATTCCAGGCAATTTAAAGATACTAATTATAATGGAATGTCATTTACATTATTCGTGAAGGAAAACAAAAAAGCAAAGAAATTATTTGATATCCTCATTAACACCCAATTAGGATTCACTAGAAGTCTAGAAGATTGATAATTGAGATGTAAGTTGACTGTAATTACATCCCAAACGTAAGTCTAGTAATCTTAATCCAATACGCATGATATTACCATTGATAGTCACTATTCTTTATTTTAGTTAATTATAAATTCAGGGTTGAACTGTTTTGACCCGCAAATTATGACACATGGACCCACATAATTTTACATGACAAATTCTTAGTTATCGATAAACTTGGATCATCATCACCAGATCACCACTACGCTAGCAAGGCTCTCGTGTATAAGGTTGATTAATTTCCAAATATTGACAAATCGTCCAACTTCATCTCAATTCTCGTCTTTTAGGCGATAAACGTAAGCCCTCCACATCCTTACGATATCATATCATTGAAAAGTTCAATTTTGGGCAGCCCAAAATACTGCTTAAATTATAGAAAACTGACATTGGACCACTACTATTGGCGATTTTTTTTATAATTATTATTATTATTATCACACAAAAAAATCGCATAGTGGTCCAATGTCAGTTTCTATATTAATATAATGCTCCTAATTAAAGGTGTTAGAGGCATCACACATCAATCTTAATTAAACCTATTTAATTGTCACTTTACAACGAAAGAACTTGTAATATTAGTATAGAATTCATTCTTTTCTGGCACTATTAAGAAGCACATAGGCTATTTAGTACAAGTATGGAGTTTACACTTAATTTATAATATAATGTTAAAAATGCCAAGTATCACTAGATCTTTAAATCAGCTGTAAATTTGTTGTTAATGACCTCTCTCACGGTTAAAAAAGTTGCTTGACCATCTGAATAAATCCATATTGTCCATTTGGAAAATGTATCTCAACTACAGCCAACTCCCTTCTTTGGCTATCAAAAAACAGACCCTATTTATAAGCCTTTGGCCGGCCTTTCATCTGTCTTGTTTTCTAATGACAGGTATGCTCTTTTGAAGTAGATATAAAATAAAATAAATGGCAAAAAAATACTTTAAAGTTTAGATATTTTACAATTTAAATCTTAAAATTTGAACTCTAAAATAATATCATGAGATTAATATCTTTAATTGACCTGAGATTAAGAATTTATAAAAATTAATATCTTTGATTGACTTTTTGAATAACTTTAACAAGTAAAAAATAATAATATCATCTTTTCAAAAAAAAATAGAAATAATAATACCATCAAAATTAAGGAGAATAATAAAGATTAATCTAATTTTAATGAAGAGTAATATTATTGTTGCCAAAAAAAAAAGTCAAAAAATAAGTACAAGTAACAATTTTCGTAAATTCTTAATATCAACGTATTATTTTATAGAGTCTAAAATTCAGGATTTAAAATGTAGAGCACTCAAATTTCAGGATATGTTTTTTACAATTTACTCAATAAATTATCACCCATTTATCCATACATATTACGAATGATATCATTGACATATTTAGCATTAGTGTAATGTCTGCATTTAACTTATATAAAATTATTTAAGTCCCAAAGACTTTTACTAATGATAATATGCTCTTAACCCATCTCTAATTCATTGCTAGAAAAAAAGTGTGTTATAATGCTAAATATAACATTATATACAAAATATAATAATATACTATGCAGTCTTTGAGTTTTGCTCTAATGTATATATATTAAAATAAATGATATTTTGTATTTTAAACACTAATCTTACATATAAAATATCCTTTTTCTACTATTAATTTTATTATTTTATCACTCATTTACCTTTTTTTACTTTGAGGGATCTTTACCTACTAATTTACTATTACTCACATTCTATGTAAATAAGCAAACTAGTCAATGTAAAAATATTGTAAATAAAATTTTATTTTTCTATTAATTATAACTAATTGTAATTCAATAAGATAAACTTGTAACTAAAATTTAATGAAACAATATATATACATACATTGAATTTTGACAACATTATGAAACATATGAATATTTTATATTTAAAATAATAACAATATTACAAATAACTTCGCATGCTAAAATTTAGCATTTGTCTTATATTTAGTATAACGAATAACATATGCTAAAATTATGCTAAATATAGTATATAATTAGTTATTTTTTACCAAATGCTAAAATTTAATATTAGTATAGCATTTAGCATATGCTAAAATTATGCCAAATATAATATATAATTAGTTATTTTTTACTGAATGCTAAAATTTAATATTAGTATAGCATTTAGCACGTCTATTGGAAATGCTTTTGAAAGGAAGAAATGAAGAGGGGGCTTTTATCTGTCATAAGCAACATCCATGGCAGAGATAATACATGAGCAGAAGGGTTTTGATTAACACCAGATGCTATAATTAAGGAGTGTATCATTATTTGCTTGTAAAATGTAATTTTGTATAATTATATTTAAATACCCAACAGGAAAAAAATTAAAAAATAAAAGAGAAAACTCATTTACCACGTGATTTTTGGTACTAAATAGTCGCTAAAAGAGTTCGATACCTATTAAATAACAAAAATGACAAAATATCTCGTGGATTAAGACAAAATTCTCAATTGCATAAATAATAAAAACAACCCATTGAATTAGTAAATCGTGTCAAATCACACTCCCTGTCTAACTTGAACAAATTATATCAGAAAAATTAATTTATAAAAAGATCATTGTTATACTTTTACCCAAGAAACACTAACAATTCTAGGCAAAATATCCCTATAAAATTTATTTCTGAAAAGAAAAATTGAGTAGAAAATGTATATTTAAATAAGAGACAGAACCAAATGTGTAACTAAACACCAATTGAACTTAATAGAAGGTTTAGATATAATATTAACAAAAATAATGAATCTAATTATTAATAATATTAATATTAGATTTTATGAAGTGAAATTTTGTCTTTTCAATATAAATTTTAAAGAAATTAGAGGGAATGGTAGAATTTGACGTGATTTGTTAATTCAAAAGGATATTTTTTTTCGTATATTTCTCACTTGTTCACGCCAAAAGGCTCTCATATATAATAAAATAAAAACAATATGCACATTATTTTGCCTATTCACATCATCATTAATATATACATATAAATTTGTGTATAAAAGTTTATTTTGCTTCCTTGATTTTGAAATATTTCTCCTTTTTACTTGAATTATACTTACTGCATATCTGAACAAGTTAGACCACTTTAATTTTTAAGAGTTTTAAGCCTTTGTATGAGCAAACTTCATGGGTAAATTAATAGACTTTTATAGTTATGAAATATTTGCTAGAATAAACCTAATCCATTTTATTTAGTGTTAATGATATTAATAGCACATGAATTATATACGTAGTACTATTTGGCCTTTTGAATTTATATATTAATAGTTTTTGAATTATGTAATTATTATAACAACGATCATTTTATCACGCTTTTATCACAAATTGTTAAATATTTAATAGAAAGATATAGAACACATAGTTTGGTAACTGTGGTAAAAAATAAGATTCTGAATTTTTGACTTACACAGTAGACTACTAAGACTTATATAACTCAATTATTGTAGTAATGACTATTTTTTTTTTATAAACTGTTAAATTTTTAATAAAAATAAGTCTTATACAAAATATACAATTTAATAATTAAAGCTAAAAATAAGATTCAGATTTATAAGTAAATAATGTCGAATTATATATTTTGTTTATGACTATTTTTTATTAAAAAAATTAACAATTTGTAAGAAAATTATCATTGTTACAATAATTACGTAATTTAATAAAAATTCAAAAGTAAAATGATACCGTATAATATAGGAATTTATATATTTAACCATTTTATTTATACGTACTGTTTTTGTCTCTATATGCTTTCTTTCGGTATTGAATTATTCCTTGCCATCGTCAATCTTCCTAAGTTCTATTGGACAAATAAGTACTCATTTTGTCTCTGTATGCTTTCTTTGGGTATTGAACTATTCCTTGCCCTCGTCAACTTTCAAAATATTGGGACAACTAAGTGCAGTAACTTTATCAAAATAAATAAATAAGTACAGTACCATTTTGTTAACTTAGGCTAATCACGGCAACAAATTTTTCAGTTTCTTTAAAGAGCTCAAAACTATTAATTTCGTTTAAAATTATATTTTTTTCATTGTCTCCTGTTTTGGATTTGAACTATTTCCTCACCTTTTTATAAATTTAGAACTCATAAAAAAAATATGAGAAAGATAAATTAAAAAAAAAAACTTTCGAAAGCGAAACAACGTAGTTTAAAATGTTTTCTGTTTTACTTTTCTTATAATAAAAAAATAACAAAAAAAAACAATCAATTTTATTTGTAGTACTTATTTGAATTTTGGATTCCCCGGTCTTCTTATTCATTTTCATAAAAGCTTGGACAGGACAAACATATAGAACAAACAATATTGTCAATCAATCCGTCCTTATGACTGTTATAACCAATTTTTCATTTTTATCATTAAATTTATTATTGTTTTTTCTTTTCTAACAATTATAATATTATAAGAGAATATAGAGAAGGAAATTACAAACATTTGGACTTATAAGATCACATATAGTTCTCTTATTTTCACATACGTTTGCAATCACATGGCCCTAACGTGTCTAATATTCTTCCATCAACACGACCCAACCAAAAAAGAAAAGGTGGATATTCTTTTTTTTTTTTTTTTGGAGGAGTATATTCTTTGTTTATAAAGGTAAAAATCCTTCATAATTGGAGATTTACCTTGTGAAATTCTTGGAGATTTACCTTGTGAAATTCTTTCTAAAGCTCAATTTAATTATTCAGAGCTTTTCAAAGAAAAACATAACGGTCTCAATTTTAATATGGAAATATGTTCTGTTTCCTCCATAAGGCAATCCATAATAATAATAATAATAATAATAATAATAATATTACATATCTTTCTGAGTGAACTGAAAATCTAAATTTTGTCAATATAGCGTCGCCCTTACCTTAATTGTTTTATACATTTCCTTTTATAATTCTCCTATAAATGCTAAAGTCAAAATTCAATTATAAAAATAAATTTTAAAAAATCTAATATCTTATCAGGAGAAACATGTGCCAAAAAAGAGAGCATAAGCCATAAGCCATAAAGGTGTGAATGCTTTAGGAGTTGAAATGCAAAAAACCCCCCATAACGATTTTGACTTCTAAAAAGTCTCTCTTTTTCCTTTTTCTTATTTGGATTAATGGCACAAATGCTTCCGAACTATAATTTTGTTTTCAAAATTTCAATCATACCAATTAAGCATATGAACTTTCTAACTTGTAGTAATTTAGTCTAGAAACTATTTAAATTATAATCTATTGTTAAATTATTTATCGAAAATACACACAAAGAGCACGTGGCGGCATTTGAAAGTATAACTAAAAAATAATTTATGAATTTCAAACATAAAATAAATAATTATAAAAAATCTTCTTTAAATTTACAGTTTTAATAATCCTGAAAAATACAAATGATACATCTTTTTTTTCTCTTTAAATCATTTTTTCAATTTATTTTCCTTTAAAAATACTTTCAAATGCTAAAACTTACTATTTATGTGTATCTTTTTGTTAAAAATTTAACAATATGTTATAATTTACAGATCAAATTATTTTAAATTAAAAAATTTAAGAGCTTAATAATCATAATTTAAATCTTAAGAACCAAATTATAATAAATTCGACAGTTAAGGACCATTTACATAAACCTTTATTATTTAACAGAAAAAAGGGAAAAAGGCCCCTAATTCAGTCTCTCATCACGATGACACAAGCTTTACGTCATCATCCTCATCATCATTGGTCCAAAAAGAAAGATGGGTCCCACACCATATTTCCTCACGCTTCCAACCTCCTCATGTCAGAGTCAACCAACCCCAAAGTTTTCCAAGCCCCCCCCCCCCCCCCTCCTTTCTTCTTCTTCTTCCTCTTCTCCGTCTTATTCAAATTCTTCTATTCTCTTCTACATTCCTCAAACACCACCCATACATATATGTATATATATAGAGCAACTTCATTAAGAAACAATCATCCAAAAACAAACTGAACATATAAATAAATATACATATATATATATATGTACAGAACAAGTTTATGAGAGCAATAACACAAGTCATAACTTTCTTTCTTATGATAAGTATAGCTCAAAAGTTATTCTTTAGCTTAAAAACAACAACCACTTTAACCAAAAATATCAAAGCCCCTTCCTTTAGGATCAGAAATATCATGTCTGAATCAGACCATAGCTCTGACTTCAACACACCCAGATTGGTGGTCAAGAAGGTTTTGGCCAAGCTTCAACATGAAGGTGATGGAGCTGTTGTGAGAAGAGGCATTGGAAGGTAAAATCTTCGCATGGGTTTATCAAGAATTTTTCATTATCATCAATTTTGGTTCATGGGTTCTGTTCTATTTGAATTTTTTCCTCTGTTTTCAGTTTTGTGAGGTTTGGGGGATAATATCTTTCAATGGGTTGGTTGTATTTTTTTTTTTTTAATTTCTTTTCGTCTGATTTATTGACTGGTTTGTGGGTTCTTCAGGAGTGATTTGAGGAACTTGGATCCTTTTCTCATGCTGGATGAATTTTCAGGTACAACATGACTTTAATCTGTTTTTGATTCTTTTTTTTCATGTTCCAACTTTTCATTTGGTTGATGTATGTTTTGTGTTAATGTAATGTCTAATGGCTTCTGTTTATCTTGCAGTGAGTCCTCCTGCTGGGTTTCCTGACCATCCACACAGAGGTCTTTTCTTATCCATTTACATTGCCATTGTTTTATTTACTATGTCTCCATGATCATTTCTGATAGTTGGGCTTTGATTTTGTATGTTTAATATTTCTTATATTATGATGTGGACTTGTCTTCCAGGTTTTGAGACTGTTACATATATGTTACAGGTAAATTTACTTGTTTTGTTCTGAATCTATTTGTTTTTATGACAGTGAGAAGGTTCAATTGTAATTTGTTGACTAGCATTTTTAAAAAAATATATATTTTTCATGGGAATTTCAGGGAGCTGTAACTCACCAAGATTTTGCTGGACATAAGGGTACAATCAGAACAGGGGACGTGCAGGTAAATAGTGAACTATACTTCTTTTTCGAGCCAAAACAAAAGATTCGTGTCATTTGTATATAACTGTCATCCCAAAGCCTCAGTTTCTGATGTTCATTCTTTTTTCCTTCTTTTTTTTTTTTTTTTAATTTCTCTGGGAACAGTGGATGACAGCAGGTAGAGGGATAATCCACTCTGAAATGCCAGCAGGAGAAGGACCCCAAAAGGGTTTGCAGCTTTGGATCAATCTTTCCTCTAATGACAAAATGTAAGACAATCTTTTTATTTCTCTCTTCTCCTTAAGAGACAAAAAAGACATCCCAAAATGATATGGCAATCTTTGAGTCTTTGACTAATTCTCTGGACTTTTTAATCCAAATATGCCCCAATTTGTTCCCTTAATTTCAGGATTGAGCCAAATTTCTCTTTTTCCCTATCCCAGAAGTGATTTCATATTGACCAACTCTTTTGCTTTTTTTATCCAAAAATGCCCCTTTTCAATTCAACAGCCAATGTGTCCGTTTTCCACAGGGAACAAATAAAAAAAAAAAAAGAAATCCTAGAAACGATTTGGCAAACGTTTACCAATTCTCTACATATTTTTCTAATCCGAATATGCTATTTCTTCCTTCTTCTTTTTTTTTTTTTTTTTTAATTTCAGGATTGAGCCAAGATATCAAGAACTCACAAGTGATGCCATACCAAGTGCAGAGAATGATGGAGTTGAAGTTAGAGTTATAGCAGGAGAATCAATGGGAGTAAGATCACCAGTCTATACCAGAACTCCCACAATGTACCTTGATTTCAGTCTAAAACCAAGAGCCCAAATTCACCAAAGCATACCAGAAGGATGGAACTCATTTGTGTATGTTATTGAAGGAGAGGGAGTTTTTGGAACCAGAAACTCTTCCCCTGTTTCAGCTCACCATGTCCTGGTTTTGGGTCCTGGAGAAGGCCTAAGTGTGTGGAACAGATCCTCAAAGCCACTGAGGTTTATTTTGGTTGGAGGGCAGCCTCTGAATGAGGCAGTGGTTCAGCATGGTCCATTTGTGATGAACACACAAGCTGAGATTGATCAAACCATTGAGGACTATTACTACTACAAGAATGGATTTGAAAATGCTAAGTACTGGAGATCTCAATGAGTTGGAAATTACATTTTTAAGACTTTCAATCCTTGGATAAAGAAAAATGTGAGAGCAGGAAAAAAAAAAAAAAGGATAAACCCAAAATAAAAATAAAAAGGATCTATCTTTGTCAATGTCACTATCTTCTTCCATAAGAGCAATTGAGTAGGAAAGTGAAAAGAAACTTTATACAATTGTTGGAGTAAAAGTTTCTAGAAGATTTATTGCAAATTGCTAAGATGGATGATAGATGGTCCATCACTAAAATCATTGATGGGTCAGCTTATTATCTTAGATTTTCTCCCTCTTTTATTTTATTTATTTTCCTTTGTTGTCTTAAATTATAGTTTTGTGGTGGTTGACGATTAGAAATTTGGTACTATTGTCTCTTGGTTGGGATTGATTTTTGGTGATTTTCTTTTCTCTATTATATTGGAATAAAATGTTGGTGGAAATTGTGGTGAAAAGTTTTCTTCATTTCTTGTTGAGTTGGGTTCACAATCATATCTAAAACCCACAGATGACCCTCCACCTAGATTGTAATTGCTGAAACCACTTCATGAGAGAGAGAGAGAGAGAGAGAGTGATAGAGTTGAATATTGAGGAGAAGATCAACTATTGAGGAAAAGATCTAGATTGACCTTTCCATTTTTTCCCCTTGCTTGCTTGTAGTGAAGATTGGGTTTGGTTACGATTAAATGTGGATCTTTTGTGAGTTTCTAAGCGTAATAATATTGGAAAATTCACGTGGTCACATCATGGGGAGAGAGAGTAAAATGGGATACAAAAATCTGAATGCCAATGCATTGCTTGTTCGTGTGACATTGTGGTCCTCCTTGTCAACACTAAAATTGAAAATTTTCAAATTAAAAGTCAACAAATAAAAGGGGTAAGAGGGTTAATTAGTTATCTGTAATTAGATCTTTGAATTTGATTAATTATAAGAATGAATGAATGAATTTGTTATTAAAACAAGGGTTAACTAAGTTCAGGAGTACTGTTTAGACTTTAATTTGCATGCATCTTACAAACTTGAAGGAGTTAATGAGAGGGTCAGTACTCTTGTTTCTTTTAACAAGATTTTTCAACCAAAAAGGAAGGAATTTATAATAAGGTTTAGTGCGAGTTTTTAATTTCTTATTGTTTAGCAAATAAAATATATTATCCAAGAGATAGCAGAATAGTCATTACATCAATTGACATCTCTACTTTTAGCTAGTGTGGGACACAAACTACGAGTTATCACTGAAGCCACATTTCTTGCTTATTAAAAGTTTCTTTATAAGTTGGAAATGACAGGGAGATAACCAAAATGGATCCATTAATCCACAAGTATCCACACGAACTAGTTGACTTAAGTTCGATTTCATCAATGAATATTAGATTGTGTGGTTTTATTTGTTGAACACTAAACAAATACTTTCGATAGAAAAGTTTTTCCAAAATGAATAAATAAAATAAAGGAGGGATACATTTGGAGAAAGGCTAATTCTCACTTGTTATAATATATATATTGGCACTAATTTAATAGGTATTTTTTTTAACTATATATATAAGTATTATTTTGATAATTTATCATGCATATTTTTAATTATAAAAATAAGAGAAATAAATCGTATCAATGATACATATTTTTTAATATATGTTATTATAACTATCGAATGATCATGATGATCATTCGACAAAAAAAAATATTTATACATTGATAAAAAATTATCAATACCTATTAAATGGGCAAACCTATATATAAGTATATGTGTGTATTAAGTTTATAAGTATATGTGTGTATATAAGTTAGTCTGGTTAGTGATCCTCCACGTGCTCACTCGAACTGGTTTAAACATACTGACAATACAGATTTTATAGTTTGAAACCACAAGTCTAAGAATCTATATAATCTCTAAGTACCCTTTTCATATCAATTTTATGCACCATTTTAATTAGTAAGCATAACGAAGATTTTCAAAGTTGAAACATTGTTTTGAGAATCCATGTGTAATTCTACCAGCTTTTTTAAGTAATTTTGGCTTGTCCCCAAACCTTTGTTGACTTTTTAAACTTCATCCACTTTAAAAGGCTTGCGCTTGAAAGTTGGCAGATACAAAGAATCAATCATCAAAGAGTCCCAAGGGATTGTTTTGAGTTCCCACTCAGTTTATGCCAACCTTTGTCCAACTATGCATGGATGTGAAAATCAGTGGCCCGAATAATATTATATATACATATACACACACATACAGAAGTGGGCGAGTCATAGAGAATAGGATAACACAAAGTGGAATCGAGATAGAGTGGTAAGGCACTCCAATTTTGTATCAATTGAAATTAAGCTTTCAAATTTTAGTAGAGTGTGTATGTTATTTTTCTTTAAATTTATAGTATGTCTCTACTTTTTTTATAAAAAAAATCTTTAGGCATCCCACTACTTTTCTTCTTTTAAGGGTTAAAGATTCAAAATTTAGACCTAAATATTAGAAACGGTAGTATAATTACTATTAATCAACTGAGATTTTGTCATACCATATATAATAGGTAACGTTAAATATCTTAATTAGTTTATTGAATTTTTAATACACAAATGAGTTGTTATCATTTAATTAATAAATAATTTTAAATTTATTTATAATAATTTTTAATATATTAATTAAATAATAACAACTCATTTATTGCGTGTATTAATATAAAAAATTTGACAAATTAGTTAAAATACATCGCAGTACTCGTGCATAATATATGAATTCCTCTCGAAATTACCTAGAATTACACACACCATTCTCAAAATATATAACCATAAGGTCCATAACCCTGTTTTCTTAAAAATAATAAATAAACAAATAAAAGCGACGAGTATCCCATGATTATAGGCACACTATTATCTTATATACTATAATCTCGTTCCTTCAAAAAATAAAAAATAAAAATAAAACAAAATTCACAGGCTGGCAACATTGAGGACTTTAATGTCTCATATATACAAACTTCAAGTGGTATCCAAAAACAAAAAGAAATGCTCTTGAAATGTGTAAGAAGGCAATTTTTGAACAATATGGGAAGCTCACTAAACATGAAAAAGTCAACTCGGAGATTTAAAAAATTATTAAAAGAAAAAGAAAAAATATTTCCCACTTACGCATCCTTTCATTGCAATGATCATTGATGTCAATGCATTCACTTCCAAAGAAACGAAACATATACCCATAGTTATGTATGCTATGACAATATTTAGCCATACATGGATTTACTCTTATTTGAATCATTTAATTGCTGTGAAATATCAAATGGCTATAATTCAGCGATTAATTGTTCCAAAAAATCTATTATATTTGTTGTATCTAAATATATAAAGTCCTTTATTGCTTTTTTTTTTTAATATTATGAAATTTATATTTGCTAATTAAGATTCGAACTCTACCCTGCACACTCACACCTATTTTCAAAAATCTTAGACCAATTATAAACTCGTTTATTATTTTTAGGGTGAATAACCTCTCTGTTATTTGATTTTTTATATTTTTTATATCTCATTCCATTAATTAATTCTATATTCTAATGCACATCCATACCTTATTGATTAAATTCCAAAATAAAATTTAATTCATATTAATAAAAGAATTGCACATACTAACACCAATAAGAATATTATAATAAGTAATTAAATTTTAAAATATTTTATTCATATAAAAAAATATAAATAAAAAGTTTGAGAAAATTAAATAATTAAATTCTATAAAAAGAAAAATTTTAAGTAATTCATATTATAGGTAAACAAAAATGTTAAAATAAGAGGTAACAAATCACATTTACACTTCATTTCAAAAAATCACATTTACACTCATCTAAAAAAACAACGGTAATCATATTCCAAGAAACTATTTCAGGTTTATTTTAGTACATTAAATTAAATTAAAGTTTAAATTAAAAAATATGAGAAACAAAAAAAAAAAGAGAAGAAAAATATTGAAATTGGACATAAATTAAAATGAAATCTTTTTATTTCATTACATTTCCCACTTATTGAGGAGAATTATTCGAAAAAGTGATTCTCCACATGGACTGGAAGGAAAATAAAAGTAATGAGTTTCCTTATTAGAAGTAGGTAGAAGTAATCTACTATTGAAGAAAAAACAAAGATACCATTAAAAACCCATCATACATATATTGAAAGATTTTGTCCGATCTCATTGCCATGAAAAAAGGTCGAAGATCACACAAGATTGGCAGATAAATATGAGAAAATTAAGTACTTAGAAAAGAATATGTATTTATATGCCAGAGGACTAGAGCATTACAAGGTTTGAGTTGGTTCAAGTTCATTGGCTTTTCTCATCCAATCAAGATTATACCAGACTATTACGTATAGGTGGGAGATGTTCAATGATCGAGTATTAGGTCAGAAATTCGATTTTCAAAATTGTGCAAGTTATTTTTTTTTTTATAATAAATTATGATCATTAATTAAATTTTATTTTATTATTATTATTATTCTTTTAAAAAAAAAAAAGATTATTCCAGACTAGCAGTTCAAATTCCTGTCTTATTCTAAAACAAAACTTAGCACCACAAATTCCTTTTAAAAAATAAAAAAATAAAAAAGCTGTACCAGACAAAAACCAACTAAAAATAACAAACCTTACCTATTTACCTACACGCGCACACACAAAAACCAGACTTCAACTACTGAGATCGATATGGCACAAAGAAAAGAAGACTATTTGCTTCATTTTGCACAGTTATACTAAAGTAACCAAAGTAAAAAGAAATAAATTAATCTATAGTACTTAGATTAACATAGCAAATTTCTTTCTATAATGCTGTCTTATTTGGTTATCCTTGAAAACGTAGCCAGGAACAAACAAACAAACCAAATTAATCAACCAAATTACATTCACAAACCAACCAGAAAGCCCCAATTTGTATTCTCCTTGCGGAGATAAGATCACCTGGAACAGCAAGAATAGTTCTGGTTTTTCTTTGGCCCATTGCCATCGTCGACGAGGCTAACCCGGTTTACAGATAACTCCGCTTTGTAAGTGTCAGAGTTTAGGACCTTGCGGCTGACATTGTTGTAAATTTCTCGAATAACAATCTCAAAAGCCTTTTTAACATTTGTGGAATCTAGTGCTGATGTCTCCATGAAGAACAGCCCTTCAGCTTCTGCAAGGCTTTTCCCTTCCTCAACACTCACATCCCTGATATTCTCCAAATCACATTTGTTACCAACTAGCATCCTTGCCACAGTTGTATCAGAATGAGCTGCATGATTGTTCCAAGAAGCTCAAGCTCAATGATTTTCCAACAAGCAACAACTATTCAAAGAAGCAACTTCGTTTAAAGGCTTGCATTAAAAGTTCACTCGCATTTGTTCATTCATGAACTTTGAATAATTTATTTCTTCTACCATGAACTTAAATGAATAGCCCATAACATTTAATTTTTAATGCATGCAAATAATTTTTTCTAGTAAACAACAAAAGAAAATTTTTATAAACACTTAAGAAAATAGTTTCACCCCTTGAAAGCCTAGCATGTTACCACACATTACAGATGAATGTTAAACTCAGGTCAAATGCATCATAACACATGGTATCACACTTTCATCAGATTATGGAGTCATGCAAATATAAGTGCCGCTACTCTTCACCCCTCTTTTCAGGCTAAGCTTTCCTCCTCCCTCCAACGATTCCATTGTGTTCAAGGTAGGAATGAAAATCTGTCTTAGAACAATCAAACAGGATTCTTAAACCTAGAGAGAAACCCCATGCAGTGCCCAAAGACATTTCTAATGAGCACTGATTTTTCTTCCAAAACATGAGAAAATGTTGAAAATTTGGACACAAAGAAAACATATGCTGAGAAAAGATTGTGTGGCTATGACAAAGAGGAAAGCTTGTGAAAATATGTTATAGTGCTATAAATTATGGTTACCTTTTATCCATAACATTTGTTTTTCTCAAGAAGCAAAATGTAAGAAACATATCAACTAACTAAAAGGAGAGGGAGCAAGAGAGTGAGCAAGCAACTAGCATCTCTCATGATCTAACTACAGTATAATTGAAATCCCAAAAAGCTTAATTGTTTACGTATGTTTTAAACAAGAAACAACAAACTATAAAAACTAGTCTCACTACAATTTTGTCTCGAAATAGACGTAGGAGGAGATTGTTGGTGTCACAATCAAGCTGGCGCATGCAGGAACAAAAGCTTGAAGCCACATAAAATCCTCCAAAGGCATTGAGTTAAGTTTTGTTTCATGCATCTTAGCAATTTCATTCATGCATTTGATGTTTTATTGTACCTAAAAATTAATTCCTAAATGCTTAAATGATGTTAGACCACTGAAAATTGAAAACACACGTTTTCATGTTCAGCTTAAGCATGCACTACTGTTTTATGGAAGCATAACTGAGTTTCTATTCTAGGCCCATGCTTAATCAGGTCGCAAACTGGAAACTTGCAAATTTTTTTAGTCCACTCTTGATTTGGAGATTTAGAGGGATAACTTGGCTCATCTCCTTTGGTCTTTTTCAATGGATTTCCCAAATATCTAAAAAGCTGACCTTGTGTGGCTACGGTTTCCCTGGGCACATTAAAACATATTTTCACACTGTTATCCATTAAGGAAGCCGCACAAACATGTCTAAAAGGAAAATTACTGTTGTACATTTTAGCCTTTTAATCGCTCCACTTCATCCAAATTGCACTATGTTTAGTAGGCTACGGGATATTGCTTATAATCCCTCAAACTACTCCATCCCAAAACAAATCATCACCTCTCTTTCTCATTTTCCTATCCCAAGCCTCGATAAAGCTAACCAATATCCCCTATAGAAAGGTTTTATTTACGAGAGAGGATGCAAAAGTGTATAGGGATAATTGGAAGAAAAAACAAATTTTTAACTCTATGATAGAGAGGGAAAACGGGAAATGAACAGAAAAACTGAGGGAATTTTGGAATCCTTCAAAGCTGCTGAAACAAATCCATGCAACTTTGGATGGACTGGAGGGTTATTGAGAAGAGAAAATTTACACTTAATACATAATAATAATTATCCCTCCTATTTACAACAAATAGGAATGAACCCCCACCTACTTGTGGGTCAACCTGTACTTCTTGTGCTGCCCGCCTCCAATTGAGCCTAATTGCAACGTTCTCTTCTTCTCCTCCCCAACAGCCCCCATCAAGTTTATTCAGAAAGGTGATGACAAGTGTTAAACAGCCCCATCGAACTGTCTAGAGGAATCTACAAGCTGCTGAGCAGTTAGGAAACTTGTATTTTTAGAAAACAGTAAAAATTGTTAACTATTCTGTTAAGCTTCAGTTAGATTTCCTAAGAAATAGGGAGATCTGTTAGAAACTTAGATATTGTTATGTAACCTATGTTAACAGACTCATTGTTAGCCTTGTGCTCTAGTATATCATATTAATCACAAGCCAAAGATGATTGAGAGCTCATTTTATTCAATTCTTCTCTCTGTCTAGAGTTTTATTGACATCCAATACCACAAAAATAATGAATTTAACAGTTTCTTGACAAATAAAGATCTATGTTTTCTCACTCCTTCCACACACCACACTCAAATCAAACAAAGGATTCTTTCCTCCTTTTTCTACCAAAAATAAGCAAATGAATAAGGGAACCATTAGTTCAATCTTTCACACTTTCCATCCATTCTACTTTATGCATCCCTTTCCATTTTTCATCCCTCATACCAAACATAGCATGAATATTTAACACAAAATCCTAAAGATCGAAAACTTTTCCTTTCCTTTCGTTTATACATGGAGCAGACCTAAATCATTGAAGGTAGAATTTTTTTTCTAAGATGAGTGAGAGTATTAATTTTAGTTGATTAAGGGCTTTTTTGGGACATTTATATGTTTTCTTTTTTCTGCTTTTAAAAGTGAAGGGGATGATAAAGATTTTCTCAAACAATATCTTGAGAATATCTTTACAATTCATTTCATTTTTAAAAACAAAAGTCTTGTCAAGCAAGACCAAAGGAATCTATTATGACTTAAAACCTCAAATAAAGGTATAAATACTCTTTAGCCACTTCCAAAGATGAAAAGATCCGTGAATGCTTGGGATTTGTTTATGAGTTTATCCACATAAAAGGCTACTTTCCTGTCTATAGTTCCAGACCTTACAGCTCTTCAACACTTTGTACAAGGCATTTTTGCTTAACCACAAATGAAAAAACAGAACTCTGAATTTGTTATCATCAACAAACAAGCTTTGTCCTAGTACGTTATAATAACCGGACAATAAAAGTTAACCCAACGTCTCACCAAACATATCTCAGCAGCTTGAAGCTTGAGATATGCTTCCCATACATATGTTAGACTAAAAGCAGATGTTTAGATAATTAAATATACACACTTTCGGAAATTCTAATAAACTTGAAGCTTGTTCCTTTACCTCATTGATCTTTTACTTAGGAGGAAACTTGCTATGGTAAGTGGAATTCACCTCAAAGAGTTAGATGTGGATGGGTCTCAGTGTCAGATCTATCACGTTGGCGGAGCAAAATAGTAAAAAGTTCTCAAGTCTAATGGCGAGTAGGTAGAAACACAATTTAGCTTTCCCAACACAGAATTATTTTTCAAATGATAAAAGGAACTATATCATTTACATATCTAAGAGCTATAAAGAAAACACCAGTACTAACAAGATGATGAAAAATTCCAATCACAAACTCATAAGCCAATTAACAAATTACCACTTCATGATGGACTCTTAATACAAACAAACAATTCCATATCTTGGACATTGCTCAAGCAAATTTTCGCTTCTAAGACAAATGATTGCATATCTTATTCAATAAGATGGGATGCAGATCATGCAATAAAAGACAATATTTTTGTCTAATACATTCACACTTGATTAGTGTGCCTAGTCAGTTTATAGACTCCTTACCAAATTAAGCATAGACAAATCACCTTCCACTTTTAGATATCACTAAGTCCAATAATTACTTTATTACCCCAACACCCTCTACCCAGAAAAAGAAAAGAAAAGAAAACGAAAGAGTCAAAACTAGTAACTTTGTTCAATAGAATCTATACTTAAGTATATTTTAACTTAACACAGAAGCATCATCATAAGGCTCAGATCTAAAAGTCACAAACCTCACAACAACCAAATCAAACAAAAAGCTTAAAACCCGACAAAAATGATAATCCAGAAAAAGAACCCGAAAGATCCAAACCCACAAAAACCCACATAGAGAACAATACAATAACCCATTTAAAGCAATATGATACCACATATACTTGAGCTCAAACACATACATATACATAGATATTCATATAGATGTGGAGCGACTGAGCTTACTCTTGAGCTCATCAAGCCAGCGGCCGATGCTATCGAATGTGGTCCGGCGGGTGATGTCATAGACGATGAGAGCTCCAACGGCGCCACGGTAGTAGGCGGAGGTGACGGCANGGGCCTTGACCTCTTTGCCATCAATGTCCATGCTCTGAGTCTGAAACTCGACTCCAATGGTGGCCTTGGAGTGCATGTTGAACTCGTTTCGAGCGTAACGAGAGAGAAGATTCGATTTCCCCACCGCCGAGTCCCCGATTATCACGATCTTGAACAGGTACTCCTCCCCCGACTCATCGTCCGACGACGACATGTCGTTTTGAATGCACTTTACTTTCTTTTTTATGGTTTTGGTTTTTGGTTGTTTTCTCTTTATGAATTTTCTGAGGAAACAAACAGAATTATGAGAAGAGAAAATGGGAACGGAAATGGAGAGAGGCAAGGGAAAGGTATGTGTAGTGTAATGAATGATGCTATGGAATCGAGCTGGCATACAGACAAACTGCGCATGTAGTGCTTCATTATAGATTTTCTTTTTTTTTTCCTTTCTCTTTTCTTTTTTTCTTTTAAAAAAAAAAAATCAAGAGATGAGAAACGACATGTCGTTGCTTGGTTGTCAACTTGCCAGTATAAACATCATCATGATCAGTGGTATTTTGTCGGTGAATCGGAACAAAAATTGCATGTCGTTTTGGTTAAACACACCACATGTTAAAAAAATTGTTCATTTTGACAAGAGACGCCATTTTGTCAAAATAAATTAAAAATATCAGATCCCTGAGTTATTTCTTAATTTTATTGAAAACTTTGAATTTCATTTTTCCCCCTAATTTTATGGAATTTAGATGGGTGACCACAATTATTATTTGCATGCTCACACTAGATTTGTGAAACCTAATTATACTAACAAAGATTGCCAAAGACAAAACATCGTGTGCTTAACACATGGATCAAAGTTAGTTTTTTCTATATATAAGGAATATTATTACGGTGCCAATTTTGGGTAGATGATATTTAGAGAAAATTCCCCGTAGTCTTGAAAAGCGCGGGTGGGAAGACTTTTTTTTGGGGGGAAGGAATAATTTCATACTCAGTTTTAGGTATATAATTTCATGAGTATGAATAATTTCATACTCATTTTTACGTGTAAAATATGTACCATATACATTTTATGCATTATAAAATTTATATTAAAGTATATATTTCATGTACAAAAGACATTTGATATACATTTTTCTGAAAATGGGCGTGAACTATTAAAAGTAAAAAAAAAAAGGGTATCTATGCAAATACGCCTAAAATGGGTATCTATGTAATTTCAGAAAAAGTTGCTTGTTGTTATACAAACTCGAAGAAAGAAAAATTGGACCCAAAAGAACGGAATTGGGTTTTGGGCCCAAGCTCGACATCGTCCAACCCAAACTCCCTCCCAACTGGAGCCACGTGACGCTGAAAAAAAAAAAAAAAAGGAAGACCAGAAAGAAGTGAAAGAGAAACTATGTTAAATATGCTCCGTAATACCTTTATTTTGGCCCATATGCACAAGTTAAAAAATATTTGAAAAATATGTTTGCGGACGAAAATACCTTTACTAATACCTAAGAGAAAATGTGTCTCTTTCCCTTAAACTCCTCATTTCTCTCTCTCTCTCCAACTCTCTCTTTCGTCTCCTTCTCTGAAGAGCCAAGAACCGTCGCGTCGTTAACCGAGGAAGACGAAAACTCGCCGTACCGTCTATCGTAAATTTCTCTCACTGTTTAGGATTACGTTGAGAAAAATGAGTCCCCAAAAGAAGGTAAGCAAAATATGATTTAAGGGTTTTATTTTTTTTGAATTTAGGGCATTTGTAGTAGAAGACGATTTAGAAATTTTTGACTTCATTCCGACATTTTTTCGATGCATTTTCGATTAGCTGGTCTAAATTTTTGATCATATTTCGATGAGTATGGCTGAAAATAGTACCGAAAAATCACATGAAATTCCACGTATTTTCGATGGTATTTCGACGTATTTTTGATGGTATTTCGACTGTGTTTCGATTTACAGAGTCAAAATTTCGATACCTTTTCGATGATATTTTAAAAGAGAAATTAGGTTAAATATACTCCGTATTCTCTATTAAATAGGTAAAATAAACTTTCGATGTTATTTCGACTGTGTTTCGATTTATTTCGATGAGGTTTCGATGAATAGTGCTGAAATTTCGATATATTTTCGATGACATTTAAGCTAATTTATCTTTTAAAATAGAAAATAAGGCTATTCTAAATTTTCGATGACAGTTCGATGATATTCGATGGTATTTCGATTGTGTTTCGATTTACAGAGTCCAAATTTCGATATCTTTTCGATGATATTTTAAAATAGGTAAAATAAATTTTTCATGTTATTTCGACTGTGTTTCGATTTTATTTCGATGAATAGTGCTGAAATTTCGATACATTTTCGATGACATTTTAAAATAAAAAATAAGGCTGCTCTAAATTTTCGATGTTAGTTCGACTGTTTTTCAATGACAGTTCGATGATATTCGATGGTATTTCGACGTATTTTCGATGGTATTTCGACTATGTTTCGATTTACAGAATCGAAATTTTGATACCTTTTCGATGATATTTTAAAATAGGTTTTCGATTTTATTTCGATGAATAGTGCTGAAATTTTGATACATTTTCGATGATATTTTAAAATATAAAATAAGGCAGCTCTAAATTTTCGATGTTAGTTTGACTATTTTTCGATGACAGTTCGATGATATTCGATGGTATTTCGACTGTGTTTCGATTTACAGAGTCGAAATTTCGATACCTTTTCGATGATATTTTAAAATAGGTTTTCGATTTTATTTCGATGAATAGTGCTGAAATTTCGATATATTGTCGATGACATTTTAAAATAGAAAATAAGGCTGCTCTAAATTTTTGATGTTAGTTCGACTGTTTTTCGATCACAGTTCGATGACATTTTCTCTTCTAGTAGCTAGTAGTTAATCTTTTTTCGACTGTTTTCGATTAATTTTCGATTCCATTTCGACGTTCTCTGTTTTTCGATGATTTGTTCCTTGGACAATTTCCACCTCCTGGCTATTTGTTATCATTTGAGATAGTTTCTGTAAGATTTTTCGATGACAATTGAAATCTCGTCGAAATCAAAATAATCGAAATTTCGATCATTTTTCGACCTATTTCGATGCGTTTTAACTATATTTCGACGTAATTTAGATGCTTTTGATATATGTTAAATTTATAAAAATCCTAACTAAATTGCTTTGTTCCTCTTATGCCGAACTAAATGTTTAAGCTCCTTATACCTTTTGGAGAACACTTTCCTGGAAGGGTCACTATAAAAGGAACAACGGTGATGTCGAAGATTAAGGAGAGATTTAAGAAGTGTGATTTGTTAGAAAAAACAAAGCAGTGTCCGTTTAAGCAGTTTTTCCTTGCTCCTCCAATGCAACATCAGAAGTACTTACACACCAACTACTATTGAGGAAGGTGAAATCCCAAAATCCGGCAGAGTTGCAGTTTTTCATTGGCAATAGCAACTTGAGATTCGGGCTTGGTGAGTTTGCGTTGATAACGGCGTTAAACTTTGCCAAAGATCTAGACGTTGTGAAGTACAAATCTATGTCTAGTAGCATGAGGCTCAGGGAGACATACCTGAATAATGCAGTTAATGTAAGATCCGGTGAATTAGAAGCTGCATTTCTAAATTGTGAGGAGAAGGAAGACATATGGAAGTTGGGTTTGTGCTACTTAGTAGATGGGCTGTTGATGGCACAGGAGTCAAGCACGAAGATTATGATGGATATGCTCTCTTTTGTGGAGAATAAAGAGGATTTCTTTAATTATCCATGGGGAAGGTGATCTTACGAGAGAACGTTCCATAGTTTGAATAAGGACATGATGCATCAGAGGGAAAACTACCTTCAGAAGATGAAAAACAATAAGAAGGCCAAGGAAGCTAAATACACAGTGTATGGGTTTAGCATTGCTTTACAGTATTGGGCTTATGAGGCTATCCCCAAGCTTACTGGTGCATTTTCTGAGAACCTTGGCATCAAATTCCCAAGGATGCTGTCATGGACAAGCAATAAAACACCATCAATGATGGATTGTATTGATGTATTCAAGATTAAAAAAGTAAGTCCGGAAAATTGATTTTATTCTATATAATTAATTTTATAAATTCATAAGTTAATTGAACTTTATTTTGAACTATCTTGCAGCTTGTCACAAAGGCGTTATTGAATCCACGGGAGGCTGAGAAAGAATTCTATGAACATATATATCACGATCCACACCAGAGCCTCGCCAGTACTGGAGTTGAAGAAGAGGGAATTGATGGTGAGGAGGAGGAGGAGAACAAGAAGGAAGCGGCTGAAACAAAGCGAACTACAGAGGAGGCGGGCATCTCTCACACTACCAGAAACAAAGTAGAGGAGGAACCATCCACTGACGTGCCTCAGTCACATAAGTTCTATCTTAAGTTGAAGACTGACATCGCTGAGTTGAAGGCAAACCAGACTGAACTCAAAGCAAACCAGGTGATTCTCAATGATAAACTTGATAGGTTGTTGAAGATGATAGAGGAAATAAAAGCACATCGGCAGCCAACTGGTTCTGAATCTGAGGCCACCCAGTCGGATGTCCTTCCTGAAGGGTATCAGCAAGGTAAAGATATTGTCATAAGTACTCCCACTAAAGAGCACACTCCTGAAGAGCAGCAAACTCCAGGAGTGAAAGAGTTACAAGTAGCTGAGGTGGCTACAGCTAAGTTTGGAAGAAAGAAACAGGTCGGTCAACAATCTAAGAGACTCATTGACTACACCGATCCGTCAAACAAGAAATTCAAGGTTAATGATTCATGCAAACCAAACCCATTCCGGAAAATTGAT
>JXTB01000076.1:881921-937704 GCA_002914805.1 Parasponia andersonii
CTTTTTTCTGTTTTTTCAACTTTTATCCTTTTCTTCTTTTCTGCTCTTAGAATTTCAGCTCCTTAGACAGTGTGATAAATTCAAGCATGAGATTATATTAAAGATTGTGAGGATATAGAGGGAGGAATAAGGAGCTACAGCTTGGTTAAAAAGGAGAAGAGCGACATATACATTATAAACTAATTATTAAGGGCAGAAGTGACATTTCAAGTGAGTGTATACATATTTTTCAGAATTTTATTAAGGGAAACATATGTGCCAAAATATGCCCTATAATGCATATTTAACATAATTTCTCAAGTGAAAGTGGTCACTCACTCGCTAGTCTTAAACCCCGAACCTTAAAACCCTAGCAACAACGGCCCCTTTCATTTTGGCCGCCACTAAAACCCTACCAAACCCCTCCCCCCCAAAGCTTTCAGCCATGGCCGACCTCGATGTTCGCTCCGAGACGAAGAAGAAGAAGAAGCAACGTTCTAAAGATGAAGCACCAGACACCCCAAAGCCAGTCGCCGATTTGGGCTCCGACCCGACTCAGAAGGACGCCGATTTCATGATCAAGCCTCAGAGCTACACTCCCGCCATTGACACTTCTCAGTGGCCCATCCTCCTTAAGAACTACGATCGCCTCAATGTACGGACCGGACACTACACTCCTCTCCCCTCCGGTTACTCCCCGCTGAAGCGCCCTCTCGCCGAGTACATCAGGTACGGTATCATGAATCTCGATAAACCCTCCAACCCATCTTCGCACGAGGTCGTCGCTTGGATTAAACGGATCCTCCGTGTCGAGAAAACGGGTCACAGTGGCACCTTGGATCCCAAGGTCACCGGTAACCTCATTGTCTGTATTGACCGAGCCACCAGGCTCGTCAAGTCTCAGCAGGGTGCCGGGAAAGAGTACGTCTGTGTTGCTCGGTTGCATTCTGCGGTGCCCGATGTCGCCAAGGTGGCTCGGGCGCTGGAGACGCTTTCTGGGGCTGTGTTTCAGAGGCCACCCCTGATATCTGCTGTGAAAAGGCAGCTTAGGATTAGGACTATATACGAAAGTAAGCTACTTGAGTATGACCCAGATAAGCATTTGGTTGTTTTCTGGATTTCTTGTGAGGCTGGAACTTATGTTAGGACGCTCTGTGTCCATTTGGGTCTGATTCTTGGTGTTGGGGGCCATATGCAGGAGCTGAGGAGAGTGAGGTCTGGGATTTTGGGTGAGAAAGATAACATGGTTACTATGCATGATGTTATGGATGCTCAATGGGTGTATGATAATTATAGAGATGAGAGTTACTTGAGGAGGGTCATTATGCCGCTTGAAGTGCTTCTTACGAGTTACAAGAGATTGGTTGTGAAGGATTCTGCTGTGAATGCCATTTGTTATGGTGCTAAGTTGATGATTCCTGGGCTGCTAAGGTTTGAGAATGATATTGAGGCCGGTGAGGAAGTTGTGCTAATGACAACTAAAGGGGAAGCAATTGCTTTGGGGATTGCAGAGATGACTACTGCTGTTATGGCAACTTGTGATCATGGTGTGGTGGCTAAGATTAAGAGGGTGGTTATGGATCGGGATACTTACCCGAGGAAGTGGGGTTTGGGTCCAAGAGCTTCGATGAAGAAGAAGTTGATTGCTGAAGGGAAGTTGGATAAGCATGGGAAACCTAATGTGAATACACCTCAAGAATGGGCTAGGAATTTGGTGTTACCTCCAGGCGGAGATTCTGTGGTTGCTGGCCTTGCTGCTGCAAGTGAACCCACTGTTGTCGAGAAGCAGACTGCAGAAGCCAAGAAAGAAACTACGGAGGTGAAGGAGAAGAAGCAGAAGAACAAAAATAAGGATGATGAAGATGGTGATGAACGTAAACGCAAATTAGAGGAGGTAGAGAGTGAAGTTGATGAGGGCAAAGAGAGTAAGAAGAAGAGGAAGAAGGATAAGGAGAATGGGCACGTGGAATCTTTGGATGGTGAAAAGTCTGAGAAGGTGAAGAAGAAGGAGCACAAAGAAAAAGATGAAGCTGGTTCACCTGAAACTGAAAAGTCGGAGAAAAAGAAAAAGAAAAAGAAAAATAAAGAAGCTGAGGATGATAGTGCTCAATCACCGAAAGTCACTGTTGACAACCAGGGTGATGATGAAGCTGATAAGAGCGAGAAGAAGAAGAAGAAGAAGAAAAAGAAGAATAAAGATGTGGAAGAAGATTAGATGAAATGGATTAGGATTTTTGTCTCTATTATCAGAACTTTTTTTGGTATCTCCATGTCATTTCATCTGTTGCGAATTTTTAGTATTTTCCTTTCCGAGCACTCCCCTGAGAATGAATTTTTCACAGTTTGCCTCTTTATGGAAGGCATGGCATAACTAGTAGTTAAATTCTCAGGGAGAAACCCCTTCTCAATATGGAAGAAAAGAGAGCTCATGGTCATGGAATAGTTGTCTTTTTTTCAGTGATATGCTTTTTAAGTATTTGAAGTTTTGTTACTTCCGTAGCACTCTTTTTGATTTTGCTTGGTAGCGTAAATTCAATCGTGCTACTTTTCTCAGGAATTTCTTTATTACTAGTTCCAGGAACAGTTTTGATTCATTAGAAAGCTTATATGGATTGAATTGTTCCTCAAAAGCTTTCACTGAATCTACAAAATCATTGAGCCTTCCGTATTTTTTTTCATTTTTATATGAAGAATTTTTCATGTTCTTTTGTTTTGCTTCTGTTGATTATGGAGAAAGTAACAACTGTTGAGCATTGCGAAGAGAAAACAAAACCATAATTACAAACCAGCTACAAGTAAGTAGCAAATTTATGGAACACTTGTTTCTGGTGCTTCAATATTTGAGGTGCTAGCTGGGATGCGTGTTCTGAATACTGTTTTTCATGGGACAGTAACTCTGAGTGCAAATTATTATTCAAGGGGGTGCTACCGTCTCTTTACTTATCTTGTGATTTTTGATAATTTTTCTTATCACATGGTTGAACATATGTTCGGATACTAATTGATCATGAGTTAATGAGCATGAATCATTAGATAACAATGTCTTAAAATCATGAACTCGAGAAGCTGCCTGCATTATGATCATTTCTTTGGTCATTCAGAATCCCTGCAATCATTCTTTGATCTGTTTGGTTCAACCCTACTGCAAAATTCATGCTTATGCCATGTCTCTCCTCTCTTCCCTTCCTGTGGTCGTTTTTTTTTTCAATTTTCAATGGATTGATTAGGGGATTTGCACTATCTTCTGTACATAAGAATGTGCTGCAACCTCGTTGAATTAACTGGTGCATAAAAAACAGCTTAGGGTCTTTCTTCTTCTTCTCCTCTCTCTCTCTCTCTCTCTCTCTCTCTCTCTCTCTCTCTCTCTCTTTGAAACTTATATAGTGAGGCTGTTGTTTGCGTGTTTACTGGTGGATGTCATATTTATACTTGTTTATGACATTGCTTGCTGATTTTGCAGCCAAAGAATGAAAATTGGTTAGCTCTACTGTCTGCTGCGCTACCTGGGAAGTTGGGACTTGGGAGTATTAATTTTTCATTTCGCTACTTGTAGTGGTTCCTTGGGTTGTGTCTGGAAGACTGGAAGTTGCATGTGGAGCAGATTTCTTATTCGAACCATCTTGGTAAACCTGGTTTAACTGAAAATTTGAAATTCTGTTTGTGTAGGTTAGTTTTGAATCATGATGACAGTGTTTAGATGTTAAGTTGACCAAATTACTGAAGTCTAATTTTCCTATGGTGAACTTGACATCACATCTTTTACAGAGTCCTTTTAGTTGGATGACAATCATAAGATTCTTTTACTCTTTTACTGCAGTAAGAAAGCTGGTCATTTATTTGGATAATTTAGTGAAATGTTGAGTTATGGTCTTAACTAGTTGATACTTGAATCTAAAACTCTGGGAGAAGTCTTTTACAGATGCCAAAAGAACAAAGAGGAAAAAAAAGCACCCTTTGTACTATGGAAAAGTAGATCCAAGAACTTGTTCATGGGAACTTAGAACGCTACCTGCTTGAGCATAATGATGGTGTATATAACATTGCTTCTTTATACTATCTAAAAAACATGGGATGAAAGAGTTAGCTTGAGACAATGTCTATCCTAAACTCCTTATTTTCACATATTTTTCAGGTAAGGATACGTGCTCTTTGTTTTGAACCAATATTCACAACTGCTTTAAGGCATTAACATTTAGCTTGTGCAGCTTTATTGAGCCCTTGAGCAACAAGGGACTGTTGTTTGCCTGTCACTTTGAATTGTCAACAACAACAAGGGACTAGACACTTCCTACCTAAAATCTCACCAATTTTAGGTTTTGTATCTTGGATTTTGTTGAGGAAAAAAATAATGAGGGCAAACGAAAGGGAAAAAAAATGTAGAGAATGTTTTCCAAGAATTCAATAAAATACTGATAAGAAACTTTTATATTTTTCTTTTTTTGCAATTATTCTATATTTCTTATACTCACACAAAAAATTTCTTCCAATTTTTCTAAACATCTTTTCCCTTACTTTTTTCTTAAAATTCAAATATGAGAAAATATTATCACTTCATTTTTTTTCTTTTTTCCCTAAAATCTGAGTTCCCAAAGGACCCTTGGAATAATTAAAAATTGATTGAAATTGAGAATTTTAAAAAATCGGTATTAGTTATAACTAAAATTATATTCAGATTCCATTTCCCCTTTAACAAACAATGTTTGTTTATATTCGGATGTTTTGTCATTACTTTCTTCAGCCAACTGTGTCCTTGCTGCTATAGTCCTAGAAATGGGAATAGGCTAGCCCACATATTAGTATTCGTTTCTTTTAATCATTCCAGTGTCATGCACTGGATTAATTCTATTCTTATTTTCATTTCATCTCTTGTATTGGATGATCTAAATTAATAATATGTCTCTGTTGCATTCAAAAAAATATATATATATCTCGTAATAAAATGAGATCCATGTATTCTTTGATTCAAAGTTTTGAATCCGATATAACGAATCCTAAACTATTATCTGCAAACTAAAGAAATTTACATTTAATACCCGTTTTTGTAACTTATTTTAATACACATTTTATTTTCAAAATATGAGTGGTATATATTTATAATGTAAATTGTAATCTATGTGATACATATTTTGTGTGTAAGATATGAACGGAATATATTTACAATGTAAATTTTTACCATGATTTATATTTTTCATTATAAATTTGATCTATAGTATACATTTTGAGATGTGTACTAATTTTTAGTATAATTTTTATTCTTAAAATGTGTACCATGGTATATACTTAATGTATGAAATATATATATCAAGGTATGCATCTTTTATGTAAAACACTAGTGATCTACATTTCTAACAAAATGAGTATTCATAAAATAAAAATAAAAAATAAGTATTATGAAAATATAGTCCTAAAAACGAGTATTTATGAACTTTTCTCATGAAACTATGAGAAAATGACATGGATAAGACTAACTTAGTCTAAAATGATCTTTTTGTACATATTTTTTAAAAGTGACTTTTTTAGGAGTGTCAAGGAAGTCTTGACTGCAAGTTAAGAGCTTCTTGACCATGAAAAAAACAATTATTTAGAAATTTTTCATAGTCAAGAAGTTCTTGACTATAAATCAAAAAGTTATTCACACTTCTAAAAAAATACATAAAAAATCATTTTGGCCCAAATTAGTTCTATCCATGCCCTACTATCTATCCAAAAACCTTTGTTGACGTTAACAAATGGGAATTGAGTGTCATATGACTCATGTTCCGCTCAACAGCCACAAGTCTTTAAAGTTAGAACCATCGAATAAGTCGCTTAGTAGCGGGGTTGTTATCCTGGATGCTGGAGGTTATAGGTTTGAATCTGGTTGACTCTATTTGGGAGTCTTAAATATGAGGGAGACCTTTGTCAGCTCAGTGTCCGTATCTCATGCTCCAAAATGCTGTACTCGCTAGTTATTCGGATAGGAGTTCAGGTGACTCACTTCACCGTCCAATAATGGTGATTCGTTCGTAATATTTTGGAAAATATTCATAAATAGAATAAGAGTTCATATGATCACGTCTAAAAAGAGTAACTGGTCGCCTCTTTCTCCCCTTTATTTTATCCAAAAAAATCTTGAAAGTCAGAATGCATTAATAAAGGTCTTTGGCATGCAACTGCACGCTCTAGTTAAAATATAAATAAATAAATAATAAAATGTCCAAATTTGATCATATTTGTATATATCGATAAAAATTGGAATCCAAGCCTTAGTTTGGTTTTTAAGTTATATATCCAAGTTGCTATTATATTGTAAAAAGTATCTATTAAACGTAATTTCATATAATAAACACTTATTTCACATCTTTTTCTTTTGTTTTTAATGAAATGTTATTTAACAATTATTAAAAAATAAAGTAAAGATATAAACGAAATAACTCTATAACTGGTCTAATATTTCCAGTCCTCAGTTAGCACGAAATATATTAAACTACTCTGCATAGAATAGAAGTATCAAGTTCGAGTCCTTCCAATTCCAACCAAAGGTAATGATACTTTTCAACATATTAAAATACAATTTTGTTATTTAGCATCAATGTATTTTATGCTAATAGACGTTTTTAAGTCCGTTTCTTGTTCGTGATTGAACCAATTAAAAAAAAAAAAACAAGAAATGTAAACTTTTGAACAAGATCCAATCCCTTATCAGCTTTTGAAAGGGAGAAAAAATCAAGATAAAAAAAAATAGTGAACTGGAAATAAAGAAATACAAGCAGAGCTCAACTGATTTAAATCCTGAAACTGGAAAAGTAACAAAACTTCAGTACTTAAAAAACCGCCCTTTTCTCCAAGATAATTATGTATGCTCTCCCAGTAAAAAGATGGGTTTCGCCTAGAGAATTAAAAGAAAGCTAAAATCCATGAACCAAACATTTAGAACTAGAAAATCAAGAAACAAAATTCAGAAAATGATAACTTCCTGGTTAGAAAACAATAAGAGCAAACTTAAATATTAAAAAAAAAAAAGCAAAAAAAAAAAAAAGAAGTGAGTCAAACTAGAGCACCAATACGAAATAGCCATACAAATGAAAACTGGGATGTGAAAGCAGTTCACCAGAATATGCTTTTAGAAGCTAATAGATACTAAGCAAAAATTCATTACAGAAGAACCAAGATAAAAGGTACAACAACAGAATTTCCAATTAAAATTTAACATACAAATCCCCTCATCTAATCATCTTCTGCATCTTTATTCTTCTTTTTCTTCTTCTTCTTCCCACTCTTATCAGCCTCGCTGTCACCTTTGTTGTCACCAGCGACTTTGGGAGATTGGGCAGCAACATCCTCTGCTTCTTTACTTTTCTTCTTCTTTTTCTTTTTCTCCGACTTCTCAATTTCAGGTGAACCAGATTCTCCTTTAACTTTATGCCCCTTTTTCTCTGCCTTCTCAGATTCTTCACCATCATCCACTTGCCCGTTCTCCTTATACTTCTTCCTCTTCTTCTTACTCTCTTTGCCCTCATCAGCTTGATCCTCAACTTCATCTAATTTCCGCTTTTGTCTCTCACCATCTTCACCACCCTTATTCTTCTTCTTCTTCTTCTCCTTCTCCTCACAAATTACTTCCTCCACTACTGCAGTCGGCTTCTCCACAGCTGCAGGTTCACTTGCAGCAGCAAGGCCAGCAACCACAGAATCTCCGCCTGGAGGTAACACCAAATTCCTAGCCCATTCTTGAGGTGTTTTCACATTAGGTTTCCCATGCTTATCCAACTTCCCTTCAGCAATCAACTTCTTCTTCATCGAAGCTCTTGGACCCAAACCCCACTTCCTCGGGTAAGTATCCCGATCCATAACCACCCTCTTAATCTTAGCCACCACACCATGATCACAAGTTGCCATAACAGCAGTAGTCATCTCTGCAATCCCCAAAGCAATTGCTTCCCCTTTAGTTGTCATTAGCACAACTTCCTCACCGGCCTCAATATCATTCTCAAACCTTAGCAGCCCAGGAATCATCAACTTAGCACCATAACAAATGGCATTCACAGCAGAATCCTTCACAACCAATCTCTTGTAACTCGTAAGAAGCACTTCAAGCGGCATAATGACCCTCCTCAAGTAACTCTCATCTCTATAATTATCATACACCCATTGAGCATCCATAACATCATGCATAGTAACCATGTTATCTTTCTCACCCAAAATCCCAGACCTCACTCTCCTCAGCTCCTGCATATGGCCCCCAACACCAAGAATCAGACCCAAATGGACACAGAGCGTCCTAACATAAGTTCCAGCCTCACAAGAAATCCAGAAAACAACCAAATGCTTATCTGGGTCATACTCAAGTAGCTTACTTTCGTATATAGTCCTAATCCTAAGCTGCCTTTTCACAGCAGATATCAAGGGTGGCCTCTGAAACACAGCCCCAGAAAGCGTCTCCAGCGCCCGAACCACCTTGGCGACATCAGGCACCGCAGAATGCAACCGAGCAACACAGACGTACTCTTTCCCGGCACCCTGCTGAGACTTGACGAGCCTGGTGGCTCGGTCAATACAGACAATGAGGTTCCCGGTGACCTTGGGATCCAAGGTACCACTGTGACCCGTTTTCTCGACACGGAGGATCCGTTTTATCCAAGCGACGACCTCGTGCGAAGATGGATTGGATGGTTTATCAAGATTCATGATACCGTACCTGATGTACTCGGCGAGAGGGCGCTTGAGAGGGGAGTAACCGGAGGGAAGAGGAGTGTAGTGTCCGGTCCGTACATTGAGGCGATCGTAGTTCTTGAGGAGGATCGGCCACTGAGAAGTGTCAATGGCGGGAGTGTAGCTCTGAGGCTTGATCATGAAATCGGCGTCCTCCTTCTGAGTCGGATCGGAGCCCAAATCGGCGACTGGCTTTGGGGTGTCTGGTGCCTCATCTTTAGAGCGATGCTTCTTCTTCTTCTTCTCGGAGCGGACCTCGACCTCGGACATGGCTTCCAGAGGTTTTTTTTTTGGGGGGGGGGGTTGAGAGTGTTTCAGTGAGTTTCTAGAGTTTTAATGGCGGCGAAAAATGGAGGAGGTTGCCTCCGGAAAATGGAGACTCTAGTTAGATTAGGGTTTTGGGTTTAGGGGTTTTAGTGAGTACTGGAATGGAAAGCAGTAAGTGAGAGAGTTAGGAGGCTAGAAGCCGCGGGTTCCTCAGTGAATTTGGGAGTTGGGTTGGGCTAGATAATGTTGGGCCGTCTCTTTTAGCCTAACAAAAATAGTTTAGGTCTTCAGTTACTACGGAAATTGACGCATATAGGTCATTTTTTAGGCATTTGGGGTTTCAAAATGATTTCTTTAGACCAATCTAGAAAGCAAAGGTCCAAAATATCCTTTAATTATATTTTGTTGTAATTATATTTTATTATATTTTTTGTAATAAAAAATTTGAAACAGTAAACCTCACTATCCCACTACTTATCTCATTACCGCAAACCCTAACTACACTCTCATTTTCTTTATCAAAGTGGCCAACTATTCAGATACAAGAGTAGTATTAATTACGCAGATTGTTTGACCATTTATTACGGTTTATCACATATTTGTGATGAGGCGTCATAAATGAAGTATGTAGTCAGTCTATCGTATATTATCTAACCGTCACATAATTTATGACTCTAATATATGTATATATATATATATATAATATCTCAGACAAATTAGATATATTTAATAAAATTTGATCATAAAGTAGAAATTTGAGTATATATAAACTGGTATAGAAAAATATAGCAACGAAATCAGGTATGAATTAATATCAGCAACAAAATCAGGTATGAATAAATGTTACAGCTCGTCGCATATTTGTGTCGAGGTATCACATTTAAAGCATGTTTTTCATAATTTTGAACCGTCATTTATTACTATCCGTCACAAATCTATGACTTTAGGTCATATTAAAATATGTAATATCTCAAACAAGATGGATATATTTAATAAAAACTGATCATAAATTCGAAACTTAGGTACATATAATTGGGATAATAAAATATAACAGTGATAATCCATTAATTTTGTTATTAACCTATAACTATCACAAAATATATTAAGTTATGTCACAAATTGTCTGATTATGTATTCGTCTGATTTTTTGTCATAATAACCAATCACAGATTATTCGTCTACAACGTGAGCATTTTTGTTTAGGAGCCTCTTTTCCATTTGATGGTATCCTTTTATTGTTAGTCCTTTTATCTCATCTAGGATTGGAACCAAAATACCCATAGACTCTGTCACATGAAGTTATTATGATCCTAGTTACCATTATAATTCAAGAAAATAACAACACTGTCCATGCTTACAAAACATAAAATTTAAAAAGATAACACGGGTAGGCAACTACCCAACATATTATGTAACAGGAACTCAAAATGTTCATAAAGAAGTAAATTAAACATTGACTGTCAGTTACAATAATATGACTGTCTGTTACAAAAATACTCTGTATCACACATACTCTACGTCATCTTTTAAAAAAAAAAAATTAACTTACATACACTAACTTTTTCTAAAGCAAACCTAATTATCAAACTATGATGTACTATGTCTTCGTAACACAAATTTGTGACAAATGGTTACAGTCAAATCTTGGACCATTACATCGACATAGATCTGGCAACTAACAGATCCATACTTACTTATTATACTATATCTTCCATAAAGTAACTACTCAATATATTATATGACAATAACTCACAATGTTCATAAAGATGCAAACAAAAAATAAAGTATATGCAAACCAAATATTGACTGTCAGTCACAATAATATGACTTTCTATCACAAAATTTATATACTTTGTGTCACACATACTCAATGTTTTTTTAATTAAAATAAACTTATATTTATTGGCTTATTCTAAAACAAACATAGAAATTATTATAAACTAAAGAGAAAGTATACAATAAAAAATGCACAAAAGTAAAAGAAGAAGATACAAAAGAAGTATATAGAGAGAGAGAGAGAATTTTCTTATTACTCCATTCTTCTTCATATATGCAATACATGTTCAGTGGCATATTTATAGGCTTACAATTATAAGTGCTAGAATACCAAAAGATTATATATATGTTACAATATAAAATACTATTAAACAGAAATTAAATAAGGGTTAGGAAACCTAAAGATTAGGAGTTATAGAATATGAACATCCACATATAAATTGATATATTCGTAACACTTCTCCTTAGATATTCATTAGAATATGCTCCATTAAAATCTTACTAGGTAAAATTATTTGGGACGAAAAACCTAGTAGAAGAAAAAGAGCGCAATATTCTTATTATTTGTTAAAGTTGGTTCATTAAAAATCTTATTAGGAAAATCCAGTGGGACAAAACCTCAGCAAAGGAAAAAAGAGTACAACATATATCATTCAGCTATTGCATAGGCTGCCTCGTTAAAACCTTTATTCAATAAAAATCTGTGCGACAAAAATTTGACTAAGGAAAATAGCACAACTATATACTGATTTACTCTCCCTAATTAAGACAACACTGTTGAACAACGCATACTAACCAACAAAATATGTCGTTTAATAAACACGTAGTGACACATTATATCATTCACATATCCTAATTTTCGCAATGATTTATAGAATTAATATTTTCTATCTATGCCAAAATTGCTTCAATCCATGCAAAATTTCTACAATTTAATGAAAAATATATTATATATTTGATGCATATTTATCTCTATTATCTTTACTCCTTGGAGGATTTTTATATGAATACTAATGTCTAGTTTTAATATGACATCTATAAAGTGCATATTAAACATATCATTAACTGTCATACTAATTAGGTAACAGAATGTGATCATATTTATAAAAAAGAGAATAAGTTTCCTTCTAGTTAATGTTTGGTCTCTACGAGAATACCCTTGGCAAATAGTCTCATTTTGGATCTTACTACCCCATTATTCTCATTACGCTTTCGGACAAATATCCACATATATACAATCGATTTCATATTGTGGGGAGTTAGCACAACAAATCCAAATACATTGCTTTCAGAAAATGAGACTAGCTCGGCTTGAATTACCTCTTTCTTTGGTGGCTAATCATGTTTATGTTGATATTTAACTATACTCATAAATTCTGGATCCAAATTTATCTTGAGATAACAAGAGCAACTGTTGAGGCGAATATATCGTTGACGTTCATAATTTCTATTCAATTTTTCTCTTATATTTATAAAATATATTGAGATATCGAAATTTTCATCGATCACATCTACTCCATAAGCCATATTGTCCATTATTTCATTCTATTTCTCAACATTAGCTATAGCTCTTTCTTTTCAGGAGATTCTTTAAGTGACGCTGCTTTTCTTTTCCGTGAATCCTTATCTTTAGCACTAATTTGACTTCCATGCTTCTGGTGTGCTTCTAGCTTGATTAGTAATGTGTTGTTAATAGGGATTACAACTATTGTTGGGATATTAGCAGCAGGAATTTAAGATCTTTTGTCACTCTTATAACATCTATAAATGTCTTTGGCAGTTGAATTGTAATATATAACAACTATATTATTTTCTGAAAACTTCTAATTTACTTTTACTTGTACAAGAAAAATACTTAACTAGTCTTCCTTCTAGGAAATTTCTCGACATTCTTTCACACTACAAGTATCATATCTCCCCTAGTATCGAGAAATGTGCCTTATTTAATTAGTAATTAGTAAATGTGTAGTAGATAAATTACCCGTCAAAAGTGTTTAAGAACACTTATAATCAAAGCGGTTGAATAGGCAAACATGTGGTACAACCACAAACTCGTAAATAATAATAATTTTTGGGCTCGTGCTTATGTACAAGTTATAATGGGGGGATATATGTGATATGCAGATGACCGAATCTGAATCAGAGCTATTGTGATATCAAACTCCCAAACAATGAAAGGTAATTTTGATTTCAATTTATAATAAGTTTTTTACTTTAATAAATGACTTTATTAGGTCATCTTGTGTATAAGTGTAGGTCACATGATGATCAACTTTTATTTCATTTGCCAAGAAATAATCACCATAGTATTGGAATATTGATTTACTGATATTATTAAGTCTTCTAGACTTATCGGGATAATCTGAAAATTGCGTTTAATTATAAGTCAATAATTTGAGTGAACAGTTTGTCAAATGTCAAATTATAGATAGACAATAGGCTAACATAAGACTAATGTATTTAGATATCTATCAAAATTATAATTTATCAAAATGACCCTCATATATTCCCTTGGATTTATTGTAAATTATAGTGGTATCTATGACAGCCTTTTAACTAATTTACCTTAAGCACACGCATCATAAATTCAGGTGAAGGGTACTTCTGATTCTTGAATGGATATCCGTTATAATTTTTAATGTTTTTATTTATCGCACTAGACTTAAAATAACCTAATCATTCATACTAATCTTTTAGAATTTGATTATTGAACTACGAATTCAATGGAACATGTCTTATAACTTATGATATGAAAATGCAATATAATCTTGCGAAGAGACTCATTTAGGGCCATCTATTTGTCTAATAATGCATGAAATTGTAATAGAGTTCATAACAAGATATATCCATAGAGTATCTATTATCCCATATGATAATGTACGTAATTGTACTATCTACTGAGTATACTTTCAGTTTATTTCTCTACAAATATTACTCTCTATATTATGTCAATTAATACTTAGGGAAAAGTAATAATAAAAGGATAATATATTCTAATATAAAAAAATAAAATAAAAACATAATAGAGCATAATATAATTCAATGAATAATGAATTACCTAAATATATCTGAAAAACTAATAATAATAAATAACTGCAATAATATTTAAGTTCAACTACTCATTTTCGGAGTCTACATAAAACATACTGATATTTAACAAAGTTATTTCTTCTGCATGGGCTAACACTTAGACTTGTACTTCTGCTACAACTCAACTAGATGTTTTAATAGTATTACATGTGCATCTCGAATAATAGACATGCTCCACATTCCGAGTTTGCTCGCTCATTATACATCCCCCTCTTCTAATGGATATTTTTGAATGTTTTCAAATGATTATGTTTACAATAATTTATTATTTTTACGTTGTTCAAATCTATCACGCTTATGATTAATATAACATTCACTTCAAGGATTATTAAAGTGCTATTATACCTAATCCGACGATTTTTCATCGGGAATCCATTACTATTTTTACTACCAGATTACAAGTAATGTATATAGAGTACTTTTGAAACTTTTTCTCTCTGCACCATTACTACAAGATCATGCTAAACATGATTAAATATACTATTACTATAGGATCATGCTAAACATGATTAAATTATACTCTGAAATGGACTTAAGGTCCTATAGATACTAGTGTAACTAATAAAATTATTTGGTATAATTTACGAATTTCTGGTGATCGGATTGGTCCTTAATTAAGGCAATTTCAGATAACACTAAGATTTTTATTAGTAAAGTATTTAACCTTCAAATTCTCACTTAAATAATGTCTCACTAGTATCATAATTTTCATTATATTTTGTACCAATGCCTTATTTTAATTCCTTATCAGTCTCACCGAACTCGTAGGTATCTATATTCACTTCGGCATCAAGGGCATTGAACTCCAGCTTAGATAAATTTGTAATTTAAATATTTATATTCAAAATTAATATTTCACAAAATTCTAATTATAAAAAAATATACACATTCATGTGAAAGTTAAGTAGTTAATAATTTAAAATATGACAAATCATTACATGCTACGTATAATTTTAAAGATATCATAAATCACTAGGTATTTATAAATAAATCTAAACATTGCTTATATATATATATATGATATATATGCATAACTATATGAACTAAATTTGTCTAGAAGAAGTATACGAGCAAAAATTCAAAATAACCTAGTATGCTTTACAATGAGGAAAATGTAATTAAAAGAAATAAATTGCAAGTCAAATATATTATATATTCACATAAGAGATAAATTGAGTTGTCTCAATATTTTGTTTGACTATATACACCAAACTGAGTGTAACGTTCATGACGAAAGAGTAAAAATCAGCATAAAATAAAGAATTATAGTAATATTAAAGGCACCAACAAACAAAGATATTAACTAAAAATTAAAGACTTATGAAATTTTCACAAACTTGGAAACATGACATAAAAGAATAATATGCCAAAGAATAAAGTTATCAGCCCAAATATGTATATGAATTTTCCATAAAACATAAGAAAAATCTCAAGCACGGACAGTCAAAATGGATTATTTAATTACATAATAAAGAATTCTTTATGTAAAAATTTCATGGAAACATAGATCTTAATAATAGAAACATAGAAAAAAAATGATACTAAGAGAACTAACTAATTAAATAATAATACCAAACACGAAGAATTTTAAATAAATCATCACCCATTTTAGGATTATTATATAGGTTTGTATTGTAAAATGCATAAATATTTATAAATACTAAATAATAATTTACGATATTATTAAAAGTAATAAACTACTACAAAAACAATTATAGTTTTACTTTTTTCTAATTCAATAGAAATAGTTTTGTTCTTAAAACAATTCAATATGAGTTCGGTCTATTAGTCTTTGATTCAAATACAAAGTATATTCTTCTTTTTAAAAAAAAAAATATAATTGTTCCACTTCAGGTGGCTGTATAATTTTTTTTATAGTTAGAGAAATAACAATAAGGTCATTGTTTATTTTTAGCCATATGATAAATTCTTAATTATAAAATATGTATATCACTACTAGGATCGTGCAAAACCACAAAAGCATATGAATCTTCTACAAATTAAAATTAGAATTTTACGATTTAGTATATATATTACCGTTACAAAATATATTATATATGTATAACAAAAGCCGTTATACATGTTGTAGACCGTATTTTATCTATAACTCTTGAATTTTATTAAGCAAACTTTTCTATTTTCTTGTATTTACATTTACATTACTAGGGTGCTATACACAATTTTATTAGTATTTTCCACTTATGAGGTATTATATGTGATATTGTTTAGTTATATAAGTGTATATTTCAAGGAATTATATATTTATCTTTTAATATCAATACTTATATTGACTATGGCAAACCAATTATTTTAAAGTGCAACATTCTCTTCGAGGAATATGCAAAGCTATAGAATAAGTAATAAAACTTGAGCAACAGTTTCAAGTATGAGATATAATTCTCATTTTCTCATAGTTGTTAGCTACTATTCTCTATAAATAACCAATAATATTTAGAATTTTAAAGGAGATTAAAATTAACTAAGAAAATGAGAGTATACCTCAACGGATGTATCTCTTAAGTCTTAACAATATTTTAAACTAGCGGCTAGAGACTCATGTTGATAACGTATTATAAACTAAGGGCAAAATATAGAATAAAAAATGCACAAAGGGAAAAGAACAAGGTAAAAGAGAAGTATATAGAGAGAATTTTCTCATTACTCCATTCTTCTTCATATATATAATACATGTTCAATGACATATTTATAGGCTTATAACCATAAGTGCTAGAATACCAAAAAATTATATATATGGTGCAATGTAAAACACTATTAAATATTATTTAAATAGGGGTTAGAAAACCTAAAGATTAGGGGTTATGGAATATGAACATCCACATATAAATTGATATATTCAGAACAGATATCAAATTATGACATACTATGATTTCGTGTCAGAAATTTGTAACAAAAGAACACAATCAAATCTAGGTCTATTACATTGACATAGATTTGGTCAGGACTGGTAACTAACAAATCTATATTCAGATATTCTACCATTTTCCATACGTAGTAATCTCTCATAAGAACAAATAAGTGACCGTGAAAAAAAACACATACCTCCTCCTAGTAGAATCAATACGACCAAATAAAATGATGTGAGAGTAAGATTGAGAGACTAAGATATTACATGTAGCTACGGTGGCAAGAGTTATAGTAGATAAAGTTAACACATAGGAAATATAAAGCTATGGTCAAGAAAGAGAGAAATGTTATAATGTACTATCTTTTCATGTCTTAAATTTGTGACAAATGATCACAATCAGTTCTGGGTCCATTACATCAACATAGATCTAATAACTAATAGATCTATACCTAATTACTTCTACCATCCTTTAAACCCAAAAACCTATAATAAGTACAAATAAGTGACCAAAAACTAAAAGAAAAAAATATACATACCTCTTCCTGTAGAATTAATGCGACCAAATAAGACGATTTGAGAGTGAGAGCGAGAGACTAAGACTTCGTATGGAGCTACGGTGAATGGAATATAGAGCTATGGTCGAGAGAGAGAGAGAGAGAGGAATATGAAAATAGAATTCAATAAAGAGGAAGGGAAAAGGTTGGGGAAAAGTGAGGAGAAAATATATCAGTGTATCCATAGTAAACTTAAAACGTAAATATTTGCAGCTGGACATATTCAGAAAGTTGAATATTTTTCTCTCTAAAACGAGTTAAAATGTCAGAAATTTGATATAGATAAATCATTTTGAAAAAATGGTTTAAGAAATCCAAATGCCTAAAAAATGGGCCATTTGCGTCAATTTCTCTAGTTACTATTAATTATGTTGTGAACTAATAAATTCAATATAAATAAATGGGTTTTTGGCACAATTAGTCCCTTAACTATTGCTTTTGTCACAATTTGATCCTTATGATTTCAATTTTGTCAAATCAATCCTCAGGGTTTCTGTTTTATTTTAATTCACACCAAATTGAAAATGCCATTAAAACAAAGACGTAAGTAGCATGTGAAGATCACATGGGGTCTTCTGAAGAGGAAAATAACTAATATAATACTTAGAAGAAGAAGAAGAAGAAGGGAACTTAAAGTCATTCTTAGGGTTATGCATTTGTAGATTTGGGGATACAATTGGTAAGATAAAGAGATTTGTGCTATTATTTTAATAGATTTTTTTTTCTTTTTTTCAATTTGAACATCTTTTAAATTCTCCATTAACATTGAAGATGGTGAAAGTATATGATTAACGTATATAATCTACTTGATAGTAGATATAGCTTTTATGGTGAAAAAAAAGTATAGATATTCTAAATTTAAAAAACCCAAATCATGAAATCATGAATAAATCTTAAAAAAATTAAAATATTTTAAAGTCAACAATAACATACAACATTAACTTATTATTTAAAAAGAAAAAAAAACAATAACAACAATCAATATGAACCCAATATTAAAAAGGAAAAAAAAAATCCAAATCTCTAATCTTAATGTGAACTCAATTTCTTAACCGTAACTAATAAAAAATAAATCCAGAATTCAACTTAACATTATTGGGGTCTGCCTCAAGATTTTTGTTAAGAATTATTATTGCTTCACCTAATTTTCAATCTAACAACTTTCTCTCCTCAAACTCTCTAATAGTGTCTGCGTTTTGGAACCCTAAAAGCTCCAATTGTCATAAAAAAAATGAGAGAATTTTCTCTTTAATTTGATACAAAGCTAATAAAGTACCATAATTACCTCTCCCAATTACCCTTCAGAAGAGCCCATTTACTCAGTATATGTCCATGTTGCCTCTAATTATTGCCAATATTCAATTTGGTATGAATTACTATAAAAGATATTAACCATAATAATAAGCAAACAAATTCGATTCTATTGGTCAATATTCCTATTTCCTTGAATTTTCTTTCCAACCAAGTAAAAGGGTATTCTAAAATTCAAAATTCCCAAAAGAAAAACAAAATCTAAGACCAAATAAATATGACCCATATTAGATTTCAAGCTTAAATCACCCAAAAATCAAATTTGAAACACATAATTATAAAAAAAAAAAAAATAGTCCTATGATCGATAGAGAGCTAGAACATGAATTGAGTTGACGATGAAGTGCTAAAGTTAAGATTTAGTACTTTCTTCTCTGAGTTCCCTAGATTTGTAATATAGTTGAACAAGAACTACTGAAAGAGAGAGAGGTGATGCTAGAGTGTGTTTGGGGAATAGGTATGTATTTAATTGGAGTGGATTTTGAGAATATTCCTCTATAAAGTGGGGAGGAGAAGTTGTATGGTTATTTAATCCAAAATAGAGAAGAATAGATGTGCTCAATGATTTTTCTTGCACTTTTACTTTATAGGTTTTAGAATTTTAATAATAATAATAAAAAGAAAGATGCAAAAAGAAGAAGTACCTAAAAGCTTTACCAAAGGTTATTCAAACAAGTCCAATCTAAGGGTATTTTGGACTTTTTATTTTGTAGAGAGCATTAGAAATTGTTAGCTTAAGATTGACTATCAAAAAATGGGGTGAATTAGGTTTTAAAACTTTTTAAGAAATTTTTTAATTATGTAAAACCATAAATCACTATTTTTAAACTTTGAAGCTAAACAAACAATAACACTAAGTATATAGTAATAATATCAAGCAAATTAAGCACACTGTATATCAAACATACAATCAAATAGTTTGCATTAAAGTAAAGAGTATAGGGATAGGGAAAATACAAACTCAATTTTTACGAGATTCAATAAATACAATGGTTTACCTACGTCGTCGGCTCTCTATAACTTGCTTTGAGCTTTCTACTATCGGATCAAGATTGTAGGCTTAACCGACCCATTTTACAAATAAAATAAATTTTTCGTAGGTATACCTTAGCCTTTACAATAGTTTTGACTCTGACAAAATCATGCTTACCCTCATATTATTTAGACTATAGTGTCAATCTTACCTATATCGGGTTGTTTAGACAATGGTGTCAACTTCACTAATTCACGGATTGTTTAGATTTCAATGCCAACCTCACCTCAACTCAAATTGTTTTTCAATAAAAGAGTGAACACACTTAAGAGCTCTCATCTCAAAGTAATAAATATAATTTTGGCTTAGGAGATTCGAGAACAATGTATTGTAAATGCTCTAAGATTAGCCCAGTATGATTTGAAAATTAAACTTGAATAAAAGAGAGTTTCTACACTTAGAAACTGATTAGGAATCAATATAGTTTCGTATTTTCTCATTCTAATTCGTCAAACTTAGCTCTATATAAAGTTGTCTTTAAAAACTAGCTGTTTACGACTATTATTGTTGTCTGCCAGAAAAGTGTTCAACTATTTTTACTACCCGTTAGAATCTGATAGTGACATTTAACTCCAATGGTCAAATAGTTGTACTGTAGTAGTCGACCATTTTAGGACCAGAAACCACCCATTGGTTTTTTTAGTTTCTTTTTGGTCGATATTTTAAATCTCATTATTTTCCAAATATTTTTATCAATAAGAATGGACTTTTTGATGGAATTTTGCTAGATTTAGAATGATATTTATTTTCAAATATCTAAAATAAAATAACCATTTTAACCTTAAGATAGTTTGAAATTTTTTTTGAAAGTATTTAAAAATCCTTTTGAAAGTACGAGCCAATTAAAGAGAATCTATGTGCAATAAAATAAATCAAATACAAGACTAAGACATGAAACATACCCTATCTAGAAATGGTCTTGGATCTTGAGTTTTCATCTTCAAGCTTGATTCTAATAAGTCTAATATGCATCCATCTTCAAGCTTGATTCTTTGATTGCTTTGAGCTATCACTTTAAAATCATTTCACTATACACTTAGTTAAATCATTAGTACTAAATCAAATATTTGTTATCTTCAAAATAAGGGTAAGATTAAAATTTTAAATTTTCAACAAAAATGTCATTATGAAATTTGCAACTAAATAAGTCATTTTATGCCGAAATACACTATCCTGGTTAATTTTCCTAAATCTCAACAATGATGCTTATTAGGGAATAGTGGCTACACAATACACATCAGATTCTTGGGTCTTATAACAAAGTATGACCTAATTTTACGACTAGTAATTTATTTATACGATACGACGATACTACTAAAAAATAATACAAAATAAATGAATTTGGGTGACTTATTTAATTTTTGTGTCATCTCAAATTGACATGTGTAACACGTATAATAAACGGGTGGATTTTGGATCACTCGCTTAACCCGAAAATAAATCGGATAACATATTTAATTAAATAGGTCATTTTCATGTTGTATCATCACGACACTAATAAAACACATTTATTGATATTTTAATATTTTAAATGTGATTTTGATTAATTTTAACTATAGTTATATGTGTAAAATTGAATTAATTAGTACATAGTCGTATTAAATTATAATAATCATATCAATTTTGAATAATCGTATAAAATATGTCATAATATGATATATGATACATTTATTAAAAATATTACATATGTATTTATATTGTCGTATTCGAATTTAAACTTTTGACACGTTTATAAATCATATCGTGTTCATGTTTAAGTTTTTGAAATATTTATTGATCGTATTGTATTCGACTTTAAATATTATCATATTGTATCATAATTATAGTGATCTTAACACGTATTCAACTTTAAATGTTATCATATTGTATCGTAATTATAGTAATCTCAATGTGACACGAATATCCAAGGATGGACAACGATGAATGACGATTAATCGATCGTGAGCTATACTCGGGCTCAATCCCTTGTTTTGGTTGTACAGAGGAAATGTAAACTTCTCTAAAATTTGGATGATTCTCTAGAAAAAGAAAGCAAATCGGTATAAAGCCATTTTCTCTCTCCCTTGGATTTCACTATCCATGACCATTTCTTTAAAACACCAAGAAATCCTCATCGTCTTCGTTGACCCTCTCGCTCACTTTACTCTTTGAACCCGAAGCCCCATCCATAGCTGGCGATGATCTTTCAAAACTCTCAGTACAAAATGTAACTATCGTGTTTGCTTGTCCATTGAGCAAGCTCCAAGAACGAAATACACATAAAATCCACATAAATTGTGTTTTTTAAGAAATAACCGTACGAAAATTTTTAAAATAGGGGACCATATATGCAATAACTATTTAATGGACTTATATGGCTTAAAACCCAAAAATTATTCATAAATCGATCCATTACATTTTACTCAAGAAAATACAATATTTTGAGCCAAAAAAAAAATGTTGGAAGGGTATCTTTGCAATATCGTGATTTTAACAGGGTGTAGATGTAACTTCATTATCATCTTGGAACAGCCGCCGCAACCCAAGTGGGAAGTTCAGCTCAAAAACCCTAAACCCTAGTTTCCCACCCAAGTTATAAAGGAGGTTCAAAAATGGGTAGCAGAAGAAAAATGGAGGAGAAGCCGTCCAACCCCTCCTCCAAAAGCCCTAGCAAGAAGAGAAAATCTCTCGCCCCTAAAAAAGCCGACCCCAGGACGGAATCGAAGAAGAAGATGAAGAATAAGAAGCAACGGCCTAGCCAGACCAACGACGATAAGAGCAACTCCGATGGCCGAGATCAACACAACAACGCCAATGGCGAGGCGCCGCCGGCCTCGACTTCGGCGCAGCTTAAGTTCTTCCTGGATCAGTTTCAATCCGCTAATGGCGTCCAACTTTCTTCTCTCGAGTTGGAATCCATTAAAGGTATCTTTCTTTTCATTTGTGGTATTTGTTTTTTGGGTTTTGTGTTTGTAACTTTTTCTGATTATTTTCTGTTTGGTTGAGTGGGTTCTTTGCTGCGATGGTGTAGAGTACGACGAGAATGTTGTGTGTTAAGAGTATGGAAAGTTCGCTTTCATGGACGAAAATGTTGTGGAAATGGATTTTAAGTTATGGGATATAGATACTTATCTACGGTTGTGTTTCCGTATACCCAAATGCGGGTTCCACAAAATTTAATACGGAAAAGAAGAAAATTAGTGTTAGATTATGATCACTGTACTTTTAGATTGATTGAATGCTTCACATTGTTGAACTTGTTTTGGTTTAACCATTTCAATTGAAATTCTAGCTATTACATTTTCTGTTGGCTCTGTCTTTAGTGATGTTATACTTTGCATCAGCTTCTGATGCCACCGGTTGAAGCTATTTATCGATGATGTGTCAACTTACTTGTGTTCGGCTATATTATTTAGAGTCAAAATTTAATTATTAGCATCTATTGGAATTTGTTTATACTTCATGTACGCATGCCCAAACCCTTGGAAATGCTATTTTTCTTTTCTTTTGATTGATAAATCTTGCAGATACAAGTATTTTGGAACTGGCTCAATGCGCAAATCAAGACGCAGAATCCTTAGGAAAAGATGTGAAGGTGGCTTTTGGAACCTCTTGGAAAGAAGTTCTTTGTGGAAAGAAGCTGTTAGAAGGAAACATTGATCCGGGTAGTCCAGCAATCCTCCTTATAAGTGCATCTGCCTTGAGAGCAATAGAACTTCTGAGGTGAGTACTTCCTTTCTTTTGAAGGTCAAAATGAACAAACGTTGGTATAATTCGTGTATAATTTTGTTCGACCTCTTAGATATGAATTCCTATTCAAGACGAATATGCCTTGTGCAAATATTGAATTCTATCCATTTACTTGATGTGGAATATATAACTAAATGATTTATTGTTTAGGGGCTTTCGGTCACTTACTAAAGAATGCCATGCAGTAAAGCTATTCTCAAAGCATATGAAGGTTGAAGAGCAGGTAGTTCTTCAATTTCTTGATTTACCAATTCAGTGCTAACATATTGCTATTTATTAGTTGTGGATCTATTTTCCTTGTGCTGGAGCTGGGTACTTTTGAGATATTTGAAGGTTCATATGAGATAAGATTAATTAAGGTGTTGAATGTTTGAATGATGTCTGGCCGGGGATGATGATGGGGATAGTTAAGAGATGGTTAGGGTAGTTGGGTCCAGTCGTGTGATAGAAGTCTGAATGTACAATGCCTAGAATTTGTTTATGTATCTTTTTGAACGATCTTACTATCTGGTAGAAATATGTCAGGAAGAGAAAAGAACTGCTTACCAAGCTTTCATGGATAAAGCCAATTTATTTATCAGTTTTCATCTTAAACTTCGTACCTGGTCACTTACTTTGGAGTCTGGGAAATGATGCCACTGTACCAAAAAGATTATCTGACCAGTGATGCCTAACTTGTCAGTCTAATCCCAAACTTTCATGAGATGGAATTTTCAGTTTAGTATGTATTTTTTAGTGAATTTTTGGTTTGTGCTCAATCGTGTTGTTCTAACCTTCATCTTAAACCTTCCTAACTATTTATGCTTAGTTACTGTGTAATTTGAGAATGATTATACTACGAAAGAGTTATCAGAGCACCAATGATACTGAACTGTTTACTTGCACGTCAGTCGGATCCCAAACTTTCACAAGATGATTTTTTTCTAAGTATCATTTTTGGTTTATGTATGTTGAGCCCTTGGGTTTTATTTTAGTAACCCTTCCTGACTGGTTGCTTCCTAGGAATTTGGGAGATGATGATACAGTTTAAGGGATTTATCAAAGCAACAGCAATGCTGAATTGTTTATTTGCATGTCAGTCTGATCCCAAATTTCATGATATGTTGTTTTCATTTTAGCTTTTTACCTGAATTTGAGTTTTTTTTTTTTTTTTTTGTTATCCCTTTTGGATGTTCTCTTTTGCAAGTTTTTTTAAGTTTTCTAGTATTGTTATTATCATCTTAAGCCTCCCTGACTGGTTGCTTCCTAGGAATTTGTGAGCTGATGACGCAATTTAAGGGATTTACCAAAGCAACAGCAATGCTGAATTTTTTATTTGCATGTCAGTCTGATCCCAAATTTCATGAGATGTAGTCTTTGTTTTTTGACTGAACTTAAGTTTTGTATTATTGTTATTCCTTTGAATGTTCTCTTTTGCAATTTTTTTAAGTTTTCTAGTATTCTTATTTTCAACTTAAGCCTCCCTGACTAGTTACTTCCTAGGTTTTTGGGAGATGATGTCACAATTTAAGGGATTTATCAAAGCAACAGCTATGCTGAATTGTTTATTTGCACGTCAGTCTGATCCCAAATTTCATGAGATGTAGTTTTCATTTTCGCTTTCTGCCTGAATTTAGTTTTTTTTTTTTGGAATGTTTCTCTTATGCAAGTTTTTTAAGTTTCCTATTGTTATTTTCATCTTAAGCCTCCCTGACTAGTTGCTTCTTCGGAACTTGGGAGCTGATGACACAATTTAAGGGATTTATCAAAGCACCAGCAATGCTGAATTGTTTATTTGCACGTCAGTCTGATCCCAAATTTCTTGAGATGTAGTTTTCATTTTAGCTTTTTTCCTGAATTTAAGCTTTTTATGATTGTTATCCTTTTTTAATGTTCTCTTTTGCAAGTTTTTAAAGTTTGCTAATATTTTTATTTTTATCTTAAGCCTTCCTGACTCATTGCTTCCTAGGAATTTGGGAGATGATGATACAATACAAACAAATTATCAAAGCACCAGCAATGCTGAATTGTTTATTTGCACGTCAGTCTGATCCCATATTTCATGAGATGTAGTTTTTATTATAGCTTTTTGCCTAAATTTAAGTTTTGTTATCATTGTTATCCCATTGAATTTTCTCTTTTTGGAAGTAAAATTAATTTTTGTCACCCAAATAGCTTTCTAACAATCATTTGAGATGGTTGGACTTTTTAGTCTTGTGCTGGACTTATTTATTGCACGTACGACAGTAGTAATGTTTGCCAATAGTGCTATTTGTATCTAAAGCCTTCCTGACTCATTGCTTCCTAGGAATTTGGGAGATGATGATACAATACAAACAAATTATCAAAGCACCAGCAATGCTGAATTGTTTATTTGCACGTCAGTCTGATCCCATATTTCATGAGATGTAGTTTTTATTATAGCTTTTTGCCTAAATTTAAGTTTTGTTATCATTGTTATCCCATTGAATTTTCTCTTTTTGAAAGTAAAATTAATTTTTGTCACCCAAATAGCTTTCTAACAATCATTTGAGATGGTTGGACTTTTTAGTCTTGTGCTGGACTTATTTATTGCACGTACGACAGTAGTAATGTTTTTCATTTGTGCTTTATGCAGGTATCCTTGTTAAAGAACCGTGTAAATATTGCCAGTGGTACACCAAGCAGGTATTATTATTGTCTTCCGTGGGATTCTGTATCTTCCCTTTGAATGCTTTACAAGGGTGTAACTTTAGTTCTTCTGCATAACCTAAACCTACATGATTAGGACGTTGTTACTAGGCATTCCTGTTCTTTCTCTTAGACAGTATTTAGAGCTAGGGTTTAGTTGGGTCCCATTTTTAATCTGGACAAATATTGCACAACTTCTCTTTTTTCTTTTCTTCTTAGGTAAACTGTTGTTTCTTATTAAAAAAGAGAAGAAAAAGATAATAAAGCCACGGGGCTGGCAGGTTATTATCTGATGAATTGTGTTATTGCTGCCATCTGCTGCCATTATCTTTGATATCACACGTACATTTACGGTTTCCTCAATTAATTTCGTTAAGTTGATTCAGCGCAAGTTTTTCCCAATGCAAAATAAGTAAACAAATAAACAAAACAAATCACCTCCCATTCTTTGTTTGCTTTCTGTTCAGTTTTAAGTGCAATGTCAGAGTTCCATGTCACGTAACGTTTATTGTTTTCTGTTTTAAAGATCATTTTGTTACAACAAAATAACTCTGATTTCCGGATATTTCTTGTACCAATTCCAGGATTAAGAAACTAATTGACATCGAGGCATTGGGGCTTTCTAGGTTGGCCGCAATTGTACTCGACATACGCCCAGATGTTAAGGGCTACTCTCTGTTGACACTACCACAAGTCAGGTTTGATCATGAGCTGCTTCATCTCTTAGGTGTTACCTTGGCTGCAATATTAAGGGCTATTCCTTGTCCCTCCTCTACAATAGGCTAATATTCGCTTCCCAGTTTTTTTTGGCTGTATTTACTTTATTTCTCAATAAAATTTTACTAGAACATTGGAAGTCTTGGCTCTATATCAAGCATTGGATTAATGATTATGTTTTACTCTAGGAATCTTATCTCGAGTTCACCAACTAAATACACTGGCCATGTTAGCAACTGTAGAGAGTGATCAACTGTGTTTTTTTCCACCCATTTTAATATGGAGGGGGATATACACCAAATGGGACATCTAATGCCCCTTTACTGTTCACGTTCTTAGAAGCTCTATAACTTTATTGCTACATTTTTCTCTTTTGGCAGGGATGAGTTCTGGGATTTATACAAGAACTATTTCCACCAAAGAGTAGTGGAAGGTGCTCTGCGTCTCGGCCTGTATGGTCCATTACCAGATGGGACTGAGTTGAAAGGGAAAAAGAAAAGCCATGATTAAATTTTGGAATTGTTTAAATACATAAATTTTGATCCGAGTAATCTAAGGCTGTAGTATTAGATTATAGTGCAAGTTACTTTTCCATAATGAATCAATTTGTTTGCTCGCCATTATTATGACTTGCCATAATCTAATGCAATCGCCTTGTTTTGAATCAATTTTTTAGCTTATAGTGCAAGTTACTTTGAGGAAATTTGATTTTTTATGGTATTTTTTCAAAAAAATTGAAAAATCCCGGAATTTGAAATTGTTCTGAAAAATTCCGGATTTAATTATAAAAATACTACTTTTAAAAGTATTTAGAAAAATGTCATTTTTTATTGATTCATGAGATGCTTAAGGCAAGGTAATTAGTCGAGTTATTTAAGGTAACTTGAACAGTTAATTCAAATAATTGGATTAATTACTCTAAGTAATTTAATTAGCAAATTTTTAAGAAAAATTAGTATTTTTCTAAATATTTTTTAAAAGTATTATTGTTCTAATAATATTTTTAAAAAGTGATATTTTTTAAATCGGGATTTTTCAAAAAAAATGAGTCCGGATAATTTTTCAATTTTTGGTATCTTGGGCCTGGAATTATGTAAATAGCCCAGTTACTTTTCCATGTAATTATTTTTTTGGTTTGCCAAAGTAAGATAGAAAAATAACCCCATATTTTTAGAGCCATTGAAGCCCTGACCGGGGTTCTCATCCCTCTATGAAGTTTTTCTTCTTGATCGCATGTCACAATAACAAAACATTTGACTTTCATGCTCCAATTTCAAGGCCATGTTTGGTAGAGAGGAAAGAAAAGGAATGTTAGTTGTACTTTTTTTTGTACTCTTTTTTGTATTTTTTCAATTTTATTGTCTAATACGTAGATTTCATCATGATTTGTTGCATTATTAAAATACTCTATGGTTGTTGTATTGTTAAATATTAATTCGAATAGTGGAAGTTATGTGTTAGACAGTAAGATTAAAAAGTGTAAAAAATAGTGAGAAATATAGTGTATTTAGCATTCTTCGAGTAAATAAGATAGCAGACAAAAATTTTAGAAAGAAAATTATTTTTTCTCTATAGTTGTTTTGGTACGTAGAGAGGACCAAAAAATACTTTATTTTAAAATGACTATTATATATTATTTATTATAATTTTAAAATTAACGTACTCAATAGGGGCGAGTAAGGGCAATTGTTTCCACTACACATTTACAAAATAATAATAATAATAATAAATTATGTATGGATGTTATATATAAAATTAAATTTTGTAAGTTAATATATATATATATATATCAAATTTTGTATTAGGTTGGCCTCAAGACTTGTCACTCCAAAGCTTAAGTTTTTGAACTTTTTGATTTGTAGTAATTTGGTTCATGAATTGTTTAAATTGTAATTTATTATTAAAATTTTAACAAAAAAATATACGTGGTGGAAACTAAAAATATATTTCAAGATAATTTAGTAATTTTAAGTATAAAAATGAACAACTACATAATTTTTTTTTTCTAAATTTGCAACTTCAAGAATTTTAAAAAATGGAAATAATACGTTTTCCATTCTCTCAAAATCCTTTTATAAATTTATTTCCTTTAAATACTCTTTTAGATACCAAAATATCCTTTTTATGTATGTTTTTTTGTTAGAAACTTAACATTAGGTTGTAATTTAGATGGTCATGAACCAAATTATTACAAATCAAAAAGTTTAATTGTCACAACTGAAAATTTGAGGACCAAATTGCCACAAGTTCGATAATTCACAGACCATTTGTGTCATCAAACTTATTTCTTTTACAATATTCATTATTTTTATTTTCGTTCTTTTTTTGAGTGCATTTGAAATGATTCATTTAGGCTTGTTGTATACAAATGTGTCTACATAATTAGGGTCGTTTATCATACAAGTCTTAATTATGGAACTTATGTGAGACCAGTATTGTGGATGACTTTGTTTTTTTAAAAAAATAGAACTTAACTAATAACCTTCATTTATTATAAATTAAAGAAAAATACCTACTAATATCCAATCCTCACCCCACCTCATTAAGGATAATAAACTTTTATGCTTACTCCACTGTGACTCGAACTTATGACTGAAGTTCTAGGTAGTAAGTGCTCTTACCACTTGATCCAACCCACTTCGTCGGTATTGTGGATGACCTTATGCAATAGGTCCGCAACAAAATCCATGCTTCCTTTTTGGGGAAATTAATATCAATAACATTTTTCATATTTATGTTTTTAATTTAGGGGGAATAAAAAAACTTTACCAATCTCCATGTGGAAAGACCGAGCATGGAAAATAATTAACTAATTAAAAAAAAAAGAAAGAAAGAAAAGGAAAGAACTAGTTCATAAAGATAATAAACTACCTATAAAACCTAAACAATTTTTTTTAAGGAAAAAAAAAACTAATTTCATTCTCTAGCTCTACACAAGATAATCAACCAATTCCAGTCTCAGGGTTCTTGTACTAGCAACTAGTTTATTATCTTATTTAATTGTTGTGACTAGTTTCAATTTAATAAAGATAATCAATTAGTTACTAAGTCTAAGAAATAAGGAAAAAAATTGTTACAGTTTAATAAAGATAGTCAACTAGTTACTAAGTTCAAGAAAAATAATCAATTAGTAGAGAAATAATCAACTGATTATTAAGTCTCAATAAAATATCAAATGATTATTAAGTCTAATTAACTACAGAAATACATCATTCATTAGTCAAATTGATAATATTTTACTTATCACCTTTAATTTGTTTACATCAAAATAATTATGGACCGTTTAAACTAAAATAGCGATATAATTAGATAGTGACAGTTGAAAGATCTTTGTGATTAGGATAGTTATTGAAGTATATCAATTAATCATTTGTCATGATTGATTATTTTTTTTTGTAAAATCATTTGTTAAGATTGATGTTAAATATCTAAGTTTTGTTTTCTAGTTTCCTTGGAGTTAAATTAAGAGTAATATTAGGGACACAATAATATACACCAAAAACTTAAGGTTTTTTATTACCAAAACCCTATGAACTCAGAACAATTCAATAAAATTAACTCTGCACTCAATTTTTTAAAGTAAAACCCTCTTAACTAGGAATAATTTAATAAAATTAACTTTGAACTCAAACTTTTAGAGTAAAATCTCATGAAGTTTCCTAATATTATAGCAAAATCCCTTGAAGTCCCCTAATATTAATTTTGTTAGAAAAAAATATTTATGTTAGTTTTTTTTTATTGTTAAGTCTTCATTCTCTTATTTGTGATTTTTTGGTCCTCATTATTATATTTTTGTTTCACATTAATCTATTTTAATATTTTTTATTAAAAATTGTTGCCAATTAACACTTGCCAAAAAGTGTTCATCCCAATAGGGATAAAATTGGAAGCAAAGGAAAATTATTATTTAAAAAGAAAAAAAAAAAGAACCGGCATTATTATTTTCGTACAAGACAGAAGTAAAAAATTGAAAATTTTTATTCGATTTCAATATATATCTACTTTGGTCCAAGTATTCATTTACTTAGAAAAGAGATATGTATTTTATTTTGCCCAATTTATATAGGACATGTGTCCAAAAAAAGAACGTATCATCTATAAATTAGGCAAAACAAAATGCATAGCCTGTAGTTTTTTTTTTTTTTTTAGGTTAACACTTATATAGGCACTTTTCTTTTATCACTTTTATAAAGATATTTAAATGATTTTGAGATTTTTTTTTGATGTCATAATCATTTAAATGAATTGAAAGAACTTTGACTAAAGGAAAAAATAAGATGAAAAATAGTATAGTTAGTTCTATAAATTCTGATTTAAATAATAAAAAAAAAAGAGATGGATACTCATTTTTTAGATATATGAATATTTGGACTAAAATAGATCTATATTGGAACCCAATAAAATTTTTCAATTTTTTACCTCCTTTTGAACAAGAACGATAATCCCAATTCTTTTTCTATGTTTTTAAATAATAATTTCTTTTTGTTTCTAATTTTATCTATACTGAAATGAACACCTTTTGGGCAAGTGCTAATTAACAATTTTTGGATAAAAAAGATTAAAAAGGATTAACGTGAAACAAAAATATAATAATGGAAACATAAAAGTCACAAATAAAAGAATAAGGAATTAGTGGTTAAAAAAAAAAGACTAACATAAACATTTTTATTTTAGAGGACTTCATAAGGTTTTACTCTAATATTAGGAGATTTCAGTGGTATTTGCTCTAAAAAATTGAGTTCAATATTAATTTTAATAAATTGCTCCGAGTTCAAAAATTTTATTCTAAAAAATTGAGTTCAGAATTAATTTTACTGAATTATTCTGAGTTTTGAGAGTTTTTGTAAAACTTAATATTTTACTTTTTTTTTAACACAACTTTAATTGATGTGATCACAGATTCAGATATGATCCGACGGAAAAAATTTGTAAAATTTTATTATTATTGCCATCCTTTCAATTAAATTACGTTAGTTGTAATGCAAATAAGACAACTCATGGTTTGGCTCTTAGTGCTTTTAGAATAGATGACGAACCTGAGGATATTCCTAAGTTAATTTTACTTAATTTATTATGTTGTATTTCAGGAATTGTTTTAATAACGTATGCCTTTCATGTTAAATGGAGGGGGGAAAAAAAAAAAACGTCGACAAAATTTTATTGATTGCTCAATTTCTTTCATCAATCTCTCTAAGATGTTATTATTATTTTGCTCATGCGATTATATTTATACTTCTAAATGATATAAAACACATTTTTTCGAAATTACATATATTTAATTATAGCTTTACCCTTAATTTAAAATATTTTTTTTGACAATCTCTTTCTACTAGGTTTCATCTCTATACACCCCATAACTAATTTTATGGATATTTTTTGAAAACAAACTCATATCCAGACAAACAGTTTCAGAGAGACCTTCATATATATCAATTACCTACATAATTCAAGGGTTGTACTTAAACAAATAGATCATTGCGTAATGTGAAGAGAACGATAATATGACTCGTAGAATCCTTTTTACTTTCTTCAAGTTTACATTTGTTTTTCTTTTTTTGTTATTGTCTTTTATATATTATTTGTTTTAAATTAAATTTCAAAACCGCAAACAATCTTCAAATGAAAACATAAAACTAAGGAATTAATTTATGATGTTAGGATCCTCTCTGTTGTGTTTCTTCCCCTCTCTCTCTCTCTCTCTCTCTCTCTCTCTCTCTCTTTTTTAATGAACTGTTCATTTTCTTTCATTTTCTTTTAACTTTTTCAATGATGTTGCACTTGTTTCTTCTTTATTTTTTGCACAACATTGACATTAAGAGAAACCGAAAATAAAGGGAAAAAAAAAATGGGACTAGGAGAGTCTTACGAGTGGGAAGTTATAACTCATGTAAGGGATATAAGCTAGAAGAAAAGGAGTAGATTAGGGTATCTCCAAAAATCAACAGAGAATCCCTTATGGGAGTTAGAGTACGATGTGCACTATATATTCTTCTCTTTTTTTTTTTAAGTTGTCTAATTTAGTCATTTTATCAATAAAAGAGATGCTTTCATAACGTAAAGTGTAAATATAGCCCATTGGGCATATATTTGCCCTATATTTGAACTCCTAAATGCATAAAAGTACTCCATTCTTTTCAAAAAAATTTATTACATATTTATCCTTAAACGGAAAGACTAAAATATACAATCACATGAACTTTTTTAATTAAAATTTGATAATTTATTGTTAATAATTACACCTGATTATATTAAAATTAAAAGCCCCAAAATTTTATGAAGAAAGTTCACGGGTCTAAACATTGTGTTAATTTTATTTTTGGATAAGTTATTCATAAATAAAGAATGTTGTGCATTATTTGCCCTTAGATCGATATCAGTTTCAAACTAATCTTTCTTAATTCTTTGTTTTTCTCACTACTTCGTTCGGATGTTTGCAAAAAAGAAAAAAAGAAAGGAAAAAGAAAGAAAAGAAAATTATCAACTCATCTCATCCCTCGTCTTTATTCTTGTTTTCCTTTAATCTTTTTTCATAAAATATTTGGATCGTTTCTTTCAAGACCTAGATGTTTGCTTTTGCATACAATCATGGCACTTTGTAGGAGAGTGTTGTCCCGTTGTTTTTTTTTTCTCTTTTTTTTTTTTGAGGGAACGTTTTGCAGATGAGAAATTATCCATGGGATCTAGAATTTTTCTTTTCCCCTTTAACATGTTCATGCTTATTTATCTACTTGAATGAGAATGCAAATAATGCGGAAATAATGCGGAGATGCATCAGTATAAATGGTTAGATCCAATTCAATAATTAAAAAAAATCTAGTCCAAAAAGACCAAAACATTGGAGCCCATCATTTTATTTGATGGTGGGTGCTTTAAGTCGCGGTAGAATACCAACACTAATAAGTATAATTTTAATAAAGTGCAGAAGGAAGATGTGTATTCTAGAAATGATAAGTGGTGTCTATACTAAAAATGTAAATTTTTAATTATTTAATGGGATTAGTTTATATAAGCGAGCCTTTATGTGATTTCGGGTGTAAATATAACTCCTCATGTAATCCTTTTTCCTATTCGTCATTCCCCTCAATCTCAGCATTACGCTCGAACATCTATGAAAAATTAATTTGAATAGTTTAAATTTGGGCTAAAATGATTTGTTTTAGTTTACTTTTTTAAGATGATATTTTTGATAATCTATAGTCAACAAACAAAAAGTATAAACATACTCTTAGACGGGAATAAATCTTCAGAGAGAGAGAGCAGTAATAACAATAACGGTCGCAACTTCGGTCCCCTACGCGATGAGGCTGCCTATGTTTGGATGACCGTGTTTTTGGAGTGGGCGAGCCACTAAGTTAGATGATGAGGCTTGAATCGTCATTTTTAGATTAGAGAAAAAGAGGAAAGCAAAAGCTCTCACGGTGGAGAGGGCAATGCACATGATGAGGAAGAGGGAGATGAAAACAACGATGGTGGTTTTGGATTTCTAGGAAGAGACAGATGAAGAGGTTGAGTCCCTTTTCAGGCAAACTCTTCCTTTTTTTTCGAATGCAACTCTTTCTTCTTGCAATATGCCATTTTGTCTTGGATTTTTTTCTTATTTTTTTGTATAAAAATTTGAGGTATTGGATTATTTCTTTCATAAAATGTTAATTTGAGGTTATGATTTGTTCAGGTAATACTTGTATAAACTCAAATTCAGTCCAAATACTGATTATTATGGTTAAAAACAATCTTTTTTTACAAATTTAGAAAAATTTTGTTCGAAAATAGTCACAAATTTTGTGACTATGAGTCACGTATTGTGACCCTATGTTACACTATAAGTGACAAATGTGTTAAAATTGATTATTATTAATTTTTTATTTTATTGGATTTTAAGATGACTAAAAGCTTTCAGAGTAATCAAAATTTGGTTATTGCAAAATTTGTGACTTAGAGTCACAAATTTGTACCTTATGTTCACCCGAAAATTTTCTACTCATCCAAAAATTCTATAAAATGCACAATTGACAATAGCCAATTGTGACATAGTGTCACCAAAATTGTGACTATTTTCAAATGAGATTTTTCTAGATCTAGAAAAAAGTAAGTTTCTAACCATAATAAATAACTTATTTACTTAATTTGAGTTTATACAAATATTGCGTAGTCAATCACAATCTCATATTTGCTTTTTATCTAATTTTTTCGCCACATGCATTGATATACAAATTATTGTCAATATCCTTGGCCTCGAAATTCTTCTTCTTCAACCTTGATGATGTCGATGAATAGTTAGAGAGTCAAAATCTGATCTCCTTTATTTTCTTATTGGGTCCATTTATAAGTTATTTCTGTAGGATTTTGGTATATGAAATTACAATTTAGAGACACTTTTTAAGGTGATTTTTGTTAGTTTTTGATACGGTTTCATGATTTTTTCGATAGCTATTCATCTTCTTTCTCTCTTGCTCATATTTCAAGTATCACATATATGACTACTAATAAATAAAATGACATAATTTTTATTGTAAAATTAGATTTGTGTTAGACAAATATTTCTAAACTATTGTTGACCAATGAGAATACTTATCTTCCTTTTGTAAGGTTGGTATAAATTTTGTAATTGAGAGTCACAAATCATGGTAATCGAATTTCACAATGTTTGTAACGATATAAAAATATATTGTGACTGTGAGTCATAAAATTGTGATTACGATCAGTAAGTTTGGGAGAAAAAATTTGGAAGAAAATATTGAAGAAGAGGGAAGTACACTACTAAAAAATATAAAATAACAAAATAGTAATTTCGAAATCAACATTTCTTCTCTCTTCTCTCTCCAAAAGAACTAAAAAAGTTATTCTTTTATATTATAAGGATAGCTGTATTGTCATTCATCTGTTTCCTCTTTATACCTTATTTTTGAAATTATAAGCTTAATTAAGATTTCAAATTTAACTCAAATTTATTATACCTTATTTTTTCCTAAACCAGTTCCACACTCACTTTTCTCCTCCAAACTCTTATCACACGTTCACACCCCTCTGTTTCTCTCTTTTTTATTTATTTTTTTTATTTTTTCTTCTTCTTATACCTATCCCTATTCTCTGCCCTTCAGTAATTTTTATTTTCCTCACAAATGAGAAACTCTTTAGTTTCTTCATGTATATATAGGTTGCTTAAAGCCCAGTACAACTAGTACATATAGGATTTTGAATACCCAGATTAAAAAAGTGGTATTAAGAGAATAAAAAAAGATAACTCCAAGTAATTAAAGATAGAAAAAGAAGTTGCACAGTAAAGAAAAAAAAATAAAAAAGAATAAGTCATTTTAAGCTGGATGGAAAGAGATAGAAGCACTCAAGCAAAGAGAACTTCAAATTCATGACGTGGGTATCAAAGGAAGAAAAAGAAAAGAGGAAGGGGGGGTTTGGGGTAGGTGGAAAGATAAACTATAAAATTAAATTCGAGTCTAATTTTGGAAAAATAAAAAAGATATAAATAGTAATTAACATTTAGGTTTTAATTTAGATTATAATTTAATAAATAAGACAGGAAAAGTAGACATATCAGTGGGTGGCAATATAGCCATTCAAACTATAAATATCATTTTGAAAAAATAAATTAAAAAAGTCAATTTGATATAGTCAATTTCTTTTTTTCATTTAGCCCATTCGAAGAAGAGAGATAAAAATAGTAAATAACATTTAGGTTTTAATTTAGATTATAATTTTAAAAATAAGATAAGAAGGGTAGAGCAATATAGCGATTCGAACTATAAATATTATTTTGAAAAAATAAATTAAAAAAAGTCAATTTGATCCAAATTTGTTGTATCGAGGTCAATTTGCCCTCTCTATTTGGAACCCGAATGGGCTGGACCTTGAATATTGGACTCTCATAGTCCGACCCAAGTCATACGGGTCTGGGCCTTGACGGACCCATGATCCAAAGGCATAGGGAGACCACCCAAAGTTGAGTCTCCTCCACCAACGCTCTCTAGGGTTTTAGAATGCTAGTTGTCTGATCGTGTTGGGGGTTTAGAGAAGAGAGAGATACCATTTACATTGCATTTCATTGCATTATTCTCTCTCTCCATAGATCACAGAGAGAGACCTTCTTTTTCTCCCATTTCTCTTCTTTAATTATTATTCTCATTCAACTGAACCGAACAAGTGAAGCACTATTACCACAACCATGGCGGCCATTGCTCCTCCAACCGCTGCTACTGCACCTCTTCCTGAGCCTGCCTCTGCCGAGAAGAGCAAAGCCGACGAGAAGGTCGATTACTTCAATCTTCCTTGCCCCATTCCCTACGAGGAGATCCATCGTGAAGCCCTCAGTCAGTCTCTCTCTCTCTCTCTCTCTGTTTATTTATTTATTTTTTGGAATAAAAACTTGTTCTTGGTTGATTTTTGATTTGCATTTTTTTGGGTATCTGTTGTTTTTCAAATTAATGGAGATTTTAAGTCCTTCTTATCATGTTGAAAAGATTTAGTTTGATATTTTGTAAATATATATATATATATATATATATATATATATATATATCTGTGTGTGTGTACGTAAATTTTTGTAGAGCTTGTACTAATTGTGTGTGTTTCTGGGGTGTGAACAGTGTCTTTGAAGCCAGAACTTTTTGAGGGGATGCGCTTTGATTTTACAAAAGGACTCAATCAGAAGTTCTCGCTCAGTCACAGGTCGTATTGGGCTTTCCTCTGCAGTTGTTTTTATTTGTTGTGTTTTGAAGTGTTAGTACTAATATTAACAGTGCCTTTGTGACTCAAAATTAGTGTGTTCATGGGGCCTACGGAGGTTCCTTCCCAGTCTGCTGAAACTATCAAAATCCCTACTGCTCACTATGAGTTTGGAGCCAATTTTATAGACCCAAAGGTATTTGAACCCCTTGTTTAAATTGTTTTATTTTTGGGTCTTTGTTGTTTAAGCAAAATGAATGGATTTGAATTTCCTGGTGTGGATGGGCTTCATGCAGTTGATGCTTTTTGGAAGAATACTAACCGATGGGAGGTTAAATGCAAGAGTGAAGTGTGATTTGACTGACAATCTCATTCTGAAGGCTAATGCTCAGGTACTAAGCAAAAAATTTTAATGCACATCTAGGAGTAAAATTTATCACGTCTTAGCTAATTGACTAACTTTTCCTTTTTTACTTTTTCAGCTCACAAATGAACCACATATGTCACATGGCATGCTCAATTTTGATTACAAGGTCAGATATTGGTATTTTGGAACTATCTTTGCACTTCTAATTGTTCTCTTATGAAAGATGAAGCAAGAGGTTTGTACTTTTTCTCAATTCTCATTACAAGTTACTTGTAAGACGAATTGGTCCTACGATTGTGCAAAAGGTGCACATGCTCTTTATCTATTAAGCAACCCTGTATAAAACAAGATTAGTTACCAGTTATTATGCTTTTATCATAATGCAAGTGTAGTGTGGGAAACATATCATCATAAATTGATAGCGTCTTTGAAAGCCAAAAATGCCCTATGGTAGATTTTCATGAATGATTACTTAGAACCTTGTATTATTACGAATCACTTGTGCATTTCATTTGGTGTTTGGAAATGGTAGGAATTACATATGGAAAATCTTGGTTCAAACTTCATTTAGTTTTCTAATCTACTTGTTTGTTGTCTCTGAGCTTAAAATTATGGAATAATGTTAGGGACCTCAACTATTGCATCAACCTTTAAATACAAAACTTACGTGACAAGTGAGTTATCATTATCCCATGTGTAAGTGATATTAAATTTACTTATAGAAATCACATTTTACAAATGAAGAATAACTCACTTGCCACTTTAGTTGTATTAGAAAGTTGGTATAATAGTTGGAGTCCCTAATATCATCTAAAATCATGTCAAAATTGAAAGCTTCTTTTGCTTTATCCCTACAAAACTTTGAGGGTAGTGTCAGTTCTTGGGTGACATTATTTGGGCCATGAATACATAATGAATCAGATGTTTTGATGAATAGAATAAAAAATTCTTGAGGTTGGTTGCTGCAGTTGGAAGTTCAAGGGCATATCACTACTACGTAGAGCACATGGAGTTAATGTATATGAAAAAAAATTTCCAAACACTGGACTCAAATGTTGAGTTTTTCATTAATTTCATTCTTCATCTCACAAATAACTTGACAAATTGCTGTGAATTATTAAAAAACTATGATAATTGAATTAGAATATATATGTATACGCATGTATAAAAAAAATATAGTTCTTTATTGTTTCTCAAATTTTACACACTCTCTCTCTCTCTCCAAACTCCACCCCCTCTCCCTCTCTCTCCTCCTCTTTCTTTCCTCTCTTTTTGTCTGTGCTATTTATTTACTTCTGAATCATGGTTTGCTTAATTTTACTTCCATTTTTCTTTTGCAGGGTAGAGACTACAGGACACAGTTTCAGCTAGGCAATGGTGCATTATTTGGAGCAAATTACATTCAGGTAAATTATCTGCTTAAACAATGCCAGACCTAACCTGATTTAACTCTAAAACCTAGGACCATTTCCAACAAACTTAAAATATCCAAAGTCAGCTTCTTCCTAGAGCATTATTTTTAACAAGTTTTTGTCAAACCACCACCTGTTTGCTCACAAGTCATAACCCAGCATTTTCTAATTGTAATTTTGCCAATGAACTCTAAATGCCCACCACAGAAGAATACGCATTATGGTTTCTAATTTGTCCTATGTGAGGTAGTTATGGACCCATTGCCAGTCTATCACTTTTAATTTGTCATCAGCATGAATAGCATTTTCTCAACAATGGCATTAGATGCTTTTCTCCTCTCTCCTTCCTAAATGAAACATTCTTGTTGTCTATCAGAGCGTGACCCCACATTTGTCTTTGGGTGGTGAAGTATTTTGGGCTGGTCAGCATCGGAAGTCTGGTATTGGGTATGCTGCTAGATACAACACAGACAAGATGGTTTGTCTCTTGAAGCTTTATATGATCATCCTGCTTATCTTTGCAGTAGTTGTTTTTTCTGAATTTATCCAGAAAGAAAAATTGTTATCCTGTGCTGAAGTGATTATTTATTTTATTTTATTTTTATTATTTTTTTTGGTGCTTCATAGTTTACATACCTAAAAGTCCCTGTAGAAATTTATTTTTTCGATTCTGTTTTTCAGGAAATGTTTTATTCTTGTTTCGTAACTATGATATGTCACAATTGCTAAGTTACTTGGATGAGACCAAAGTATTGAGGTGTCTGACATCTATTCTGCAGGTTGCCACAGGGCAGGTTGCTAGCACAGGAATGGTTGCTCTGAGCTACGTTCAAAAAGTATCTGAGAAGGTTAGTAAGTTGATCTGCTGTGAAACTTTTGTGATTGGTTATGATGTGTAGTCTCTTACATTATTTTGTCTCTTATCTAAAGGTTTCTCTGGCATCAGACTTCATGTACAACTACATGTCAAGGGATGTCACAGCAAGTTTTGGCTATGATTATATCCTTCGACAGGTTCTCATTTTTTTGGCTATGTTACATTTGTGAATTCATGTTGCATCATTATTCTTTTTTTCCCTCTGTTGTATGTTCTTGTCGCGGCAAAGGTACAAATAAATGATTTTATTATGCTCAAAATTTGGTTGGTGTCTTTTCTTGGTACTGAACCTTGGCACGAAGGAAACAAAAGGCAAAGAGTAGTCCCTGTGTGTTTAATATGTATTTTCTGTTCGGAACATGGTCTAGACTTGGTTAACTGCCGACAATGCCCTCGCACATATTGCTGTTAGATGATGTTACCGTCTACTTATGGTCATAGCCCCTCCTGACAGGACATAATCTTTTAGTTTGTTCCCTTGCACATATTGCTGCTAGATGATGTTACTGTCTACTTATGGTCATAGCCACTCCTGACAGGACAGTGTTTTAGTTTATTAAACCGGATGTGGCATTACTACTACTGAACACATGGCTACACTGATCTGGTTATTCTTTATTTATATGGAAGAGAACTCTCCTGCTACATCATTTTTTGCATTTTACCCCCATTCATTTATGAAGCTAATGAAACCTCAAGCAGCTGAAATGAAGTCATTTGAATTCTTTTCCTTGGTTTGTATGTTGGTTTCTTGTGGATACATGATTTATATGTATAGGAAAAGAGAGTCATTAGCAATTGGTGTCGAACAAATAGAAACAAGGGAGAAGAAATAGAAAGAGAAAAGAGAGGGAGAGGCGTGGAAAAATCTTTCTTCTATATTTTCACGGTCTGAAAATGTGTACATAACCGTACCCCTATAAATAGAAAGAGAAGCTTTTATGGAAAGTATCTGTAGTGCAGTTATGGAATCTTATATAGTTAAGAATTTGATATTATTTATCAATTAGGGTTATTGTGTGATTACTATTATTTAGTGACATTTTTGAGATAAAGTTTCTAGTATATTTGGGAGCCTATTTTCTAGTAGAATTAGAATAATTCTATTTGCCCATCTTTATGTAGCCCTAATTATATTAGACATTAATTATGACATTAGTATGATATGACATTAGTATGAAGTTATCAGAATTAATAGATTCTTCTCTTTCTGCTGCATTACTTCTATTTTTACCTCTTCTCCCTTCTCTTTCTTTACTCGACCTGTCCTGTATCAGTTTGGTTATGTTGAATATTTTCGGACTTTGCTGATGAATTTCAATAGTTTGTAAATTTCTCTGTATTGGTTCTCTTTCCCTAACTTGATTCTTCAATTCTTCTCCCCTTTTTCTATATTGTTCTTCATCATCTACATATGGGAGTAGACTTCCCCGTTGCATGATTGTTTATTCAAGAAATTTATTGCTTAAAAAGATGATGTTAGCTAAAGCCTAATCATTATCGATTTTGAGCCTAGACAATGAGAAATTGTCCAGTTTATTTCAAGTCTTTTCTTGGATTCAAAGTCTCCGTTCTGCTGGAGGCTGCTCCTTTTCGGTTTCTTTTGCTTTTTCTTCGTTTCAGTTATCCTTGTTGAAAAATGGAGTCAGAGTAGGGTGCTTTTTAATAGATTTTAACTACTTGTCACGATTCATTATGCAATTAACTTGGCTGGATTTTGTGCTTTAGTGTTGAGCATTGTTGCAATAGAAGTAGATCTTTGAAGCTGTCAGTACTAGTATTCTACCTGACTGGTCTATCATTGTTGCAGTGCCGCCTTAGAGGAAAGATAGATTCCAATGGCTGCGTGGCTGCTTTTCTGGAAGAACGATTAAATATGGGTCTAAATTTTATTCTTTCTGCAGAGGTAAGTATAATCAATAATGTTTCTTTGTACACCTAAATTGGTAAACATTATTTTCAAGGTCCTACAAACAGTCCAGGCGTAGATTTGTTGCAATGCCATGTTCTACAGCAAATGAGAAAAATTCTAAATAAAACTAGAGAGAGTAGATTAATGGTTCGGTAATTCTATATTTCCTCTAACAAAGGCTTGGGTTTATTATGCTTTGCAGCTAGACCACAAAAAGAAAGACTACAAATTTGGGTTTGGATTGACTGTTGGAGAATAGAATGCGAGGACAAATGGAGTTCTTTCTCTTTCTTTTTGGTTCTTTTGTTATCGCCGGCACTCCGCAAGTTCTTCTGCCTTGATTTTTCCTGTGTTAGAGTAGATTCTCAGTTTTTACTTTGTGTAATTTTGGTAAAACATTATTTCTGGGCAGCATTTGTTACTGCCTCTGTTAGCCGCAGCAATTCATGGATTTTGCCTATACAGTTACACTGTTATTTTAGAATGATGCAAATTGGATTGTTTAGAGGTCATATTCACCTTCAATTAGAATATGTAGTCTACTTATAGAAAAGAGTTTACTTCCTTTTCCGAAAGTGACTTGGTAAACAACTTTTGCCAAAAAGTTTTTTATTATTTTGTTAGGATCTATTTTGCTAAAGGAAATGCTACACATTTGGCAATTATTTAAAACATTACTTGATTGATGTGATATCACTTTATTTGTTTAATGTCTTCTCTTTTTGTTTGTTTTTCTTATTAGTATAAATGACTCTACTAGACCTATATTAAATAAAACTATGTCAAATTTATCAAAAGTATATACTTCTTATTTTAGATTGTGATTGGTATTTAGAAAATTGATTTTACGATTAATTTTCTTTTGGATTATTATTATTTGCATGAATATGTGATTAAAAGAATGACCGTCAATTCTTAGTGGATAGATAGGAATATACCTGTATTGGAAATGCTAAACATAATTGTTTTTACACATTTTTATACTTTTTGTTCTCATTACTTGAAATCTGTGTTTTTTATGATTTGTTATTATTAAAAATGTGAAACTAAATGGTAGAATTGCACGTGAAAGAATGAGAATAAGAGAGTGTAAAAGAGTATAAAATAAAATGCATATAATCATTATTCATCATATACCGTATTGGATCATTACCTGTACCCTATATGCTTCCTTTATGCACGTAAATTGGTATAACAGAAACGTAACTTATTTTAGCGTTATAAGAAGAGAACAAGTTACCTCACATACCTTTGTCCATACCCTTCTTTTTCTTACTCGTTGTGATTCCTAATTATATTTGATCGCTAATATTATCAACTAGGAGCTGCCAATGACGTGCTAAAATAAGAGTATTCATAAGAAATGGCTTTTTATTTTTTTTTCCACTTCAGTTTAAGAAATGGTTATTGCAAAAGGAAAAAAAAAAAAAATCTGAAGTATGATTCTTCTGCCGTTTTAATTCTACTTTTTTTTTTTCTTGTGCAAAATTATACACTATATTTGAAATCTCTGCAAATTTTTACTTTCTATGTACAAATTTTGTAATTTATGGTGATTGTTTTACATTATTTTTAATAAATTTTAACTTAGAAATATCATCAATTCAGATTTTATGTTTCGTATAGAATTTTTTGGTCATTTTGAACATGAAAGACAAATATTTGTGAAGATTTTAATGAAAATATAATTTTGCATTGGCCAAAAAACTTAATTAAAATTATGAAAAAGCAATACTTCAAGGATTTTTTTTTTTGGCAATTATCCTTTAAGAAATGCCTAACTTTTTCACCTATTTATAAATTGTCTTTTAGAAGAACAATTTTATGTTTGTATATCATTTTTCATGTATAATATATCAATTTTGTGTATTAATATATCAATTTAAATAATGATATGTATTTTTTTATAAAATTGATATACTGTGGTTTTTTTTTATATAAACTCTATTATCGTCTAATAGTGTTTTAAAAAAGATTATTTCTTGAACATAAACCCAAAATTCAGTCATTTGACTAATTGACTAAGAAGCTTGATTCTTCCTACTTGAATTTTTTTTTAAAGTGGGGCTTAACTAATTACTACTACTTACTATAAATTTAAAGAAAAATAACATACACATTCTGTCAAGGTTTGAACTCCTGACCTTCCCAAACTCACACACTCATCCCTCAAACTTTATATCAACTGAACTAGTCTCAGTTGACTAATAAGATAACCAACTTGGTGCATTGAGCGTGTTTCCTACTTAATGATACACACTCATCCCTCAAACTTTATATCAACTGAACTAGTCTCAGTTGACTAATAAGATAACCAACTTGGTGCATTGAGCGTGTTTCCTACTTAATGATATTTACATTAATATTTTACTCATTAGTCCTAAACACAATCTACACATGATTTCGCTTTTTTAAAAGCAGTTACGATTTTCCCTTTTATGGTGATTTCAAGAGATCCTCTACTCTAGTATCCAAATTCATTGCTCAGTTGTGGAAATTATGTCGAATCTCTCTAATAATTTAATATTCAGTAATATTAAAAATATTTATCAAAATCTTGAAATCAAATAATATATATATATATATATATATTCACAAATTGAAAACAAGAATACTTCCCTTTAATATTGACTTCTCATATAAAAAGCGGAAAAAGGAAAAGCAAAAACAAATAAATCGGTAATCGAATCTACGGTGAAACACCGTAGTCAATACGGTCGTTCAAGTCAACCGTCTCTGGAGTCTAATTTATTTTATTATAATTTTAACGACAAAGAAGAAAATTATATAAATGACAAAAGAATAAAAATAAAACAAATAAAAACAAAGAAGAGAAGTTGGCAAGATTTATACTTAAAAAAAAAAAAAAAAAAAGAAAAAGCCATGGGCGCGTTAAAGGAGGAGGAGACGAGGAGTGGTTTTTTTTTTTTTTTCTTTTCTTTCTTTTCTGGTTTCACCTATTCTTTCTGAAACATCAATATAAACTCTTCTTCTTCTTTCTTTTTTCTGAGAAAAAAGCTCTTTCTATCGGAGCTACTGGATCTTCTTCTTTTTCTTCTTTGGTAACAGAAGCTGTACGGACAATCCATGGCTGCTTCGATGAGACTTGTCTTCGGACTGCTTACATTCGTCACTTTCGGAATGATAATAGGTACAATCAATCCTCTTCCTCCTCATCAATTCCTTCTTCTTTATCTCATTTTCCTATTTTGACCTTTTCTTTTTTCTTTTTTTTTTTTTTTTTTTTTTAAAAATTCCTTTTCCTGGAAAAACTAATGTACTGGAATGAAAATTTAAATATTCTCTGCTTTTTCTTTTTTCCTTTTTAATTGTCTTCTTGGTTCCAATTTTACCTGATGGTATCTCAACTTTCCTGCATTTTCTCGGGAAAGTGTACGGAAGCTGGTATCTGAAAAGCTCGGACTGCTGAGCTCGATAGAATTAGTTCATGAATTCGATAATTTCTTTTGTTGTGCTGAGATAAAATTAGCAATGAAATCGTTAAGCTCCCTTAGCTTGGCTTAGTATCGAGGCATAAGAGTAATCGCCAATGTCAGTCCTATCTCAATGAAAAATTTCTCATTATATGTTTGTAGAAATGTATTTTATATTTGAAGTTTTCTAATTGAGGTTGATTTTTGAGACTCTATTGTATTTATGGTGAATCAAAATATTGAGTTTTTTTGTGAGCTTCTTCTTTCAGGAAAATAATTTGGTTACTTTTTCTCATAGTACAGATATTGCTGTTTTTTTGTCTTCATTTCATGTGGACCTATTGTTTGTAAGTGTTAGAGAAACAAATCAGGTTGTGCTAGATCATGTCTGAAATGGGTAGGGGTAATATGATTTTACAGGATGACTAGTAGCAATGTTTAGTTTTTAAATGAGAGTTCCGCATTTTTCTGATGTTTTATAGCAAAGCCCCCTTCTCTTACCCTATTGTCATAATGTATTTATGCTCCCTCTATGTTGTAGCCAAAGTTTTTCATATTTTTGCATTTCTGTTAAGGTCGAGATCAATTAGTTCTGTCCAAGATATTACGTTGCTTTTACTTTTTAAATGTTGAATCAATAAGTTATGTGCGTAACAATTCTTGATTTCAAGAGAGACTTTCTTCAAGGTGAGTTAGGGACTCAGCTTTGACTTTTTCGTCAAACAATTCTCTTCTCTTAATTCCAGAGAAACCTGAAGCTTATATGTTTGCTAACTGTGGTTTCCTCACATAACTTCATTCCTAACGAGCAATTAGTTATTCAATAATTTATCTTAATGGTGGATCTTGTAGTATTCCTTGTTTTTCAATGCTTCACTTTGATGTAATGAAAGGTTTATGTTCTTATAAGATAAATAAATGAATAAGTAAAACACAAACTTTAGAAACTTCAAGTGTATTAAGTTTTGTGGCTTGGGATTGCAGGTGCTTTGTTTCAATTGGCATTCATACGAAGACTTGAAGATTCATACAGTATTTTTCTTTTGATTAAATTCCTATTTGATATGAATTATCCTTGATTTCTGTTTTACTTTCATTTATTATCATGTTCTTGACAATGTCCATTTAGGGTTTAGGATCTAAGGTTTAAATCCTCTTTCAACACACTTTTTTGTTTTAGTTTTAGTTTTTCCTGGTGACCTTAATTTCTGGTGTGTTGAAAATAAAAAAGAATGTATTACTACTTATTTTGGACTTTTTCTTATCTAAGTGTTCTATTACTAGTTGTTTTGGACATTTTCTTATCTAATGTTTTAGTACCTTTTACTTTACTCATGTGCTGCTGCTATTTTCCCCTTCCTCTGTGTTTACGTTTTGATCCTAAGATTTATAGTTATGGGAAAGTTATCTTATTACTGTAATGGTCAGTGCTTCATTAACTAGATGCATAAACGTGTTTTTCAAATTTCTTTGTTATTTTCCCACTTTTTTCTTCTCTCTTTTTTGTTTTATTTTATTTTTTAGGTAACATTTTGAGCACGCTATGTCTAATAAGTTTTCACATGGAAACTTAGCAATATTGTAAAACTCTAGTTTCCAAGTTATTGATTGTTGATTGGCATTTTAATCAGTAAGATCTTTTTTGTACACCTTATTATGCCTGCCAAAATGCATAATGTCTTTTATTTTTCATTCCATTTGCTCAAGTGTTCACAAATTGTATCATTTATAGGTTCTGAGTTTCCAACTTTTCGAGCATTGCACAGACGTCAACTTGATGGCTATCTTCAGTTGCCTAGAGGTTGGTCCCTAGTAAATCTGTTTGGGATATATGCACATTCTTTTTTCTGATTTTGTCTTTCTGTATTCATTTTTCAGGTATTCATCATTGGAGTGATGATAAGGAAGCAACAGTTCTACGTATTGGATATGTATGTCAAGCTTTTTTGTTTTTGTTTCTTTTTTTTCCAATGATTAAGATTTTCATTCCCAAGATAACTTCTTACCCAATCCATAAAATTAAAAGAAAAGAAAATGCTGTCCCAGAATTTTGAGCAATTAAAAGTATGATCATTTTGACATTTTAGCTTGGAAAGGAAATTTATGAAGATATCACTTTTATGCACGATCATCTAAAATGTATTGGTAGTTTGTTACCAATCTTATGGGCTGGGACCCTTAGTGGCCCATAGTGTCTGATTTCTGTTACTCTCTCGAGTTATTCGTTCATTTACTGGGGATTATTAAGTCAGCAATGGTTTTCCTCAATTACTTTCTTCTAATAAAGAAACAGAAATTCTTTGCCAAGAGATCAGTTTATCTTTGATGATCATTGAAACAATTAAATAGAACTTTTAGAGAGTCAGATAAACTCACGTACTTATGTTTGTACTTCCTATTTATGTAGGTTAAACCTGAAGTAATTAGCTGGTCACCTCGAATCATTGTACTTCATAACTTTTTGAGCATGGAGGTATGCATTTCTGATATAGTATCGTCAACTTTTTCTGTTATCTAGGTGTTCCTTGAATTTGTATTATGCTCAGTGTGCTTGAGTTTTGGGGTATGAAATTGCCTTTTAATAAAATGGAAAATTTAGGTCCAGTAAGTACTGAAATAGAAGAAGTTAGAAGCTTATTCTAATATTGGAGAATGGAACTCAAGTTAAACTTTAATGATTGGAAATGGTGTATTGATGAAGTACAACTGATTCTAGAGAAGGGAAGGAGAAACGTGTCTAGCCAGCCCTGACATGTGAGACTAATTACATTTACGAAATAAATAGCATAAGTTATATGTATCCATAGATCATTTTTCTTACCAAATTTTGTCTGTCTTTTTGAGAGTGGCTTCTCAATTAGATCATTAATCTCAAGCTACAAATGCTGCCTGCCAGTGTTAGGCAATTTCCAGTATGTGTTAGTTTTCTACATCAAGTGAAACTATGAAGATTCTTTTGTTTAACTTATGACTGGTGGAATATGCCACTTGAAATGAAGCTGGTATGTTGTTTTGAAGTAAACAGATTATGTTCCTTACAGGAATGTGACTATCTTAGAGGTTTAGCCCTCCCCCGACTTCATACTTCTACTGTGGTGGACACAAAAACAGGGAAGGTATGCATAACAGTTTTTGAGTTTTCCTTTTCCATTTTGGTTTTGGTTTTGTTTTATTTTCTTCTTATCGAGGAATTGGTGTAAATAACCATGAAAAAATTCTCAATGATGGGGATTACAATGCTGGCTTTCTGGTTATATCTACTTAAAATAATGATATATATTCATATGATATAGATTCTTCTTACAATTTGTAGTCTACTACGTTATACTTCTCATTATTGTTTCAATTTCAGGGAATAAAGAGTAACGTCAGGACAAGCTCTGGGATGTTTTTGAATCCTGAAGAGAGAAAGTACCCAATGATACAGGTTAATTCACTATGTTCCTTTTTCTTCAATCTATAGCCACTGTAGTACTTATCATTGTACATTTTAAGCTGCTTCAAAATTTCTTTCTTCCGTGTAGATGTTTTAATGAAAAATCTATTTGATTCTCTCTCTCTCTCTCTCTCTCTCTCTTAATTACTGTGCTTATTGCGTTTGTCGATATGAAAAGGAAAGGAGAGGGAGGGAGGGAGGGAGGGAGGGAGATATTGGAAGTTTTCCCTTGATACTGCTGAATAATAGATAATTTTAAATCTAATTAGTTCAAGTTGCAACGATTTGTTTCTCTCTCTCTCTCTCTCTATTTAATTAATGTGCTTATTGTGTTTGTCGATATGAAAAGGAAAGGAGAGAGAGAGGGAGGGAGGGAGGGAGGGAGATTGGAAGTTTTCCCTTGATACTGCTGAATAATAGATAATTTTCAATCTAATTAGTTTGAGTTGCAATGATTTGTTTCAGAAGAAAAATACTGCACTCTCCTCCTTTCTTCTCTTTTCAATTTTTTTCCCCCCCTTAAATCTCTTTCTCATGTTTTTTCTTCTCTATGCACCATCCTGCCATCAGGCTATTGAAAAGCGTATATCAGTCTATTCACAAGTACCAGTAGAAAACGGGGAGCTGATTCAAGTCTTAAGGTGGGCATGTAGTTTCTCAACTAGAATTAATGTTCATTAAAAAAAGGACTAATATCTTTTTAAGTATCAAAGCTAACATCTGCAGCAGTACAGGTATGAAAAGAGTCAGTTTTACAAACCCCATCACGACTACTTCTCTGATACTGTAAGTTTTTGACCATGACTTATCAAATTCATTACTTCATTCCAGTTGTTCTCTTCTATCATCTTTCCTCAGATCATTTTCTATTGCTATTGTAATGTGAAAGATTCTGCACCTTTTCTCTGTTGGGGCAGTATAACTTGAAGCGTGGTGGTCAGAGAATAGCAACAATGCTTATGTATTTAAGTGGTAATGTTGAGGGTGGAGAGACATATTTTCCTCTGGTAATGTAATCCTTATTATTGAAGCTATTTCTTGATGCTAACATTTTTATTATATATGATGCTATTATTTGATGCAACAATTTTTATTATTTATTTATTTATTATTGTTATTATTATTAATTTTTTTTAATGTGCAACAGTTGGGACTCTAGGTTGCTTGCATTAGTAAAATGAAAAGGAAAATGTGAAAGTTGAAAATACACTCATTCATATATTTGGATATGTGTTTGTATGTACATACAGCAAGCTCCTGGTTAAATTTGCCTTTAGTCTAAAATCTGTTGTTGTAATGTCAATTTTTCGATATATTTTTTTCAGAACTTTTGTTCAATTTTAATAGACGGTTAAAATGAAAAATGCAAATGATGGTGGAAGTCTAGGGGAAAAGACGGATTAATGTGTTAAGTGTGATTCATTGTTTTAGAATGAATAATACTACTTTTTTATAATCTTGCTATTATTGATGGAATAAAAATTTGTAGCTGCTTGCTGTTAATCCTAAGATATGAATGAACATATAGTTAAAATGGTTTGTGTTGGGCAAAGTAATTCTTTTTTCCTATTTTCGTACTAAGTTGTCTACCAAATATATAACAAAACTAGACTAATAGTACAAATTTTTTGCGAAGCTTCCTACCTATATTATACAATTAGGTAACTCCTAAAATCTAGGTTCGTAAATCCTGATCAACTTTACAAAAGCAGAAAACTAATCTATATAACATGCTTTTGGGAACATCTCAATTAAATGAGAGATTGATCAAGAAACTCTTCTGAGGGAATTGTTTCAGGATCTTCTTTTGGTGTGTTGTTTTCTATGTTTATTTTAAGCTACTTGCAAGTTGTAGATCCTCATTCACTCATTTAGAAGTGCTTTTTGGCACACTATTTTGATTTTTTCATTCTCTAAGATGTTTATTCTTTTTATTCCTACACACAGAATATTTTTTCTAAACTTCAAATTGTATATGTGTTGTTACATCTCAGGCTGGTAAAGGTGAATGTAGCTGCGGTGGAAAAATGGTGAAAGGTTTATCCGTAAGTCCGGTTAAGGGAGATGCCGTACTTTTCTGGAGCATGGTTTGTTTCCTTGTTAATTCTTGTGAAATTAACTGATCTTGACAAGTACTCTAGAACATCAGTTCCAAAGTTTTAGGGCCCACAGTTTTAGTCTAGAATGTTTTAAGTATAATTAATTACTGCACTCTAGTTCTGATGCTGGTGAAATAGTGTCAGTACCTTCTGTCTCACTTGACTACTGTTTCAACTTGTACGGTAAGAGTGGCTTGGAAATGAATAGGACACATATTTTGAGGTTACTTGAGTTTGAAGCATAGAAAATATTCTGAACCCTGATTGGTTAGCCCCTTAATTCTTTTTATTACAGATGAGGCCAACTTTGCCTCAGAATTTGGAACCAACAGGCGAGTACATATTTAAGAAAATGAAAAATAATTATTTTTTAGGTTTTTTTTAAGCGGTAACTAAATTGTTTCTTTATAGATAACTTTTCTTCAAGTGGATCACTAAATTGTTTCTTTATTTACAATTTCACTAACAATAAGGCAACTTCTTGCTTTTGCTGGATGAGCTGGTGGAAGTTTATGTTTTTCCCTCAGAGATGTACAAGCTATTATGCTGATCTTCCTTCCTATTTATTTTCTCTCTTTACTTGCTATTTTCAGGGTCTCGATGGACAATCAGATCCCGATAGCATTCATGGCGGGTGTGAAGTACTATCTGGGGAAAAGTGGTCAGCTACAAAATGGATGAGGCAAAAATTTACCAGTTGAAAATAATTTGATGAACTTTATATTCCTTACAATAGCAGTACACAGCCCTATTTAGAGATCTTGGGCAGAATTGCATCTTAGATATATTCCCCCTTGCAGTAGGAGAGGAGTACTAATTACTGTTTTCTTCTTAGATATATGCTCTTTCTCAAGTCTCGGAAGAGAAACTACAGTAGTCAGTACTTGAAGTTGGTTATAGAAAGTATGAAATGAAATTCCTCCTGCAGTGGTTAACATAGACTGTATAATATACATTAGAACTTTGAATGGTGTGCTCTATTGAAAATCTTGTAGGAGAAACTGAAATCTTCTTCTTGGCTCTATACTTGTTTTTTGGGAATCAAATTCTTTATTGAATTCCAACAATGTTACATTAACAAACAAATTGAAAATTTTGAGTACTAATGGTGTTTTTTTTTTTTGAGCTATATTATTTTTCTCAAATTTTTGTTTGCAGGATTTGTAGATTTGCAAAAAAATAAAAAAATAAAAAAAAATTGCTGAACTTCCAACAAAAATTTGAAATTTGATTACCTCTGAAAAATAAATAAATAACTAATGTAATATGAATTTTGGTTGCCTTCTTTTTAATACCAAAATAACAACTTAGTAGAATAATGTGGATATTGATATTTTGAGTGGTATTGTTAGTCAGGTAGGTTGCAATAAGGGATGATAATGGGTCGGATTCAGGACATGTATGACTATTCCAGTATCTGCACAGAAAAACCAAATCCATTATTAGAAAATTTTTTCAGATAGGGCATACACTAAATTTTTTTAGCTAATTTGAAACATATTAATCAATATAAACCAATAAAAATTTAAATAGAATATTTAAAGTGAGTCTAAAGAAAACTTATCCAAAATAAAGACAAATTTTGAATTTGAAATAATATAAGTAAAGTGCAATTTTTTTTAAAAATTAGTGGGTCATGTCAGGGGCATTATTGATTTTTTTTATTTTTTATAAAAAGGGACAAAAACTATAATTAAAAAAATTCAAGGGGCGAATAGAGAATAAAATTGAAATTTTTGTACAAACTTAGGGTAAAAAAACATAATTTTCAAAAAATGAGGGGACGTGTTTGGGATAATTGGCTCTGTCTTTGAATCCTCATACCTGCCTTAGTTACGGGTTTAAAGAAGCGGGGTGGGTTCGAGTATTTCTTACATGGGTAGATGAGTATCTAGTAAAAAATTTAGAAGATATATTATTTGAATAATTTGGAAAATAAAAAAAAAGATGAATTTAAGGATGAAAAAAATCTAATGATAACATCATATATTAAAATTAGTAATATCTCAATATACTACTAATTATTATATATATACATATTTATTTGTGTATTTTACATGAATTATATGTATATATTTAATATATATTTTTTATTTTATATATACAACTAATTAGACAGAGTACGTGAGGCAGATACTTATACCCGTACCCAAATCGGGTTTTATAGCTAGTATTAGTATCTGCACCGTTTGCCCGAATATTTAGGTATAACCCGCTCTATTATGGCTGAGTACTCGCAAGTAAATAGGTTGTTAAGTAAAATTATCATCCCTAGTTGTAATTTGGGAGAATGGCTATTGAAATAACCCCAAACCCACTACAACCCATGCAAGTGCTATTATTGTTTTCTAATTAGGAATTTAAACTTTGAGGATCTACTAGCCCTTTATAATGAAAATATGGATTCATCCATAAATATTTTCAAACTTAACTCTTATTATCATGTCATATATATAAAGTATCCCTAACAAATATTAAAATACATTATTCTCCAACAAACTCTAAATTACTTCAATTACGTATAGTACCCACCATTGGTTCGATCCCGGCCGTTTGTGTAGATAGCTTATGCCAGTTTAGTTTTTCCAATTTAGTTTATATTAGAATTTCAAATTTCAAATCTAATTAAATTAGAAGGCCTTTTGTAATTTAAAAAAAAAATCAAATTCTAAAGATTTTCCAATATACCTTAAAACACGACACTTTCGAAAAAAAAATTGAAATACTAGACTATTTTAGAGTTTTTCTCAATCATTCTAATTTTATAAATGATTTATATATTCTTTTGTTGTTTTATAAATGATCAACAAAAAAAAATGATAACGCTTGTAAACATATTTGGGTTTTATAGCACAAATGATTCCAGAATTATCGATTATCTGAGTTGTGACAATTTGTTCTTCAAAATTTTAATTATGATAATTAGATCCCTTAATTTTTTGATTTGTAATAATTTAATTTATAGATTGTCTAAATTACAATCTATTATGAGAAATACATTGTGGTATTTTAAAGCGTATTTAAAGGAAAAAAAATTAAATATAAAAATTTAGAGAGGTTCTTGGAGTTGTAAAGTTTAGAAAATTCTTTTATATAATTGTTCATTTTCATCCTTAAAAATTCTAAAGTGCATTTCAAATACAATTTCATATTCTACCGTACACTAATCACATGCTTTTTTAATCAAAAATTTAATAATAAAGGGGAATTAGGTTAAATATGCTCCGTAATACCCTTATTTTGGCCCATATGCACAATTTAAAAAACATTTGAAAAATATGCTTACGGACGAAAATACCCTTACTAATACCTAAGAGAAAATATGCCTCTTCGCCCCTTAAACTCCTCATTTCTCTTTCTCTCTCTTCAACTCTCTCTTTCGTCTCCTTCTCTGAAGAGCCAAGAATCATCGCGTCGTTAACCGAGGAAGACGAAATCTCGTCGTGCCAAAGATCGTAAATCTGTCTTGAGAAAAATGAGTCCCCAAAAGAAGGTAAGCTAAATCTAATTTGAGGATTTTTTTTTTTTAATTTAGGGCATTTGTAGTAGAAGACGATTTAGAAATCTTTCACTTCATTCCGACATTTTTTCGATGCATTTTCGATTACCTGGTCTAAATTTTCGATCATATTTCGATGAGTATGGCTGAAAATAATACCGGAAAATCACGCGAAATTCGACGTGTTTTCGATGGTATTTCGACGTAGTTTCGATGGTATTTCGACTCGGTTTTGATTTATAGAGTCGAAATTTCAATCCCTTTTCGATGATATTTAAAAGCGATATTAGGTTAAATATGCTCCGTATTCTCTATTTTATTAAATAGGTAAAATAAACTTTCGATGTTATTTCGACTGTGTTTCGATTTTATTTCGATGAGGTTTGGATGAATAGTGCTGCAATTTCGATACATTTTCCATGACATTTAAAGCTAATTTGTCTTTTAAAATAGAAAATAAGGCTGCTCTAAATTTTCGATGACAATTCGATGATATTCGTTGGTATTTCGACTGTGTTTCGATTTACAGTCGAAATTTCGATACCTTTTCGATGGTATTTCGACTGTGTTTCGATTTTATTTCGATGAATAGTGCTGAAATTTCGATACATTTTTCGATGACATTTTAAATAGAAAATCTAAATTTTCGATGTTAGTTCGACTTTTTTCGATGACAGTTCGATGATATTCGATGGTATTTCGACGTGTTTTCGATGGTATTTCGACGTGTTTTCGATGGTATTTCGACTATGTTTCGATTTACAGAGTCGAAATTTCGATACCCTTCGAAATAGGTTTTTTTACAGTATTTCGATACATTTTTGATGACAATTTAAAATAGAAAATAAGGCTGCTCTAAATTTTCGATGTTAGTTCGACTGTTTTTCGATCACAGTTCGATGACCTGTTCTCTTCTTTAATCTTTTTTCGAGTGTTTTCGATTAATTTTCGATTCCATTTCGACGTGCTCTGTTTTTCGATGATTTGTTCCGTGGACAATTTCCACTCCTTGCTATTTGTTCCTATTTGAGATAGTTTCTGTAAGATTTTTCGATGACAATCGAAATCTGGTCGAAATCAAAATGATCGAAATTTCGATGACTTTTCGACCTATTTCGATGCGTTTCAACTATATTTGGACGTCATTTAGATGCTTTTGATATATGTTAAATTTATAAAAATCCTAACTAAATTGCTTTGTTTCTCTTATGCCGAACCAAATGTCACAGCTCCTTGTACCTTTTGGAGAACACTTTCCTGGAAGGGTCACTATAAAAGGAACAACAGTGATGTCGAAGATTAAGGAGAGATTCGAGAAGTATGATTTGTTAGAGAGGGCAAAGCAGTGTCCGTTTAAGCAGTTTTTTCTTGCTCCTTCAATGCAAGCATCAGGAGTACTTATACACCA
>JXTB01000076.1:950206-990326 GCA_002914805.1 Parasponia andersonii
AAAAAGTGCATTTTGTATGTGTTTTATGTTCTCACCATTCATTACCTCTCTTTCGAACATGGTATATGAGGGCTGCTTTCCATATTGTTCTGTCTCAGATACGACAAAGCAAATAAGAAAGGTGTAGCAAGTGGATATTTTCTTTGGTTGGTGGTTGGCTATGGATTTGGTGAGTACCCTTACAACATGTGTGGTTGGAATACTTCTTTGCGTTACTTGACATTATATTTCTCAAATAACTCACGCTTTCCGTTGGTGGACATGTGCATCAACTATCAAGAATAAGTTGAAAACTGTTATATTTCAGTGCTATCCGTACGCCTCAACGATGTCTTTTCTTGATGCTAATGGACAATTGTTGCTTTTTAGGCCTCTTTTTCACGTATCTTGGGTTGTATCTAATGGATGGACATGGTCAGCCTGCTCTCCTCTACCTCGTTCCATGTACGCTAGGTAATAATCAAGTGAATTGGCTCTTATTGGACCTTGCATCCTAGTTTCGTATGACCCAAAGTTTGCTATTCTCATGCTTCTTTTCTATTGGTCTAGAGAAATATTGCTATTCTCATGCTTCTTTTCTATTGGTCAAGAGAAATAAGGTTTCCTGCTTTTTTTCAGGTGTTATTGTTGTTTTGGGTCTCATTAGAGGTGAGCTGAAACACCTTTGGAACTATGGGACTGAGTCATCCCCATCTACCCTTTCTAATTCTGTCGAGCCATAAAGCATTAGATTAGTCGGATCTCCTAACTTGTAAATCGCTGTAAATTGGGTTGATTACCATTAATCGTCTTCCATTGTAAAGAAGTGACTTTATCTATTGCTGTTTAAGAGGGATCTCATCATAAAACGTTCTGCAAAATTCATGGTGGTAAAACAAGAGCATTGTAGGATTACACCATTCATGACGAGCTCGCCAAAACTTTGGTTTAATCTGCACTTGTTGAGCCGGGATCAGTTCATCCCATTTGATTGTTGTAGTAGTAAGTTTCCCGAGGTGTATTATGATTTTTGCTTAAAACTTTTATTATACGTAGTTCAAGCACATTGTTCACTCCAATTACTGATAGTATTTGCTTAGGGATCACAATAATTAACCTAACTTTTGAATTCTACAAAATAATAAGATCTCTGCAAATTTCTCATATGAAGCCGATTTCTTTAGTTAAAAACCGTCAATAACAATTTTAAATAAGAAAACAATTTTAATGCGCTTAACACATTAAACCGCCTGGTAGCCGTGCAACACATGACCTGGAGGAGACACAGTAAGGGACACCGAAGGTTCCTAGCTCGCCATGTGTACTAGGCCATCACATCATATTTACTATATTTTTAAGATTGAAAGATGGGGAGCCTGCCCAGTGGATAAGCAGCCATGATTATCAAGTTAACCACGGGCTGTTATAATGGGTCTTAATCGCCTATAATAAGCACAAGTGGGCATTTAAATATTTAAAAGAAACTCCCATTGGACAACACTTATAGATCCACCAGCCTAGATGTTTAGAAACTCGTCATGGGTAATTTAATTTAACTTATAAAAGCCCAAGAAGATACTGTATAAAGCTCTGAAGCATTTACTAGAGAGACATGGGAATGACACGAAGAAAAAAACAGTTAAAGAAAGAGTTGAGAAAAATCAATGTTTTTTCAGTTGAAGTGAGGAAAATAGCAAGTTTATAAGCTCTAGCTTTACCTGAATTATTTCCATCTCTTAGGCAATTCTTTTGATATTTGAAGTATTAATCAACTATATTTATCACCGAAGATGCCGAAAATTTGCCTCAAATGGATGCACTGCGGCTCATAGCTTGCACGTATGCTTGGGTATTTTTTTTTTTTTGGCTGCAGGTATACTTTGGGTATTATTATAGATATAATATATTCAAGAGATAAACGGGTGAGAAGTTGCCATGTGAATAAGCTGCCATAATGACCGAGGTAATTATGGGTAGTTAACCCGAGTTAGCGGGTCTTAACCACCGACAATTAAGTGCAACTGGTTATTTATTTATTGAGAGGAAATTCCTCATTGGGCCAACATTTAGGAACCAACGAGCCTAAGAGTTTAGGTGAATATCACGATAAATACAGCTTGTAAAATACTAAGGAGCTTATAGAGAGATGTAAAGTCTTAAGAGACGTAAAATGGATTAGGTCGGACTTTAGATCCAAAGTGGATTAGGTTGGAACGGATAATTCTTATTTGATAAGCTTATATTGATTTTATACTGCATCTAAAATGTGGGCTGAATTGGTTCATATTTTTATTAAGGAGTATCTTACGGTCTCTTGGTTTAATTTATATTTTATGCAAGTCTAATATGATTGTGTCTATGCAAGTCAAATATGTACCAAAATTTGAGTCTAATTTTGTTATTATTCTATACTTTAAAATATCAAATGTATGTTAGCTAACTGGACTACCTCAGTTGGTCTAAAGTTTTAGGGATGTGTGTGTGAGTTTAGAGAGTCAGGAGTTCAAGCTTTAATAATGTATGTGTGTGATATTTTCCTTCAAATTTGTAATAAGTGGTGGTCATTAGTTAAACTCCACTTTTTTTTTTTTTTAAAAAAAATATCAAATATATGTTCATATGTGTTAAAATATGAGCCTAAAACTTTAGATTCAAAGTAGATTAGGTCGGAACGGATAATTTTTATTTGATAAGCTTATATTGATTTTATACTGCACCTAAAATGTGGACTGAGTTGGCTCATATTTTTATTAAGGAGTATGTTATAGTCTCTCGGCTTAATTTATATTTTATACAAGTCTAATAGGATTGTGTCTATGCAAGTCAAATATGTACCAAAATTTGAGCTTAATTTTGTTGTTATTCTATACTTTAAAATATCAAATATATGTTAGCCAATTGGGCTAGCTCAGTTTGTCTAAGATTTTAAGGATGTGTGTGTGAGTGTGGAGGGTCAGAAGTTCAAGCCTTAATAATGTGTGTGTGTGTGATATTTTCCTTTAAATTTGTAGTATGTGGTGGTCATTAGTTAAACTCCACTTTTTTTTTTTTTTACATATCAAATATATGTTTATGTGTTAAAATATGAGCCTGAAACTCATTTATATTATTTTAAAATTTGAATAAACTAAAAATAAACAAAAATAAATAAATGAATAACATTAAAAGTGTATAAATTACAATATTTAATTATAATTTTTTAAATTTTAATTAAAACATAAATCTAAAATTATATATAGAATAATTAATTATGGGCCTAATGTGTGCCGATTTCTGAGTGGGGTGGGGCCGTGCCTATGAACTTATTAGTGAGATTCAGCCAGGTTTCTACTATATGTAACAGGCCAACTCAAATTCACATTAATATAGATTAGACTGAACCGACTCACAAAAATGAGTTCATATTAACATCTCTAAGAACCGCTATGTAAAGCTTCTAGAATTATTTATTATCGGTGGACAAGGAGCTAGGAAAATAATAACTAGAGAGACATAGAGTGGAGGAAAATTAATCTTCTTTTATCTAAAGTGAGGATAATTATAGGTTCTCACAAGAAGCATACGCTTTACTTTAATTACTACCACCATCTATGCAATTCTTCAGTTATTCAAATATTACAGTCATATTCATCATTTATATTCATCATTCTTAGTTGCGCTCATTTATTATCATATTCATACTGCTTACTTCATTTTTCATATCATCTTCATCCGACATTTTTGTTGAAAATTGCATATCTGGACGATTTTACGCACTCTTATTCATCCAAAGCATATATTGTCACCGCCTAACAGGGGCCTTAGCCAATAAAATGGTCAATTTTATCGTTTTTTCATATTCAATTCAATTATTCATCTGATTTATTTATTTATATACAAGTTCAGCCATGTATTTAGTGCCTAACAATCATATGTTAAATCTCATTTTATACTAGGACGCCTAATATAATCTAGTAGAAAAATCTAATCCATCTACATACATTTAGCTATGTGCTCGTTACTTATACGTGCTAAATCTCTTTTCATGTAGCCAATCTAGGGTAATCTGGCAGAATTTATCTAGAAACATGTCTAACATAACGTCACATCATAGAAGATTGCTCATCTAACCTCTAGTCTTGTTTACTCCTCGATTAGCTTGATCATCTCTGCACATCCAAGGCAATTTTTATGGAGGACAAGGATATGTGATATTTTTAACCTCTAAAATTACTTTCAGCTAAGCGCTACAATTTCCACACGAAGATCCGTCACTCCAACATGGAGAAATTCAGAGGAAACAAATATATATTCATTTTCATATGCATGTTGCTTATTTCATTTATCATATCATCTTCATCGGGTATTTCAGCCGAATATATATACTACACAGTTGGATTTTATACATTTTTATTCATCCAAAAGAGCGTATATTGTTATCGCCTAATAGATGGCCTAACAACCAAAATGGTCGATTGTATTGCTGAACTCCATACAAGTCAATTATTCATTAGATTTTATCCATCTACATGTAGACCTAACTGCGTGTTCCACATTTGTTCACCATATGCTAAATCGTATTTTACACTAGCATGCCTACTATATATATTCCACCAGAACGTACTTAGCTATATTAGCTACATGACTAAAAAACTTAACTTGTACGCATTCAGGTGTGGAATCATCACTGCACTCACAAGTGCTAAATTAAATTGTATGCTAGCAAACTTAGTGCAAACCAATTAGCGATATATATATATATATATATATATATGTAATGACGTCACGTCTCAACCGATTATATATCTTATCTTATAATCTTGTTTTATCATTGATTAGCTTAATCTTTGTACACCAAGTGCAAATTTTGTGAAGGTTAGAAATCTGAGCTTATTTAATACTCTACACACACATATGGCACCGAATCACCCATCAAAATAAATAGCAATTCTCGTAAGTTTTAATCGTCTATTACTCGTCTAAAAATAGTAATAGTTTTAGAGGACTAAGACTCAATTCTTGTACATGCTGATCTTTTATCTTTCAATTTGATTGAGTCAATTACTTTGTCATAATTTAATTGGATAATTGGAGAGTATTGTTAATACCATACAATATACAACGTGTTGTATTAAATGCAAAGACACATTAATTGTTGCATTATTTGATCTATACAACTAGATATTAGATTTGAATCTCTTAGTCTCTGAACTGCTGATGTTGTATCTACCAACTATCCACGTATCCTTACTATCCCAGAGTGCTTTCAATTTCAGGTCGAGTCGGAGAGGCAGGAGTAGCCACCTGCAAAGACTCTCCGATGCTTAAATCAGTTGTTTATTCCTGAGGTTGAGTAGCAAAAATTAACTTTTTCTCTGTATATGTCTATCTGTCTATTTCACAGGGGGAAGCAGGGCTCGTATATATAATCCTGGAACTGAGAGCTTTCTGGCTCTCAATCCTAGAATTGAGTACCTTTTTTTCATCATAACTTACTCCAAAAATCATGGGCCGTGGTTACCGTGATTTTCCTTGCATCGTTATGGTGTACTTTCTGCCGTCCCCTATGGTTCGAGCCTGTCGGGGGCGAGACTTTGACAAACTGCCGTTCTGTCAGGACGGTTTGCCCAATGTGCGCACCTACCCAGGATCACATTAAATACCCTGTTTGGGTCTGGAGCAGTGCGCTACCTCTGATGGTCTTTTGGTGGAAGACCCTTGAGGCTCCTGACCCCCACCTATCGATGTAGAAATTAGACTGGGCCGAACCCGTCCAAGGTCTGGGATGGATTCCACCCTGATCTCCGACGGCTCACGGGCTCATACGGCATTACGTGCGACTCGTGTGGCTTTTAATCGGTCCTTTTAGACAAGTTTCGGATGGTGTGCCCCCCCTCTGTGACCTGTTCAGCCACTTTATCGTCCACATGGTACATGATTTATGAACGGGCCCCACAACTGCCTCCGTTTCCCTATTTGATGGATTCGCATCTATCAAGTAGGAAAATCGTGCCTCCAGTCCTCCAATTTGAGGGGTACACGTGGCCCCTTACTGTCATTTCTCCCCAATCACTGAGCTGGTGCACGCTATCCCGTATCACAATTTTTCAAATTTTTGAAATTCTAGTGTTTCCGTCTTTCTTGCACTGTTCTCCTCTAGGAAAGACTCTTCGGCTCCCCCTCTCTAAAAGTCGCGCTTGTGCTCATTTCTTACTTTACCAAAATCTCCAAATATTCCAGCTTCTCAAATCTTAGGGTTTCCGAATCTCCCCTTTTCTAGAACCTTTCGCTCTCTTCGATCGCATCCAAAACAATGGTCCTGAACCAGAGTTAGAAACTCCTCCCCGTCGCGGATTCTGAGTTGGGCTCATTAAGGAGGCAGTTCTGCTTCCCTGGCGGAGTTACTTTAGAAAGAGTCGAGAGCTCGGTGGACTAGTACCTTCGCCCTTCTGCCCCGAAGGCTCCATCGTCTTGGAGAGGAGGTAACTAGAATGGCTGTGGTTTCCCCTTCCTCCCCTGGTCCACCAGTTCTTCAGTCTTACGGGGATTCATCCGATGCAACTGAACACCAACGGGGTCATGATCCTGATGGGGCTTTCTGCCCTGTCGGTCCTCCTCAACGTGCATATCGACTTGGAGGTGGTCTTTTATGCCTACAAGCTCATTCTCATCTCCAAAAAGAGCTCTTACTCCACTTTCTATCTCTAGCCACTCCCGGCGCGCCACAGTTTTTGGGGCTTGCCGAGGTCAGACAAGCAATGAGATTCCCACTCTAAGCTGTATGCCGTTGGAGGGGCGTGGTGCTCTCCCTGGGTGAACAGAGACCGTTTCCAAATTCCCCCATTTTTTCTGTAAAGTAAGTACTGAGTCATGATTTTTGGGTATACGTGTACTTTGTCCGTTTTTACTCATAATGTTTTGCTTTACGCAACCTCTATAAAGGAAAGCAGATTCGAGCCACGGCTGTCGGCATAACGGCTCAAGGAGCTAGAGGGGGTCGTCATCTTCGGGTCATCTGGGGACTGCCGATACATTCAGGCCGTTCTGCATCCCCAGTGATGAACACGATGCCAAGGATGATCTCATATCTCCTCTTTCTGCCAGACACGTGGGTCATCACCAAGAACCTTGGAGCCAGCTTGACGCCTCGGCTCTGAACTGGTTACGCCGGGATGAGCAGAGTCACATCGCCAAAGTGGGTTGTCAGATCACGGCCTCGAGCTAGCTGGTGGGTCCCTATGACCTGGTGGTGCCGACCAGTCATGAGCTCGAAGAGGCGGTGAAGCTCATGACCGATGAGTGCGTCAGGCTCTGACAAGAGGAAATCGCTGCCCCCAAGTGAGTTAGGGGTGAGTTCATTTGGTGCCCTAGGGTTTTGTCGATCAGGTCAAGGCTGCGTTCTAATCATGTTTCTTACTCTTACAGGTTCGGACGCAGGCCCTTTGGCAGACCCCTCTCCGGCCAAGGGGAGTGTCATTGCATACAGAGCCCAATCTAAGGTCCCTGCTGGTCGACGTCTGGTGGTGTCCTTTGAGGACGAGGCCAGGGGGCAAAGAGTTGTCATCCCAAGAATAGGCTCAGACGATGACTGGGAGGATCTGTTCGTGTCCGAGGGTGAAACCCTATGGTGCCTTCTCCTGAGGTGGACGGGCCCGTGACTCGGGAGGCGCCGGCCATAAAGATCGTGTATGGCAAAGGGGACCCTTCGAGCCTACCAAGGGAGCCTGCTGCACCGATTTCCTCCACTCCTAGCTCTGGTTCGAAGGCGGGTGCGGGGTTTGGTGCTACTTGCTCCCATAGGGAGATTGCTGAGCTCAGCGGAGGCGCTCCAAGGCTGAAGTCTCGGCTGTCTTCCCCTCCCCTAGTCTCCATGAAGCGGGGTCGCGAAGCCGATTTGTCCAAGGGGAAGGAAAGCCCGACGGGGAAGAGAGGCAGAACTGTCCATTCTTCTGACAATGACGATGACGGGGCTACCCTGACCCTCATGAGGAGGATGAGGTCTACGCAAGGTGGTCCGTCTAAGGATGCTAGTCAAGATAAGACCGAAAAATTATAGCCAGGCGGGTCTCCGAGGGAGGTGGTAGCCAAAGCCGCTGATGCAGCAACAGTCACCGCAGCTTCTTCTACTGAGGACACGCCACCTCCAGCTATCGCCGAAGGTGCGCCTGGCGACGCCCTGCTTTCCACCGCCCTCACTTTCGCCACTTTGGGAGCATCGAAAGAAGCTACTAGAGTGGAGTCGCGCTCCCTTGACGCGGATAACGCCTAGGAAGAGGGTCCATCTATGAAGTTCGAGCTAGAGTCGCTCTCCCTGGGAAATGTAGAGCTCGTTGCTGGCAGCAATATTGCGCTAGTTTGGCTTGTCTGGCCGTCACCTCCATGTTTTTCAGCATCTTTGCTGAACACTGACCACTTTCTTATATTTTGTAGATAGCCGCCATCTAGTCCTTCTATTCCTCTCGCGTCAGTGAGCTGACCGGGCAGCTAAATGCCCATGCTATGATAGCCAACCGGAGCGAGGTCGCCCTTGCCACGTTGAGGGTAGACTTCGACCTGTACCGAAGCCTGGACGAGGCTAGGGTTAGCAGCGTGATGGCCCATGGCTTGAGCATCGAGAGGGCTAGGCATGAGGAGCTGGTCACCAAGTTGGCCGAGGCAGAGACTGCCAGGCTGGCTTAAGCCGAGCTCAAGGTCAAGGAGCAGGAGCTGCAGAACGCGGGGGCGGAGATGGGGCTGGCTTTCATTGCTCATGATAGAGCCGTCGACGAGGCTAAAGAGGCGAGGAAAGCCGAGGTGAAAACCAAGCTAGAGGCCTATTCCTTGCAGCGCAGGCTCGACCGGTCCAATGAGGTAATCCGACATCTCTATTTGGATCACAAAAAATTGATGGAGGCTCATGTCGAGTTGTCTCACAAGTGTGGCGAAGATCTCGCCGATATTAACACTCTTTTAATCAACTTGTCACAGCAGCAAGCGGAGCTGAGACTAGCGGTGTTGAGAGATAGGTTGGCGGACACGGAGAAGCTGAAGACACGGTACCAGAGGCAGGTGGGTATCCTTTCTGCGGAAAGCTACAGGTCTGTCTAGAAGAACAGGGAATTCGAGAGCCACGTGGAGGTGGTAACGCCAGACTAGTTTGATGAGCAGAAGGGTGTCGAGAGGGACTATTATTCTGTCAGGTACTACATGTAGCAGTTAGGGGATGAGATTAACATCGTGTACCCTGCTGATGTACTGAAGATGCTCGATGAAAAAAAAGATAGGCCCTCTACATCTGCTTCTGTTGCGAGAGAGATTGTCCCTACTTTTGGTCCGTCGGAACAAGCCACGGAGGTTCCTAAGAGTCAGCCTAGCCCTGCCACCTTGACTGACAGAGGGTCAAGTATGGTCGTCTTGTCTTACGATGATTCTGACCTCGGTATGCCATTCTCTGCTGAAGCTGGTCCAAGCGTTGAAGCCAGCATCGCTCCCCTCGCTGGAGGTAACTAGGGTCTCTTGCTCTTTTTTGTATTTGTAAGTACTGAACGCGTCATATAAAGCTGACCCATGTTGTAAGCAGCTATTTAAATAATAAAAACGACGCACTTTTCTCATATTTGTCCTGTGTTGTTTTTTTTTTTGTTACTTGCATTTGTGGTTAGGGTCGGACATCATATACGATGCCATTCCCTTATCGGCAGTCCACCCGACTTCTGGGTCTGGCCCAATCGTATATGATGTGGAGTTATTAGTGAATTCCCCCCATGCTATGACCGACGAGGTTAGCTCCAGAGATCGAGACGTGAGTTCCGGCTCATCTGGCTTTAAGGATGTATAATTTCTGTTATGACTTATTTTAGCAGAATATGATTCGCGTGTATGGCTGAACTTCTTTGACCCTAAATGGGAACGTGCCAGGAACTAGCTCTAGGGATTGGTCGACAACTGTTTGGACCATCATTGCAGAGGAAGAGGCCTGGGCTTGGCTCTCTCCGGGAGCGAACATGGCGTTACCACTCTGATGTGTCCTTGCAAGTCTATCCAAGACCTGCTTCTTACAAATAGAGACACCGGATCCGCGTCTGTGTCGACCATACATCCTGTAATTCAAGCAATAATAAACAGAATTTGATTTTAATTTCTGCCTTCACGTTTGGTCTTGTCTGGGTCTACTTCCATTGGGTAGGCCTTGGTTCCATTCACTTTTAGTCCATGCATAGCTAAGGCGCTCTTTGGGGAGGGTCTACTTCTAACAGGTGGACCCTGGCCCCATTTACCTTTTGGCTTATGCGTAGCTGAGGTGCTCCATGGGGAGGGTCTAGTTCTAACGGGTAGACCCTGGCCCGTTTACCTTTGGCTCATGCTTAGCTTAGGTGCTCTCTGGGGAGGGTCTTATCGCTCAATTCTTCCCCATCCTGCAGGTATTCCTTGAGGGTCAGTGGCAAGTCTTTGCTGCGCAGCCTGTTGCCCTTCATATGTTCTCTCGAGTAGTCGGCGAGCGACGTTTTCCCCACAGTACAATTTTTGATGAGCTATACTGGCAAGCATTTTATTGCGCAGCTCACTCCTTTTCGTATGTTTTCTCGGGCCATTGGCAAGCATTTTATTGTGTGATGTGATTCTCATAGTACGATCTTTATTGAGGTTTACTAGCAAGCATTTTATTGCACAACTCATTCCTTTTCATACGTTTTCTCAGGCCATCGGCAAGTATTTTATTACACGATGTGATTCCCATAGTACGATCTTTATTAAGGTCTGCTAGAAAGCATTTTATTGCGTAACTCATTCCTTTTCGTACATTTTCCCAGGCCATCGGCAAGCATTTTATTGCACGATGTGATTCCCATAGTATGATCTTTATTGAGGTTTGCTGGCAAGCATTTTATTGCGCAACTCATTCCTTTTCGTAAGTTTTCCCGGGCCATCGGCAAGCATTTTATTGCGCGATGTGATTCCTATAGTACGATCTTTATTGAGGTCTGTTGGCAAGCATTTTATTGTGCAGCTCATTCCTCCTCGTACGTTTTCTTGGGCCATCGGCAAGCATTTTATTACGCGATGTGATTCCCATAGTACGATCTTTATTTGTGTGAATAGTTCATGGGGTCTGGCACTAGGGGCAACCCCTTCTTTATAGCAACCCAAAGGATAAGTCCGTTTAGTAGAAATCTTGACCTGTTTTGGAATTAAGCTGTTTAATAATACAAGCATTTACATGTGTCTCACAAAATTTACATATGTCTCACACGTGGTACTTTTTCAAGTGCTGGGCATTCCACGTGTTTGGTAGGCTCTTCCCGGTCTTGAGTTCTTTCAAGACATACGCACCATTGTCAAACACCTTGATCACCTCGTAGGGCCCGACCCATTTAGAGTCTAGCTTCGAGGAATATCCTATTCTGACCTTCAAGTCCCAATCTCTGGCATTAAACCGACGAGCGTTAACCTTCTTTGCGTAGTTTAACCTGGCCTGCTGGTGGTACGAGGCCAGATGGACCAGGGCCATGTCCCTTGTCTCTTCCAGGAGGTCTACGTTGTGGCTTAGCTGCTGCTCGTTCAGTGAGGCGTCTCTTACCATCTCAGAGCGAAGGGTCGGGAGGCCAATCTCGGTCGGGATCACAGCCTCCGACCCGTAGACCATGGCGAATGGTGTTCTTCCCATTGATCTCCGCTTTATGGTTCGATAGGCCCACACGATGGCCGATAGCTATTCTAACCACCTTCCTTTAGCCTCTTGCAAGTTCTTTTTTATATTGCTGAATATGGCATTATTCGTTGCCTCGGCCTGGCCGTTCCAATGAGGGTAGTTTACAGATGAAAAGCTGAGCTTTATATCATACGATTCACACAGCTCCTTAAGCTTAGCGTTTTGGAACTACGTGCCATGATCAACGTGTATTTCTTTCGGGATTCCATATCGACAGATTATGTTTTTGCAAATAAAGTTAATCATGTCTGCCTCATTGACGGTCACATAGGCTTCAGCTTCTACCGATTTGGTGAAATAATCGGTGGCCAAAAAAATATACCTTCTTCCCCTTGGACTTCTGGGAAGTTCTTTGACGATGTCCAGACCTCATTTAGTGAAGGGCCAAGGAGTGATGTTCGAATAGAGTTCCTCCGTGGGTTGGCACTTCATGGGGGCAAACTCTGGCACTTGCCACATTTCTTGACAAATTAGGCTGCCTCGGTCATCATGTATGGCCAGAAGTACCCAGCCGTTATGGCCTTGTGGGCGAGGCTACGCCCGCAAGAGTGGTTGCCACACACTCCCTCATGGATTTCCTCCATCAGCTTCTGTGCCTCGATGGGACCTACGCACCTCAGCATTGGTCCCATCATTGATCTTCTATACAGTCAGTCCCCCACCATCGAGTATCGGACAACCTTCAGTCTGATCGACCTCGCCTTTTGGGGGTCTGCAGGCAGGTTTCCCGACACAGGTATTGGGTGATGAGTCTTATCCAGCTTTCATCTTCAGAGTCAGTCGCAAACACGTGGTGTGTAGGGGTCTCAAAAGGGTCTCTCGTGTTTTTGCCCTTTAGCAGAATCTCCGTGTGTTTGGTCGTCCTCCCGATCGACACGCTTCTAGCTAGCTCATCGGCCTTTTGGTTCATTTCCTTGGGTATCTGTTCGATATCGAAGCTGCTAAAGCAGGCTTTCACCCCCATTACCTTGGATAAGTACCTGTGTAATCTTGGCTCTTTTAGTTCGAAGTCTCCCATGACCTGGCCCACGATCAGCTGTGAGTCAGTCCTTACTGCGATGTTCTCTACTCCGAAGTGCAGAGCCAGCTCAAGGCTTTGCAACATCGCCTCGTATTTTGCCTCATTGTTCGTTGCCTAGAAACCAAGCCTCAAAGCTTTCTCTACCCTGAGTCCTACTGGGGTCTGTAGGACTATTCCGATTCCTGACCCCGAGGCGTTCGTGGATCTGTCGGTGTAGAGAGTCTAGGCTGAAGGGATGTGAGACGGAGACGTCTTAAGCGGGTCGCGTGGCTTGCCGAAGGATTGAATTTCCACTAGGAAGTCTACCATAACTTGCCCTTTCTTCGCCACTCGAGGCCAATACTCGATGTCGTATATCCCCAGCTCGATGGCCCACTTGGTCAGTCGTTCTGATAGGTCTGGTTTGTCCAAGATTTGCCAGATTGGGAAATCCGTATACACCATAACCGAGTGTGCCTCGAAGTATTACCTGAGTCTTTTCTTAGCGTTGACCAAAGCGAGGACCAGTTTCTCCGCCATACTATATCACGTCTCAGCATCCAGGAGCATGCGACTTATGTAAAATACCAGCTTCTGCTTGTTGTCTTTCTCGACGAATAGTACGGCACTGATCGCTGCTTCAGACATTGCCAAATAAACATATAGGCATTGCACCTCTGCAGGGGAAGTCAGGATAGGCGGGTGATTTAAGTACAGTTTGAGCTCTGTCAGTACCTTGTCCTGCTCCTCCCTCTAGATGACTGCAGAGCTTTTCTTTATGCACTGGAAGAAAGGCTTACATCAGTCACACATTTTGGAGACATACTGACTGAGAGCGGCTACCTTCCCGGTTAGGTGCTGGACCTTCTGAATGGTTAAGGGTCTTTGTACATCTGCGATTGAGGATAACTGGGTCGGGTTGGCCTTAATGCCCCTTCTGCTCACGATGTGCCCCAAAAACTGGTCGAAGGACACCCCAAACACACATTTCTTGGGATTCAGATGCATTCAGTATTACCTCAGAATCTGGAAACATTCGTCCAGATGTCCCAGATGGTCTGAAGTTTCTTTGCTCTTTACGACCATGTTGTCGATGTAGACCTCCATCGTCTTCCCTAGCAGCTCAACGAACATTTTATTCATGAGCCTTTGGTAGGTTGCCCCCGCATTCTTCAAGCCAAAAGGCATGCATCTATAACAGTATAGACCTCGCTCCGTAATGAATACCGTGTGGATCTGGTCTTCCTCATATTGAGGGATCTGGTTGTATCCATAGTAGGTATCTAGGAAGCTCATCCTATCGAATCTAGCCGTCGCATCGACCATTTGGTCGATCTTCGGCAGGGGGAAGCTATCCTTCGGGCAAGCCTTATTCAGAGTGGTGAAGTCTATGTAAGTATGGTCATCACCATTTTTCTTCTTCACCACCACTGGGTTGGAGACCCATCATGGGTATACGTATTCCATGATCAGACCGTTCTCCAGTAACGTCTCTACCTCCTTGTTGATCGCCCTGTTCTTCTCCAGTATGAACCTTCGAGGCCTCTGTCTGACCGGAGAAAAATTGGGGTCTACATTCAATTGGTGACAGGCGTGCGTAGGGTTTATTCTAGGTATGTCATCGTGGGACCACGCGAAGATGTCTTCATTCTACCTAAGGAATTCCAACAGCTCGCTTTTTTCCTCCTCGGGTAGCAGAGGCCCGATCAAGACTACTTTCCCCAGTTCTACTTCTTTTAAAGGGACCGCCACCAGCTCCTCAATCGTGGTTTCTGGCCCATCAAACTCCTTCTTGATCCACTTCATGTATGCTGGCAGGTGGTCCTTTGATTGCTATATGTCCCTAGTCGAGGCGTTCGCACTCGCATCGGCTCCCTTCAAGATGGTCGAAAAATATTTCCTTGCAGAGGTCTGGTCTCCTCTAATGTCTATTGTGTAAGTTCCATCCTTCAACTGACACCTTAAGACCTGGTGGAGGGTGGAGGCGACCCCATGCATGGTGTGGATCCACCCTCTCCCAATTATAACGTTGAAGGAGGACTGGCAATCAATGACGACGAAGTCTACATCTAGGCACCTCTCCACGGCACAGACCTTCAGAGTCACGATGCCCAAAGGGCTGACCTTAGTGCTATCGAAGGTAAACAACGGCTAACAGGTCGCTCTGAGCACGTTTTGATTCAGGCCCATATTTTTGAACGTACTGAGGAACATGACATCGACATTACTTCCACCATCGACCAGGACCCTTCCGACCAGCGCAGAGTCGATTTGCAACTTAATCACCAAGGGGTCATCATGAGGCAGGCGCACCGTGGCCAAGTCTTACTGGGTAAAGGCGATGGGGGTGGCTGAGGCATAGCTTTCTCCCATCGTCAGGTGGTTCATGGAATGCCCTATACCTATCAGGCGCTTCGCCTTCTCTTCGGTTCTTTTCCGGCATTTTTCCTTCTCCTCTTGACTCTGGGTCGGCTCTGGTCTACCTATGATCGTCGACACTATCCTCAGAGCCTGCTCTCTTGACCCGGAGGCTTGGGTTTGCTTTCCTTTTCTGGGCCCGGTGACGTCCTCCTTCGACTGGCTTCTGCCCGTCTTCATATACTGCTTCAACTTGCCGGCTTGGATCGCCATCATAACCTGCGCATAAAGGCTACAACAGTCGATAGTATCATGCCTGTGATCTTTATGAAATTGGAAGTACTTGTTCATGTTCTTCATGTGCTCAGAAACACTGGACTTGGGCGGGTATTTGAAAATGTTCCTGTCCCTGTTCTGGAGATAGATCACATCGATCGGTGTGTTGAGCTCTTTCTTTGGCAGAGGGTTCTTAAACGTTTTTCTCATCTTGCCACTTTCTTGACTGCCTTGGGTTGGAGCTCCCTGCTTCAGAGTTGGACCCTAGGCCGGCGCAGGCATCTTTATTCCTTGCGGGGCTAGGGTTTGCACCGGCACTGTTGTTATCGCAGCGGAGGCCTTGGGCACTTTTTGGTGGCTTTCTAGTACCCTAAATACTCCTTCCGATTTTGCCTAGATGTCTATGATGTCGTATGGCAAATTCAAAAGTAGATGATTCCACAATATTGATCCTGGCTACTGGCCCCTGACAAACGAGCTTGCAGCTTGGGCCGAGTCGGCATTGTGCACCAAGGACATTACCTCCAGGAAACGCGACAAGTATTCTCTTAGAGACTCGTTCGCAGATTGCTCCAACCGGTCGATGTCTCGCATGATTTTCTGCTGCCTCCGGACGCCCGCGTACTGTTTTAAGAAGAGTTTGCAAAAATCTTCAAACCCGTTTATAGACTTCTCCGGGAGTTATCTGAACCACAACAGGGCTGGCCCTGCTAGGGTGGTGGAGAAGATTTTGCAGGTCACAGCCTCGTCCCTGGTCTCCAAGGCCATCTTCTGCTGAAAGTGATATATGTGGTCGAGGGGGTCGGTCTTTCCCTCGAACAGTCTGAAGATCGGGGTTGTGAAGTCCTTCGGCTCGGGCTCCAGCTAGATCTAATCGGCGAAGGCCGTCAGGTTAATCCCTTGCATGGTCTATTCTGCTAGATCATCGGGGGTCTGGCTGTAATGGACCCCGAGCCTCTTACTCAGTTCTGCTATCATCTCTTGTTTCTAGTTGGGAAGCACACCTTCCGAGCTTTCCTGGTGTCTTCTGTCCACTACTGCTCCTGTCTAGAAAGGCCATGTCTGGCTTTGTCGCTCCCCTTGTATCTGCGATCTGGATGGGGTAGGGACTTCCCTCGGCGGTTGGCTCCTAGACTCTTGCTGGACCTCTTCGTCAAAGTCCTCCCTTCGTCCGCCCATGGCTTCGCTTGCCAACAGCCCTTCAAGGTGGGCATTATCTCTACGAACTTCTGCGACTTTATCTTTTAAGCCCAGGATGGCCTCGTGGGCCATCTCCACCTTTCTGTTTGCTTCTGCCAAGGCGAAAAGCATTTGGTCCAGCTTCTGCTCCAAACCTGGTCGCGCTTCCCAGGAGCTTCCTTCAGCGTCGGGACGTGTGCTCCTAATTGTCATTCTTGAGGGTGTCATTTGACATTGTTTGGCTTTTTGTTCAGGGAAAGCGCGGTCGTGAGGCTCTTACTCTTTCTCTCGTGCTCAACGATTCCCACAGACGGCACCAAACTATTGGTGCGATTCTTACCAGCTGTTCATGTATCTCTGAATTGTTGATGTTGTATCTACCAACTGTCCACGTATCTTTGCTATCCCAGAGTGCTTTCAACTTCAGGTCGGGTTGGAGAGGCAGTGGTGACTACCTGCAAAGACTCTCTGATGCTTAAGTCAGTTATTTATCCCTGAGGTTGAGTAGCAAAGACTAAGTTTTTCTCTATATATGTCTATCTGTCTATTTCCTAGGGGGAAGCATGGCTCGTATATATAATCCTGGAACTGGGAGCTTTCTGGCTCTCAATCCCAGGATTGAGTACCTTTTGTCATAATGACTTACTCCAGAAATCACAGGCCGTAGTTATCGTGATTTTCCCTGCATCGTCATGGCCTGCTTTTCGCAATCCCCTATAGCACAAGCCTGTCGAGGGCGAGACTTTGACAAACTGCTGTTCTATCAGGACGGTTTGCCCAAGGCGCCACCTACCCAGGATCGCATTAAATGCCCTGTCTGGGTCTGGAGCAGTGCACTGCCTTCAATGGTTTTCTGGCAGAAGACCCTCGAGGCTCCTGACCCCCAGCTGTCGAGGTAGAAATTAGACTGGGCCGAACCCGTCCAGGGTCTGGGATGGATTCGGCCCTGGCCTCTGACAACCCACGGGCCCATACGGCATCACGTGCGACTCGTGTGGCTTTTAATCAGTCCTTTTAGACACATGTCGGATGGTGTGCCCCTCTGTGACCTGTTCAACCACTTTATCGTCCACGTGATACATGATTTAGGAACGAGGCCCATACTTTGAGACTTTGTGCTTAAAGAGGGGACAATTTCTACGAAGAAATTCCATTTTTGGCATTAGAAAATTTAAAATTGAAAACTTTCTATTGTTTAGATTATTCTAAAGGGATAATTATAAAAAAATATCATGAAGTTTGAGTGTTCTACAATTTAAATCCTGAAATTTGGATTCTACAAAATAATACTTTGAGATTAAGAATTTCTGAAAATTAATATTCTGAATTGACTTTTTGAATAATTTTAACTGATAAAATACAATAATATTTTTAAAATTAAAAAGAATAATAAGGATTAATCTAGTTTTGATGGAGGATATTATTATTTTTTAGTTGCTAAAATTGGTCAACAAGTCTATTCAGTGTATTAATTTTAAAAAATTCTTAATCTCAAAGTATTATTTTACAGAGTCTAAACTTTAAAGTTTAAATTGAAGAATATTCAAATTTTTGTTGAATATTTAAACTTGAGGGTATTTTTTTACTGTTTACTTTATTCTAATTATGGAAAGTAGAAAATTCGTATTCCAAAAGTTTGTTACAATGGATCTTGACTTAAAGAGTAAGACATTGCCAATTTAAAGAAAACATGAAAGGATTTTTTTTGCTCCAAGAGATCAAAGGACTTTTTAAAGAAAGCAAGAAGGAGATTGAAGATCTTTCATTAGATTAACCAAAAAGAAAGAAGGAAAAAAAAGAAAAAGAAAAAGAGAATAAATTATTTCCTTATGAATATCCTTTCGTATTATTTGATTAATCTATTAGGTTGAGAGGCAGAGAGAGAACGCTAGAGAGAGATGGAGAGAGAAAAACTAGCAGTTTGGAGAGGAATTTTGGCGGCAACTATGGACTTTTCTATAGAGTAGTTTTTTCTTTTTCTTTTCAATTTTTGCTTAAATGATTATAAAAATATTTATGAATTTTCTCATTTTTATAAGAAGCAAATTTCTTTTGGCTAGAGCTACGATGTATCCTAGTTAGGGTGGTTTAGTTTTGTTTACTAACATTATTTTAAGTTTATTATCCCATATTGAGTGTTCATTATTTCGTTTAATGCTTTTGATTACTTAATCACTAATTAAATAATTTGGGAATGCATATTGAGACTTGAGAATTGGTGTTGAGACTTGAGACTTTGATACGGAGATAAGGTATATGCGTTTATGCTCTTGTAATAAATGCCATGACTTGCCTGCAAGATAGAAATATCCTTGTCATAATTTGTCAGTCTTGTGCGAAAATCATTGGTCTTAATGAGTTTGCATGTATTGAAACCCACGTAGAGATATAGTGTGTTTATATATATGAATATGCATCGATATTTCTTGAGAAAAAAGTATATTTAACATGAGGATTTTCGACCATCCACGTGGATAATTATGCTTGAATAACCAGGTAAAAAGATTAAAACTAGAATAGCTAGGTGAATTCGTATACTTTGGATAATTATTCCTGAATAATTAGGTAAAAAGCTTAAAACTGGAATAGCTAGGTGAATTCGTAAACTTTGGATAATTATTCCTGAATAATTAGGTAAAAAGATTAAAACTGGAATAGCTAAATGAATTCGTATACTTTACTTCTCTCATCCACTAGAATTTTATTAACTTGTTTATTTGATATGCGTTAGTTTATTTTATTTTATTTTCAATCATTTTCTATCAATTTGTTAAAATAATTCTAGAATTAGTTAATTTTGGCATTTAATAAATTTATCAATTCTCTTGGGAATAATACTCCACTTTTCATTTTATTACTTGCTATAATTTTGTGTACTTACAAAATAAACATCAGGTAGACCCTTGGATCTCTCTCATGTAGGAATTTTTTTTGGTTTTCTTTTTGTACTTTAATAATCATTTAATGTCACGTTCCAAAACTTAGGCCAGTGGCAGAAGGAGAATTTAATAAATATGGGAAATTCCTTAATTTATTTGAAAAGTGTCAAAAGTTCTAGTTTTTATAAAAACGGTCTATTTAAATAAAATAATCAGAATTCCATCCCGTGAACTACTCCCACAGTTTGTATACACCATTAAACATAGACTGAATAATAATTAAAAATCACGAAGTCACATAAAAGCCCAAGCATCACCATCATCCACAACAAAAGTCAAATACTAGAATGACATACATAAGTTCGCAGACAATATAGAAAGCAGTAATCTTAGTTCAATGCTAATACAAGATCCAAACAATCCAAACACCAAGACGAAAAACTTCTAGCATTACCAAGAGACGAACTATAATCAAGATGACCTCTTACTCCTCTTGATCACCGAAATCACACTGGACACCACCTGAGGAAGAAGGTATGGGTGTGAGCATAAAATGCCCAGTAGGAAAAATAATTACCTCGATCGAAAATATTTTAGTGATGGGAAATTCCTGCATAGTTAGTTTAGTCCAAAATATACATATATATATAATCCAAACCGGAAATCCATATATATATATAAAATAGTATAATCAAAACTATTCAATTCATATGCACATGACACAAATCAACCCATACCTATGAGCTCTCATCCTCTCATCTGTGGAAACCTAGGATGATGGCACTAAGTATGTCTAACAGCCTGCCTGATACCTAAGCCCATACCCGGAGAGGATACCCTTGTGTCACCTACCAAACCTGGAGGGGCAACCGAATTGCCTACGCCTGCCAAATAGGGAGGTAATCAGAAGTAACAAAACCCTGCGCGAATTTACAGACTTTCACCGACGGTGGAGTATGCAACACCACACTGTAAACCTACGATGCTAACACGGTGCTTATGTATGATCCTATGACATGTGCAATACAGAACTGAAGTGTGAAAATAATCGTGCTCTGGTTTTTCAGTAAAATCAGCATACTAGGTTTTTATAGAAAAACTGACAGCATAACGGCCCTATTTTTAATATACCCAAAATAACCTGCACTCAGAAAATTCTCAGAGCAATACAGTATATATCTCATACAACCAATTCCCATCATAAGAATTCAAGAAACCAAAAATCACATTTGTTCTCATATGTTGTAGAAAATAAGTTTTATTCAAAAATGATATAAAACATAGGTAATTGAATCCCTACCTCACTCGAATAGCAATACCACGCTATCGAATCCTCAAGGTGTCGTTGACAATCGCCTAGAGGGTCGGGAACCAATTCCAAGTCCCTCGATTGTCCTCTTGTGAAAAACTAACTTCTCACCGGAGCTTCAATTCCATAAACGGACTTCTTCGTTGAATTCCTAGCACCCAAAATAGCTAGGTTAGACATATAACTTATCCAATTCGGGTTTGGGCCTATACTGGGCCGGTAGCATGCAAAACGAGGCAAATCTCGACTGTCCGATCTCGATTTCCGTTTTGATCACCAAACATAGGCAATATATATATCAAATTTCTCCATTTTTTGAGTACAATCCAAAAATGACAACAAAACTCAATCCAACGGCCGGATCAAAAAATCAAACTTAAACTTAAAATATCAAAAAATGACAACTTTCAATCCGGGCAAAATGAGGTTGAGATATATATACCTTGATGATCTTTGAGACGAGACGAATCCAATGGGACCGGTTGGAGGTCGAATGGCGGCCAGAATCTTCGCCGGTGGCCAAAAATCTGAAACGACCTCTTTCTCTTCTCTGGCGACGGCAGCACCTCCGGCGACCCTGCAACTGGCCGGTCTGGTTCGTGGCAGCCTGGGGGAGCTTCGCCCGCGGTCTGGTGACCGGACGACGCCCGAGAGGCGAGCTGTGGCAGTTTAGCATCGGTGGCAGAGAGAAATCGGGGGAGAAGAGAGAGAGAGAAAAGAAAAGGATAGGGCACGTGGCCCTGTCTTATAGGGTTGTGCAATTTTTTAAAAATTGCACATAAGTCCCCAAATTTTAAATCTTTATCTATCTAGCCCTCCAAAAATTATAATTTAGTCCTTCTGTACAAAATTTTTGCAATTTAATTTCCATAATATTATATCTGAAAAATTGGTAAATTGTCCAAATTATCCTCCCAAAATCCGGATTTTTACATTTACAGTTTTCTATTTTTACTTCAATAATCATTCCCTATGTGTAAAGGCATATGATATCACAAATCTAAATATATGAATATTTTATCTCATCTAATTATAAGTACGTATGGGTTTCACTAGTTCTTATTATTTTTATATAACTTGTATGGTTTAATTACAATGAATAGGAAATTAAACATTTATCATCAATTTTAAAACAAGTTAATAAAATTAAAAAATTAAACGGAGTATTGCTACGAGGCACCAATGGTGCCTAGTACCACATAACATGTCTATCTTCCTGGCTGGTTGGAATTAATATATTGAGTAACATATAGGTTCCACTTGATATTATAGTCATAAGTCATACAATGAGTACCATATTATAGTATAACTCAATACAAAGTATGAATTGTAATTTCACCATTTTAGCATTTTCTTTTCTTCTTGCATATCTAATAGCATAAAGGAAAAGCATTTTCATTCTAATTACATATATTTTTTCCTTCCTTCCATTTTTCTTTTCTTCCTAACAAACATAGTAGGCTTAGGAGATACAATGCTTTACTAATTAGCACTGGACAAGAAACATGACTCTTGCTAGATGAGAGGATAAACGATTTAATTAATTTCTTTTTCTTCCCACTCTCTCGTTAGTTCTTACTTCTTACACTTTGAGATTGATATCCTACCTATTTTATTGTGTATATTGTCCCACAAATCATATAATGACATGCCACGTTAAAACATTACCACTTAAATGCAAGAAAAAAAATCATGAAGCATGCATCTTTTTCAAAAATTTATACACTCTGCGCTTATTTTGAATTTATGGAATTGAAAGTCAAAATTGCCCTACATATTGTTATTATTTTGAAAGAAAATTAAATAAAATCAAATTAGACTAAAGTTTTTATTTTTTTTATTTCAATTTAATTATTTTATCAAAATTTAATAAAATTTATTTCTTTAGAAACAAGAGTAAGAAAACTTCAATTTAGTTTCAACGTTAAACGAGGAGTAAATTTTTCATTTTATGCACATAGGGTATAAATGTTTGGAAATTTCAAATCTAGAGATATAGTTTTACAAAAAACCAAAACACATTGTTAAAATTGATTTGCATTTAATCCTAATGAAAACTTGCCTAAAAGAATCTGTAAAGAAAACCTATTGTTTCCTTTCTCATTCTTTTTTTTTGTTTTTTGTTTTTTTTTTTCCCTTTTAAGTTAAGTTGTGGAGAATGCTAATCCCCAGCTATCTATCATTTTTCACATTAGAATATTTACATCATTAAATAAGAAAAAAAAAATGAACAAAATGAACTAAAGGAAAATAAAAAATGACGTGAATCCTTTAGCAAGCAGAGACAATTAACAACTTATTAAGAGAATTTCAAGTAAGTTTCCCTACTATAAATCTCCTGAACCTTAGTCTCTGTAGTGCTTCATCGTCAACGCATTTCTCCATTGATGTATTACAATGTTCTTAATTATTTGTTGAGTGTTTGTTTATAACTCTTTACAATAATAATCATTAAATAATTCCTTGTTATTTTATTTTTAGAAATTGTGTATAAGAGACAGGTGTGAGAGGGATTTTTTTTCCCTAAGACATTTATGTAATTAAAAGAATTTTCATTTAATATTCTTTTAAAATATAAAAAAATCATTAAAATGAAGTATTGAGAGAGCTCATAAAGGAGTGCTAATAGACTTGCCATTTCATTTAGTATCTTCAGCTAACTAATTGGTCTAACATTCTTAGAATTGAATTCGAATCCTAGATAAGACAAGAGTGACATATGTAAAAGGTTCAACCAAGTAGTTGTGTTAGTGACTCCCTCTAACACTCCGGATAGATGAATACATAAGCTTGTTGCATACATAGGCGGACCCAAATGTAGATGCCTCCTCAATTTTGGTATATCTAAAGTTTGTATGTAGAATATAATAGAAATACGTACATTTGCCCTTAAAATTTCAAAAATTATAAACGTGATCCCCTACAATTTCAAACTTATGAACATGCCCCCACTAAGTCTTTAAAATTTAAGATGTAATTTGAGTAGAGGATTAAGATATTTATGGGGTATTTTTAACGAATATTTTTTAAAGAAAAATATTAGAGTGACAAGAGTTTCTTTTCTAGAAAAACTGTTAAAATAAAAAGACCAACCAGCCAAAAAGTTGTCAGCTTATTTTTTCTCATGTTTATATTTTCATTCAAAGTGCCATAAGGCCATTTGTTTCAATTAAAATCAAAAACCACACATCAGTTTCAACTTAAGAAATTTTCTATGATGATATGCTGTTGGCAAATTTCACCATATGCCCCTCTTGGAATAAGATCTTGACTGCACCTCTGTTGCATAATGCCAAAATCCAAAAGTTTAATAAAAAATTGTGATATTCTTTTTCGCAAAAATTTCCAATTTTGTTGGCAATTATAAATAACTAAGGGCATGGTAACTAAACTTAAGAGCATTTTCTTGAAATATATATATATAATTTTAATGTAAAATCTTCTTCAAATGTTACCTAAAACAAATGATCATTTTATGAAAATAAAAATGTTACCTAGAAAACTCAAATCGTGCCACATAAACACATAGGACACTTATAAGAAGTGAACACAAAATGAACAAGAAAGACAAAAGTTTATGCTAACTAGGTCAGTATCACCACCACCGATAATTTGAGGCTAGCAATTTTTGTCAGTGCGTCGTCATGTATGTCATGTATAATAGTAAGTAGCTTAACTATAATTAATCGTTTAATAATTATGTTAGAAATTCTAAACCCAAATTTGATCTATTTATAAACAAGTTGATCTAACATGATCTGTATAATCAATTTTTTAACATAATTCATATTCAAGTTAAATTAATCTCTTAAACCTAAATTAGCTAAAATATATTATTAACACATTTAACATAAATTCATATACATTATAGGACCTTAAACACAAATATTTACCTAAAATAAATGTAATCACTTAAAATTTCAATATATGTGTATAATAAAATCTTTAAAATATAAAAAATATTGAAATTTTTAAATAAATATTATATGATTTATAAATAAGTTGATCCCATTTAATAAATAAGTTTATTATAGGTTTGTTTCAAATTAGTGGAATGACTCGACTCATTTATTATAAATGAGTTCGCTAATTAATTTTGACCATTAACTCGTGAATATTTCGAGAGTTGTGTTGTGTCACGTATTATCGGCCCTTTAAATACGATTGAAGTTCAATTATTTATGGAAAATAAAAAAATAAAAGAACATTGGCCAGTTATTAGGAAAGAAAATTTATTATTATTATTATTATTATTATTTTTTTCTTTCCCTCCGAACAAAAGAACAAGGGAAGGGAACAACTAGAGACTAAAGCAGCTACCAACAGTTGATTTCATTTCAGATTCAGAAAACCCACAAAGTCTATCTGACTCTGACTCTGACTCTCAGTGAGTGAGTGAGTGAGTGAGTGAGAATGAGTGTTCAGCTTCAAACGCAACTACAACTACAACTACATACCACCAAATCCCACCACAACCTTTCTCGTCCGTACGCCCATTCCTTCCATGGAAGAAGAAGCACCACCCCATCAAACCCACGATCTCCCCTTTCGAATCTCACCTTTCGATCTTCCTCCACACTCCAACGTCATGCCTTATTTCCACTCTTTCACTACTCAAATGAACGGCCGAAGCCAGCTCTTCGAATCGTCGCCGGTTTCTCTGTTGCAGACGAAGATCGCGTCGCCCACTCTCCGGCCAAGCTGCTTCGCCGGATTCTGGGCTCTCCGGGGATTCACCAGAGCCCTGCTTGTTTCGATGCTCTCAGTGCCAAGTTGGTCGAGCGAGCTGGCTTTCACTGCTGCTTTGTTAGTGGTGTGTGTACCATTACTGCTCCAAAAGCACTAGTGCTTAATTTCATAGCTAAGTTTTATTTTTTATTTTTATTTTTTTATAAAATAAATGGTTTAGGGTTTAAGGCAAGAGTTTTATAGATATTTTTCTTTTAATTAATTCATATATATTGTTATTACTTTTTTGGGTGGTTGGTGTAGGATTTTCAGTATCAGCTGCTAGATTGGGGATGCCAGATGCTGGTCTTATATCCTATGGAGAAATGGTGGAACATGGGAGATTGATCACACAAGCTGTTTCAATTCCTGTAATTGGGGATGCTGATACTGGATATGGGAATGCCATGAATGTTAAAAGGACTGTCAAGGAATTTATTCAAGCTGGCTTTGCTGGGATTATGCTGGAAGATCAGGTTAATTTGATTCAAATATGTGTTTATTGATTGTATGTACTTCACTCTGTTTATGATGTGTTTGTGTGTGTGTTGAAAACCCGAACACATAAAATAAAATAAAAAGAGAATAAAAAAAAAAAAAACAGGTAGAGAGTGTGTGCTCTCCTTTTTTTGAGCATAGTCTTGGTCTAGAATCTTTTAACCTTGTATTGCTTGCTTAGTTTTGAAGTTCGATCATTTGGATTTTGTTACTTGATTTATAGATGACATTTCCTTTATTGGTCTTCTCATTCTCCAACCTTTACTTCTAATCCATGTTTAGCTTCCATCTTACTTTACTTGGTAATTTTCTGTTGAAAGACATACATGTGTGTATTATTATAGAAATCGGTTCTTTGAGCATAGTCTTCGCCTAGCATCTTACAACCTCGAGTTGTTTATTTTTTGAAGTTTGGTCTTCATTATTTGGAATGATTCTCTAGCAATTGGGTTTTGCGTTTTCATTTATATGTCACGTTTTCTTTACTTGTTTTCACTGATCGTCGAATCTTTACTTATTGATGTCTTCCATCTTATGAAATTTCTGTTGAAAGTTATCTCCAAAAGCCTGTGGTCACACACAAGGCAGGAAAGTGGTGTCAAGAGAGGAGGCAGTGATGCGGATAAAAGCAGCTGTTGATGCTCGAAAGGAGAGTGGTTCTGACATTGTTATTTTGGCACGCACAGATTCTCGTCAAGCAGTGTCTTTCGAAGAATCACTCTGGAGGACAAAGGCTTTTGCTGATGCTGGAGCAGATATTCTTTTTATTGATGCACTAGCTTCGAAAGAAGAAATGAAGGCTTTCTGCGAAACTGCTCCCCTAGTTCCAAAATTGGTATAGTTTATTTTCCTTCATTGAGTACCAACGGATGATTTTATTTTGTTGAAAGTTGAAACACTTCACTTTAATAATGTTTCTTTAGCTAATTGCAATGCCCACAAAAGAGTGAAAAATGTATATTCAGATCTGGCTTTTGGTGATAAAAGAACCCCTTGATTCCTGTTAGGCCAATATGCTTGAAGGTGGGGGCAAGACACCAATACTCAATCCTTCTGAACTTGAGGATGTTGGATTTAAGCTTGTGGCCTATCCACTTTCCTTAATTGGGGTATCCATGCAAGCTATGCTGGTAAGACATCTAAACCTTGCTCATTTTCCAATTTGGTGCAATAGACACCCACTGAAAACAAGAAAAAAAAGAAGAAGAAGACGACCTTGGGACAATGTTTGTTGTGGACAGCATAGATTTACAGAACTGAGAACTGCTACAGAATGTCTGTGTTTATTAAACTCTGCAATCCTGACATGATGTTGGAAATATTGAATTATGGTTCTTTGGAAATGCAGAAAAGAATGGAAATTGGTTCTAGTCATTGCAGAAGCATGTAGGAATAGAATAAATTCTGTTTTGTTTTAAATAGTCAATTACTATGTTGTGAGATTTTGATTTGAGAAAATTACATTGACACCATTGACTTGCGTCAAAATTGAGGGACAGGCTTGAACCAAAAGTAATTGCGATGACAAGTAGAATCCCAACTATTTGTTTTGTTTAGTTTGCTTTAATGATTGCCATTTATCTTACTTTTAGATTGTTACTTCATGAAGGTGAGTCCAATGACTAAACTGCAGGATGCACTTGCTTCTATCAAAGGTGGTCATGTTCCTCATGGAAGCATGCCATCTTTTGAAAAGATGAAGGAAATCGTAGGTTTCAACAGTTATTATGAAGAAGAGAAGCTATATGCTACCAGCAACCATTTGTCTTCACAGAGAGCTGAGTGAGAGAACTCTTACCCCGGTACACCCAACAAGTTCTTGTTCAGTCAATTGTTCTCTCTAAGTTGGTAATGGAATTGTCTAACATTGACGTGTCATTAGATGTCAGTTCAATTTATCTCATTTACGTGAGATTGATCAGATACAACTGAGTTTTACTTGTTTGGATCAAGAAAAGTATCTGACTAGCATTTGGAAGATATAAATATTTTGCCTGTGTTCTCTGACCCCTGTTATGCTTGGACATTTTGTTTGCAGAAAACCAAGTAAAACTGAGCTTTTAGATTTTGAACCAGATTTCCTCTTTGATTCAGAAAGGGTTATAGAACACTTTCCAGTTTATACCCTGAAACGCTCTCTAGCAGTTTTATCCTTATAGCTTAGCCAATAATTTCTCATGGTAACTCTCGAAACTATGGTTACATTTTAGTAAGTAGCAGCGTATACGATGTTTGACGGATATAATAAATACATAAGACATTGAGATAGATCAAATGGTACCTAACTTGTAGAGCATAAAATTGCTGATAAGAAAATTACGGACATCAGTATTACTAAGAAACAAAAATGTATATTCATTATTGAATATATCAAACTACAAAGAGTAAAGAGTTCTTAGATTGTAACAAATTGCAAAATGTTACAAATCTAACAAGATTATAAAATGGAAATAGCTATTAAAACTTTACCCAACTAATGTAAAAAAGGATTAGAATCTCATGCTCATAACGGGTTATTAGCATACAAGTATTGTCTATGTTGATAGAGACAGGTAGCAAGACAAATAATAAATTTAGGGATAAAAACCCAATTCTTTATCCTTCTTATTTTTCTTTCTTTTTTTCCTTTTTTGTTTTTTTTTTTTCACTTGCTTTAAACTCGTGTGTATTACAATAATAAAAAATTTTGCTTAAAAGTCAAAATTCAAAACCATTGAGAAAGTCCTTGAAAAAAAAAAAAAAAACTTGGTTCCAGCAATTCACCATAGCACCGTTTTTTAAAAAAAAAAAAAAAAAAAAAAAAAAAATCTGTTTTCAAAGAAAGCTATTGTTAAGTTTGCTGTATGGAGAGGCTACATCCATAAAAGCAAAAGATATTTTTGAGCAACTAAATTCCTTTCTTTGTTATGGATAATTGTCTCAGTATGGAGTATTCTCAAAAGGGTGACTATATTTTCAAGAATGTATCTATTTAAGACGACGAGATCTTATACACAATCAGTGGTAATATGTGTTTCTTGAAAATCTTATTGCCCACATTGCTCTCTTAAGTAATTTAATTAACATTCTCATCATTGGATTACTCCATATTAGATACCGCTCGAGTGTAGTCCTACATATTATTTTGTGTGTTTTACGTGATACTATTCATTATTTCTCCAAATGAAAGCTCATGTCGATTATAAGCCGAGTACATATGATATCCGGGAAAATTCAGTAATTATGAAATAGGTATTGTTGTAAAACACTATTTGTGGTGATGTGTAACATTATTACAGAAACGTGACGTGACTAAATATGGAGACTAATCGAGTCTCACATTACAATTTTACTACACATACGTATATAGTGATTGTATCCTTGAAAAAAAATAGCATTTTTCTCTTAACATCACGAATCAGTTACTTGTTAGTAATTTTCAGCAGTGTTACTATATGGAATGAACATAAAACATATAAAATTAAAGTGCTTCAGATGACGAGTTGGTTACATTTTAAGGAGCATCTTTTTCTTTCCCTCCAAATATTCTTTCCGCTAGACGCAAGATAAGCATTTTTCTTTTTCTTCCTTTGCATTTGTTTTCTTCAGCAGGAAGATTGAAAGAAAAACGTTTTAAATTTTTAAACAATTCATTTCCAAACTGAAACACTATAAATGCAAATGCGAACTATACCAATTGATCAAAACCAACCAAACAAAATCATCTCCGAGTGAGTGAGTAAGAATGAGTCTTCAGCTTCAAATGCAAGTACATGGCAGAAGCCATAAGCTTTCTCTTCCTTACGGCCATTTCTTCTATGGAAGCAGCTCTCCAAACCCACAATCTCCCATTTCAACTCTGATGTTTCGCTCCTCGATTGTCCAGCAAAGCTTATTTCCAGTCTTTTACAAATCTAATGCCTCCAAATGGACAATCCCAGCTCCTCGAATCGTCGCCGCTTATTCGATAGACAAAGATCGTGTGGCTGAGTCTCCAGCCAGGAAGCTTCGCCGAATTCTGAACTCGCCAGGAGTCCACCAGAGCCCCGCTTGTTTCGATGCTCTCAGTGCTAAGTTGGTGGAGAGAGCAGGGTTCGACTGCTGCTTTGCTAGTGGTATGTGCTATTTCCTAATTGCTAATAATTTCATCAATGCTAGTTTCGTTCCATTGTTTACTAAATCTTTACGTGTACATATACATATATATATATATATATTTATGTATACATGTATTCGGTGGATGCTGTAGGATTCTCAATATCGGCTGCTAGATTGGGACTGCCAGATGCAGGTCTTATATCTTATGGAGAAATGGTGGAACAGGGGAGACTCATAACCGAGGCCGTGTCAATTCCTGTAATTGGAGATGCTGATACTGGATATGGGAATGCCATGAATGTAAAAAGAACTGTCAAGGGATTTATTAAAGCTGGTTTTGCAGGGATTATGCTTGAAGATCAGGTTAGTATGATTCAAATATATTTCGTTGAATGTATATTTTTTGATTTTGTAATTTGATGTGTTGATTTGTAAGCGGCATTTCATTTACTTGTATTCTCATTGTCCAACTCTTTACTTCTTAGTCGTCTGTAGTTTCTATCTTACTTGTGAAATGTCTGTTGAAAAGCTATCTCCAAAAGCTTGTGGTCACACAAGAGGCCGGAAAGTGGTGTCAAGAGAGGAGGCGGTGATGCGGATAAAAGCTGCCATTGATGCTCGGAAGGAGAGTGGTTCTGACATTGTTATTGTGGCACGGAGTGATGCTCGTCAAGCAGAGTCTTTCGAAGAATCCCTTTGGAGGACAAGGGCTTTTGCTGATGCTGGAGCAGATGTTCTTTTCATTGACGCACTAACTTCAAAACAAGAGATGAAGGCTTTCTGTGCAACTGCTCCCCTGGTTCCAAAGATGGTATATTACTTTCATTATTAATGTTGTTTGGCATCCATTAATAGTCAAAAGTGATGTGCATATGGAATTATAGTTTTTGATGATTAAAAGAGCGCCTTGATTCCTATTAGGCCAATATGCTTGAAGGAGGGGGCAAAACGCCGATACTCGATCCATATGAACTTGAGGATTTTGGTTATAAGCTTGTGGTATATCCAATTTCCTTACTTGGAGTATCTATTCAAGCAATGCAGGTTACGTATCTAATCCCTTGTTCATTTACCTATATGTTGCATTATAGAAGAAAAGAGAAGCAAAAAAGAACTAAAGACAAAACAAAACCGCAATGTAAAATAGTATACGTGTTTATTGTTTACCATTATAAAGCTCAGCTGTCCTTGGAAACATAATGGATTATGGTTCATTGCAAATGCAAAAAGAATTTTGAAGTATTTCTGTTCATTGCAGAAGCATGTAGAAATGTAAATGGTTCTTGTCACTTTTAAGCTTTAATTACTATGTTTTGAAAATTTTGGCAACACTTCAGGAAAATAATATAGAAATTCAGCTATTTTCTTGAATCGGTCTGCTTTATGATTTCCACATATTGAATTGCAGGAGGCACTTATTGGTATCAGAGGTGGTCATATTCCTCCTCCTGGAAGCATGCCATCTTTTGAACAGATCAAGGATATCGTAGGTTTCAACAGTTACTATGAAGAAGAGAAGCGATATGCTGCCGGCAGCGAGCTGCCTTCACAAAGAGGTGAGTGAGACACCTCAAAAAGGGTCATGTTCAGTCATTTGTTCCCGCTACACTGGTAATTGAAATGTCTTGCCATGAACTGGCATCGTAATTTCCTCTCATCTCTTTTATGTAATCACATACAACAGTTTTATGGTTGGATCAAGAAACTGGCTGACTAGCCAAATATTATCTCTCTTTGATTCAGAAGTAGTGTCACAAAATTAACTGACCAACTTTAATCCCGACATCCTCTCAACCAGTTTTTATACATTTAGATTAGCCAATATTTTCTCTCATTAACTCTCTAAACTGTCGTTACTTGTCAGTAACTGGTAACGTCTATGGCACTCAACAGTGGACTAGAGATATCGCCGAGCAAAGAGATCCAACTTCTACATACTCTATAGGTGAACCAAGAAGTGCAGACACCTATAATACCTATGGTGTAGATGGTTCAAAGGAAACTCTTTCTAGGATCTTGTCTCGGACATTGAGAGTAAAGAGAATTGGAAGAGATGGAGTTGAAAAAGAGAATGCTAAGATTCCTGTAAGTCATCTATCCTAAATGTGCATGCATACTAGATTACAGTTACGTGCATCTGATATGGATATAAACCATTCCTTATATCACCCTCCAGTCCAGAAAATATTTCCTAAGTGAAACAAATTAGTTTTTTCCTTTTTAACATTTTTCTTTATTTGTTCTGTTGCTGAAAAGAACGATTCGAAACCTACGACGGTGATTTCTTTCTTTTTCTTTTTCTTTTTTTTTTTCCTTATAATTTTTGTCAAAATGTTATATAGGCTGCACACTGGAAACTAATCCATAGCTTGGCGCCAGGTGTTTATCCATTTTCAGTACTTACTCGAAATAATTGTTTTAATAGTAGAGTCCGTAAAATTGATGAAAGCTCAGAGATTCTATATGTCCATTATGTTCTGCAGATTCCAAAAGTATAGACTTCAAACCACTGCTGGATGAAGCTTCTGACAAAGTAGGAGTGAGGCTCTTGTTAGACTTCTATGACTCTATAGGTGACAGGATTCAAGTTTTTCTGGAGTAACTCCATTTTAACCAAGGGTTTGTGATTGCATCCGACTCGTCTTACGTATCATAGCTCTATTAAAGTCCATCTAGGGAATGCGAGATTAGTCAAACACAACCATGGTATTGTTCTTCAACCAACTTTCACTAGTTTATTGACAAAAGAAGTTTAGGAATAAATGGACTTATGGGATAAGTAGTACAGATTAGATAGATTTTCGGATCGAGTCTAATTCGGCTTCTTCTGTTTTGAGTCTTTTTCGGCATAAGAGTTCAAAGATTGTCTTCTTTTTCCTGATTTAGTGTGCTCTTGTCTGAGTTGTTTTGTGTTTGGTGTATTTTCTTGTCATCCATGTATGCTAATAAAGTTTTTGTTGCCTAAAGAATAGCTTTTGGAATCTGACTATTTGGTGAAAAATTTCAAACGTAATTGGCATAGAATCTAACCACGTACCTTCCATACCTATTTTGAGAAGCTTTTGCTTTCATCTCATTTAAGATAAGAAATTCTTTAAGTAGTACACTACACTAATACCAAATATGCCTACGAGTCCCTCATCAAATCAATTTTTGGTTCAATAATTACTTAAATGTATTAAGAATTATATGATGATATATTATACTTTATATTTCTATCATAAATAGATATGAAAAAGTTGATCAATTGAAAATAAAATCAGTCAATAAAATAGGAAATAAAACATTTCATTATAACTTAAAATAGCTTCATTTATTTTGCTGGAAGCTCTTTTACTGATATGCTCAGTCCAAGAGCTGATATATGTAGTATCACTACAAGAAAATGACCCTATTATGACTTTTGTCGTCAAAATAGCCTGATATGTCGTTGCTACATTCCGTCATGGTAGCTTTGTCAATATAGGGGTCATATAGCAACGACAAAAGTTGTCATTGCTATAGTTTTCTCAACATCGATCGATGAATTTTGTCTTCGGAGTGTTTTGTAACCAATAGGAACCATGACGTGTCATTTTACTCAATTGCAATGACACTTTCAAAATATGATCTCGCAGTAGAGTTTTATAAATATCAAATTTTAACTTTTGCTGTACTTTTTTTTTTCTTTTAAAAAAAAAGAACAAAATAATCTGTTGCGACGTCTACATGGTCTATTAGTATCTAATCTACTGAATGTCCGATGTACTTACTAAAATTGATAAGCTCATCCATGTTGCTACAAAAATGAAAACATCAGCATATATACAAGCGAAGTGTCAAAAAAGCCATTTGTTTATAAGTACTAAAAAGCTTGACGTTTGGTTAATGAACTAACCTCGTCATTAATCCCGAAGAATAAATATTTAAGATAATATTTGAAGTATTAATTTTTGTACTAAATTTTTAATACTAACACATGTGACATATAATTTATTATTATTTAATTAATGATAATATTTAATTTATTTATAATAAAACTTAACAGATAGTCACATATAATTTGTTATTATTTAATTAATGATAATATTTAATTTATTTATAATAAAACTTAACAGATATCAATTAGATAATGATAATTTATGGTAAAAAATTAGGATCTAAATATTTATATAAAACTCGCGTGTATTTTGGAGACTAGAGACGAGAATGGTTCTTCTTGGTTGGTTGTGGAAGAGTTGTCTCTGGGGTCGAGGCTTACTAGAGAAGGCTATTCACTGGCGAATAGGGAATGGTTGTGTGCCTCGGCCTTTTTCCTTCAAACCGATATCACCTGCTCATACGGCTTGTCCTCGTGTTTGTGATTTATTTTTAATGTAAGGCATTTGGAATGAGAACGTTATTGAGCAGCTATTTCTTCCAATAGATAAGGAGCTGATCTATTTAATTCCACTTGGTATTGTTAATATCACTGTCTTAAGCTCCCTTCTCACATTTGATTTCATGTGCTTCCTCGTCTTGGTGGAATGTCCCTGTATTATATTGTCTCAAACTCAACACTGATGTGGCAATTCATCCTGGAGCTACTAAGATAGGTGTATGGGGTGTCATTTGCGATCATCATGGCTCTGTCCTAGCTAGTTAGTCGAAATCTGTTTTTGGGTGCTTTACTGATGATGTTGTTGGCAAACTCCTTGCTATTGGGTAAGGCCTGAAGATTGATGCAGAATATCTCTATGATTGAAACTGATGTTTTAGCTGCTGTAAATCTTATTAATAATTGCTGTGAGTTGTATGCTATAGGGTCTACTACCCAAGATATTACGCATTATATCCCACCTTATATCATACATTTTCGATATTACGTAGTGTCAGATGATTAGATGATTTGTTACTATATAAATGTTATTCAATTTATTCGTAATTTCAATTCATTAAAAGTGCAAATGAAACAGCTCATTTGGACTTTTAAGTACAAATAAAGTAGAATTCCTGTCATTATCCAAATAAAAATTACCCAAGTCTTCTTCTTCGCTAACCTCATTCACCATGTCCCTCCTTTGCCGTTCATTTTGGGCTTATCAGTTTTTCATTAAAAGAAAGAGTTTTCCTTTTTTGGTCAACACGTTGTCATATTTTTCACCGTACGTGGAGTCAAAAACAATAATCTCCCTTTAAAAAAGATGCTTATTTTTTCTTATGGTTTTCTTCTTTCTTTTTTTCTTTCTTTCGTTCTTCTCTTTTAAGCCTCCTACACTTACAAAATTGGACCTGTAGTCCACGAGCAGCATATATTTTAAGGGAGAGAATGAAGAGGTGATTTTTATAATTGCTCGCATTTTCTCAATAAATAAAAAAAAACCATTTCAAGAACAACTCACAAAATATGACATTGTATCTCTGCTGATGCTGAAAATAGAGGCCAACCTAGTTCTTAGATTAGAATTACTAGATACAAGAAAAGTAGTAGTTTTTATATGGTTCAGCATATATAAAAATCTACGGAAATATAATCACGCCTATTATTATTATTATTATTATTATTATTATTATTATTATCATCATCATCATCATCATCATCATCATCATTACAATTTTACACACTCTTAACTATCAAGTTGATCTCATTCTCTGAAATTCATCTCCCTCGCCTTCGGTTCAATTGGAAAATGGGAATTCCAACTTAGGATCCTTCAAATTGTTATTAGTTCATTATTATTAGTTGTGAGACGCCTGCAATAGCATCTAACGTACAAAAATGGCTCATTGATCATAGAAGATAGATATATCATATTAATTGTAACGTTTTTCACATGCATGTCAAATACAGAATATATTCTAGCTTTTGATATAAGATTATAATTGACGTATAAAAAGCTAGAAACACACAGTACTATACACTTACAGTTTACAGAATGTAGCAGAAGGAAGAAGCCCTTAAGTCTAAAATGTTCTAGACGAATTGTCGCCCCAAACATTCTTTTCGCAGGACTGGACGCGAAGCAAAGCACATATCTTTTCCTTTCTTTCTTTTTCTTGTTCTGATGGATTGGAACATCTCAACCAAAAAAATAAAAAAAAAGCACATATACACCTTTTTTAAGACTATTATAACAGTTCAATTCCGGAGTAGCATAAATAATACGAATTAGAACTATACCAGTCAATCCAAACCAAAGTGTAGTGAAAAAGGAGTCTCGAACTTCTTCGAATTCTTGGCTCGCCAGGCCTTCTTCAGGCCCCTGCTTGTTTCGATGCTCTCAGTGCCAAGATCGTGGAGAAAGCTGGCTTTCAGTGCTGCTTTGCTACTGCTTTGTTCTATTTCATAACTAGTTTTATTCTCTTTTGTTGTCACTTGTGGTAGTGTTTTGAGAAATGGTTGATATTATATGTGTTGGTGCGATTCTTATCAGCTGTTCACGTGTCTCTGGACTGCTGATGTCGTATCTACCAACTATCCATGTATCCTTGCTATCCCAAAGTACTTTTAACTTCAGGTCGGGTCGGAGAGGCGGAGGTGGCCACCTGCAAAGATTCTCCGATACTTAAGTCAATTGTTTATCCCTGAGGTTGGGTAACAAAGATTAAGTTTTTCTCTGTATATGTCTATCTATATATCTCTTTTTCAGAGGGGGAAGCAAGGCTCGTATATATAATCCTGGAACTGGGAGTTTTCTGACTCTCAATCTCAGGATCGAATACCTTTTTCTCATCATGACTTACTCCAAAAGTCACGAGTCGTAGTTACCGTGATTTCCTATGCATCGTCGTGGCCTACTTTCTGCCATCCCATATGACTCGAGCTTATCGGGGGCGAGACTTTGATAAACTGTCGTTCTGTCAAGACGGTTTGCCCAATATGCGCACCTACCTAGGATCGCATTAAATGCTCTGTCTAGGTCTGCCTCCCATGGTCTTTTGGCAGAAGACCCTCAAGTTTCCTGACCCCTAACTGTCGATGTAAGAATTGGACTAGGCTGAACCTGTCTAGGGTGTAGGATGGATTCGGCTCTGGCCTCGGATAGCCCATGGGCTCATGTGGTATCACGTGCTACTCGCGTGGCTTTTAAGCGATTACTCTGAATACGTGTCGGATGGTGTGTTCCCCTGTGACTTGTTCTACCACTTAATCATCCACGTGGTATATGATCTAGGAACAGCCCCCACAACTGCCCCAATTTCCCTATTTGATGGACTCGCATCCATCAAGTAGGGAAATCGTGTCTCCAGTCCTCCAATTTGAGGGGTACACATAGATTCTTACCGTTATTTCTCTCCAATTACTGACGCTGGTGCATGCTATACCGTATCATATTTTTTCAAATTTTTGAAATTCTAGTGCTTCTGTCTTCCTTACATTGTTCTCCTCTAGGAAAGACTCTTCGGCTCCCCCTTTATAAAAGCTGCGCTTGTGCTCATTTTTTATTTTACCAAAATCTCCAAATATTCTAACTTTCTCAAATCTTAGGATTTCTGAATCTCCCCTTTTCCATAACCCTTCGTTCTCTTTGATCGCATCCAAAATAATGGCCCCGAACTAGAGTCAGAAACTCCGCCCCGTTGCGGATTCCGAGTTGGACTTATTAAGGAGGCAGCTTTGCTTCTCTGGCGGAGTTACTTTAGAAAGGGTCGAGGGCCCGGTGGACTTACATACACCCTTCTGCCCTCGAAGGCTCCATCGTCTTGGGGAGGAGGCACCTGAAATGGCTGCAGTTCACCCTTCTTCCCCTGGTCCACCAGTTCTTCAGTCTTACGGGGATTCATCCGATGCAACTGGATGCCAACGGGGTCATGATCCTAATAGGGCTTTCTACCCTGTCGGTCCTCCTCAACGTGCATATCGACATGGAGGTGGTCCTTTATGCCTATACGCTCATCCTCATCCCCAAAAAGAGCTCTATCCCACTTTCTATCTCCTGCCACTCCCGGGGCGCCATGTTTTTTAGGGTTTGCTAAAGTCGGACAAGCAATGGGATTCCCACTCCAAGCTGTACATCATCGAAGGGGCGTGGTGCTCTTCCTGGGTGAACAGAGAGCATTTCCAAATTCGCCCATTTTTTCAGCAAAGTAAGTACTGAGTCGTAGTTTTTGGATCTGTGTGCACTTTGCCCATTTTTACTCATGATGTTTTGCTTTACGCAGCCTCTGTGGAGGAAAGCAGGTTCAAGCGACGGCTGTCGGCAGGACAACTCAAGGAGCTAGATGGGAGTCGTCATCTTCGGGTCCTCTGGGGACTGCCGATACATCCAGGCCGTCTTGCATCTCCAGGTGATGAACACGATGCCGAGGATGGTCTCGTATCTTCTTTTTCTGTTGGACGCAGGGCAAGCAGAGCTGAGGCTAGCGGTGCTGAGAGATAGGCTGGCGGACGTGGAGAAGCTAAAGACAAGGTACCAGAAGTAGGTGGATATCCTTTCTACGGAGAGCTATAGGTCTGGCTGGGAGAACAGGAAATTCGAGGGCCATGCAGAAGTGGTAACGCCTGATCAGTTTGATGAGCAGAAGGGTGTTGAGAGGGACCATTATTCTGTCAAGTACTACACGCAGTAGTTAGGAACAAGATTAACATCATGTACCCTGCTGATGAACTGAAGATGCTCGACGAAGAAAAAGACGGACCCTCTACATCTGCTTTTGTCGCCAGAGAGGTTGTCCCCATCTCTAGTTTACCAGAACAAGCTATAGAGGTTCCTGGGGGTCAGCCTGGCCCTGGCGCCCTGACTAGCGGAGGGTCAAGTATAGTCGTCCTGTCCAGCGATGATTCTGAACCTGGTATGCCGTTCTCTGCCGAAGCTGGTCCAAGCATCGAAGCCGGAATCGCTCCCCTCTTCGGAGGTAATTAGGGCTTCTCACTCTTTTGTGTATTTGTAAAGTACTGACCGCGTCGTGTAAAGCTGACCCATGTTGCAAGCACCTGTTTAAATAATAAAATGGCGTATTTTTCTCACGCTTATTCTGTGTTATTTTTTTTGTTGCCTACATCCGTGGTTAGGGTCAGACATCATATACGATGCCATTCCTTGTCAACGGTCTGCCCGACTTCTGGGTCTGGCCTAATCGTATATGATGTGGAGTTATTAGTGAATTCCCCCTATACTATGACTGAGGAGGTTAGCTCCAGAGATCGGGATGTGAGTTTCGGCCCGTCCAGAGATCGGGATGTATAATTTCTGTTATGACTTGTCTTAGCAGAATATGATCCGTGCGTATGGCTGGACTTCTCTGACCCTAAATAGGAACGCGCCAGGAACCAGCTCCAGGGATTAGTCGACAACTATTTGGACCCGTCACTGCAAAGTAAGAGGCCTGGGCTTGCCTCTCTTTGGGAGCGAACAGGGCGTTACCACTCCGATGTGTCCTTGCGAGTCTGTTCAAGACCTGCTTCTTACAAATAGAGATACCGGGTCCGTGTCCATGTCGACCATGCATCCTGTAATTCAAGCAATACTAAACAGAATTTGGTTTTAATTTTTGCCTTCGTGCTTGGTCTTGTATGGGCCTACATCTAACGGATAGGCCTTGGCTCTGTTCACTTTCAGTCCATGTGTAGCTAAGGCACTCTCTAGGGAGGGTCTACTTCTAACGGGTAGACTCTAGCCGCGTTTACTTTTGGCTTATGCGTAGCTAAGGTGTTCCCTGGGGAGGGTCTACTTCTAATAGGTAGACCCTGGCCCTATTTACCTTTGGCTTATGCATTTCTCAGGTGCTCTTTGGGAGGGTCTTATCGCTCAATTCTTCCCTATCCTACAGGTATTCCTTGAGGGTCTGCGGCAAGTTTTTGTTGCGCAGCCTGTTGCCCTTCGTACGTCCTCTCGAGTCATCGACGAACGACATGTTCCCCGCGTTACGATTTTTGATGAGGTCTGCTGGCAAGCATTTTATTGCGCAGCTCACTCCTTCTCGTACGTTTACTCGAGCCATCGGCAAACATTTTATTGCGTGATGTGATTCCCATAGTACGATATTTATTGAGATCTACTGGCAAGTATTTTATTGTGCAGCTCAATCCTCCTCATACGTTTTCTTGGACCATCGGCAATCATTTCATTGCACAATGTGATTCCCCTAGTATAATCTTTATTGAGGTCTACTGGCAAGCATTTTATTATGCAGCTCAATCCTTCTTGTACATTTTCTCGAGCTATCGGCAAGCATTTTATTGCGCAATGTGATTCCCATAGTACGATCTT
>JXTB01000076.1:990372-1039562 GCA_002914805.1 Parasponia andersonii
CAAGCATTTATTATGCAGCTCAATCCTTCTCGTACATTTTCTCGGGCCATTGGCAAGCATTTTATTGCGCAATGTGATTCCCATAGTACGATCTTTATTGAGGTTTGCTGGCAAGCATTTTATTGCGTAGCTCAATCCTCCTCGTATGTTTTCTTGGGCCATCGGCAAGCATTTTATTACGCGATGTGATTCCCATAGTACACTTTTTATTTGCGCGAATAGTTCGTGGGGTCTGATACTGGGGCAGACCCTTTTTCATAACAATCCAAAGCGTAAGTTTGTGTAGCAGAAGCACTGACCTGTTTTGGAATTAAGCTGTATAATAATACAAGCATTTACATGTGTCTCACAGCATTTACATGTATCTCACACGTGATACTTTTTCAAGTGTTGGGCATTCTATGTGTTTGGTAGGCTCTTCCTAGTCTTGAGTTCTTTCAGGACTTACGCACCATTGTCAAGTACTCTCTTAGAGACTCATTCGCAGATTGCTCCAACCGGTCAAGGTCTCGCATAGTTTTTTGTTGCCTCCGGGTGCCCAAGTATTGCTTTAAGAAAAGTTTACAAAAATCTTCAAACCCATTTATAGATTTCTCCGGGAGTTGTCTGAACCACAATAAAGCCAGCCCCGCCAGGGTGGTAGAGAAGGCTTTGCAGGGTACAGCCTTGTCCCTAGTCTCCAAGGCCATCTTCTGCTGAAAGTGGCATATGTGATCGAGGGGGTTGGTCTTTCCCTCGAGCGGTCTGAAGGTCGGGGCTGTGAAGTCCTTCGGCTTGGGCTCCAGCTGGATCCAATCGGTGAAGACAGCCCGGTTGATCCTCGCACGGTCTCCTCTACCAGATTATCAGGGGTCTGGCTGTGATGGGCCCCCTAGCCTCTTACTCAGCTCCACCATCATCTCTAGTTTCCAGTTGGGAAGTACACTTTCTAGGCTTTCCTTGTGTCTTCTGTCCACCGCTGCTCCGACTCGGAAAGACCTCGTCTAGCTTTGTCGCTCCCCCTGCATCTACGATCTAGATAGGGTGGGAACTTCCCTCAGCGGTTGGGCCCCAGACTCTTACTGGACCTCTTCGTCAAAGTCCTCCTTTCGCCCGCTCCCAGCTTCGCTTGCCAGCAGCCCTTTAAGGTGGACGTTATCTCTACGAATTTCTGCGACTTCATCTTTTAAGCCTAGGATAGCCTCGTGAGCCATCTCTGCTTTCTGGTTTGCTGCTGCTAGGGCGGCAAGTATTTGGTCCAGCTTTTGCTCCAGACTTGATCGTGCTTCCCAGGAGCTCCCTTCGGCATCGGGACGTGTGCTCCTGACTGTCATCCTTGAGGGTGCCATCTGACATTGTATGATTTTTTGTTCGGGGAAAGCACGATCGTGAGACTTTTACTCTTTCTCTCGCGCTCAGTGCTTCTCACAGACAGCGCCAAACTGTTGGTATGATTCTTACCAGCAACGTGTCTCTGAACTGCTGATGTCCTATCTACCAACTGTCTACGTATCTTTGCTATCCCAGAGTGTTTTTAACTTCAGGTCGGGTCAGAGAGGCAGGGATAGCTACCTACAAAGACTCTCCGATGCTTAAGTCAGTTGTTTGTCACTGAGGTTGAGTAGCAAAGATTAAGTTTTTCTCTGTATATGTCTATCTGTATATCTCTTTTTCAGAGGGAGAAGCAAAGCTTGTATATATAATCCTGGAACTGGGAGCTTTCTAGCTCTCAATTCCAGGATCGAGTACCTTTTTTTTCATCATGACTTACTCCAAAAGTCACGGGTCGTGGTTACTGTGATTTCTCCTGCATCGTCGTGGCTTGCTTTCCACTGTCCCCTATGACTCGAGCTTGTCGGGGGCGAGACTTTGACAAACCGTTGTTCTGTTAGGACAGTTTGCCCAATGTGCGCACCTACCCAGGATTGCATTAAATGCTCTGTTTGGGTCTGTCTCTCATTGTCTTCTGGCGGAAGACCCTCGAGGCTCCTGACCCCCAAGTGTCGAGGTAAGATTTGAACTGGGCCGAACCCGTCCAGGGTCTAGGATGGATTCGGCCCTGGCCTCGGACAGCCCATGGGTCCATGCGGTATCACGTGCAACTCGCGTGGCTTTTAAGCGGTCACTCTAGACACATGTCGGACAGTGTGCCTCCGTTGTGACCTGTTCTGCCACTTAATCGTCCACGTGATACATGATCTAGTAATGGACCCCACAAGACATATGATTTTCGACATCAGCTGCAATATTGGGATTGCCATATGAAGGTCTAATATCACATGGAGAAATGGTGGAACAGGGGAGACTTATCACCAAAGCCGTCTCAATTCCTATTATAAGGGATGCTGATACTGGATATGGCAATGCCATGAATGTTAAAAGAACTGTCAAGGGATTTATTAAAGCTGGCTTTGCTGGGATTATGCTTGAAGATCAGGTTGTTGTGATTACTAATATTTTAGTAAGTGCACTTTTTGTTTTTTTTTTCTTTTTTCCTTTCTATTTGTTCTGTCATGCAGTGAGTGAGTGAGTCAGTGACTGAGTGAGGTTGGTGGAGAGAGCTCATTTCTTTGAGCATAATCATGGTTTCGCATCTTACAAGTTACCATCTTGCATTGTTTATTTTTGTAGTTAGATTTTCATTATCTTAAAAAATCTCCTACATAAGATTTTGTAATTTGATTTACATGTAACATTTTCTTTACTTCTTATTCATGTTTTAATTTTTTTTGTTCCCTCTGTTGAGAAGGTTTCTCCAAAAGCCTGTGGTGAAGCACAATGCAGGAAGGTGGTGTCAAGAGAGGAGGCAGTGATGCGCGGCGGGAGAGTGGATCTAACACTGTTATTGTTGCCAGGACGGATTCTCGTCAAATGATTTCTTTTGGAGAATCACTTTGGAGGGCAATGGCTTTCGCTGATGCTGGAGCAGATGTTATTTTCATCGACGCTCTAACTTCAAAAGAAGAAATGAAGTAGTTTGGTGAAATTGCTCCCCTAGTTCCAAAACTGGTACACAAAATTTCTTTTCCATTGTAACATACCAAGAAAAGGTCAGAGGTAAATATATTTCAGATATTGGTTTTAGTGACGAAAAAAGCTTCTTGATTCATCTAATTAGGCCAATATGCTTGAAGGAGGGAGCAAGACTCCATTACTCAATCCTTCTGAACTTGAGAACATTACTCTTTGCACAACTATGTAGAGACCCCATCTTTTTTTTTTTTGATTTGGTCTTCTTTGATGATTGCCATTTATTTACCTCATGTGTACCTTTAGATTGTTATGCCATGAAGGTAACTTCAATAATTACTCACCTGCAGGATGCACTTATGGCAATCAAGGGTGGTCAAATTCCTCCTCCTAGATGCCGGCCATGCTTTGAAGAGCTCAATGAGATCCTAAGTTTCAACACTTACTATGAAGAAGAAAAGCGGTATACTAACCGCAGCCAGCTATCATCGCAGAAAGGTGAGTGAGAGACGTCTTTACCCTTGTATACGCAAAAAGATCATGTTTAGTCAATTGTTCCCACTCCGCTGGTAATGGAATATTTGTCTAACATTGACATGTCATTACTGATCCGTAAATGGCACTCTCTTATGCAGAGTTGATCGGATACAATAATTCAGTTATGGTTGATCTAGCAAATCTTGCTAATTAACCTATCGGCACCACAGATAGCATACATGATCAAAATAGTTTGAGCATAACTGGACTTCCATGAGTAAGTATACAGATCGATATACCCTAATTTGGATCGATAGACTGGTGTTATCTAAGGTTCCTTTGTTCGATTGTACTATTGTCTGGTGGATTTCTTGTCCTCCCTCTATGTGAATAAACTTTATGTTTATCTCAATAAACAAAGCAAACAGAAAATAAATAAATAAAGAAACGGTTTGAGAATTGTGAAACTTGTTTGTAGACACACACAATCGAGTTTTATGAAATTAAGGTGCTGTTTGGTAACACTCTTATTTTTTGTTTTTTAAAACACAAAAATGAAAGTGCTTTTTCTTATTTTGTTTTTTGCATTTCAAAAACAAAAATGTATTTGATAACAATGTCGTACTTTTTGTTTTCTAAAATAAAAAAATTAAATACATATCTGGTAACTAGCATTTTTTTACTTTTGAAAGTGAAAATAAAAAAGGAGAGTAATAAAGGAAAAAAAAAATTAAATACATATCTGGTAACTAGCATTTTTTTACTTTTGAAAGTGAAAATAAAAAAGGAGAGTAATAAAGGAAAAATGAAAGATAAAATAGGAGAGAGAAAAAGTGGTATTTATCTAAATAAATTTCATAAGTGGGATTTTTCAAAATAAAAATTTTAAAAGTGATGTTTTCTAAATATTTTGGAAAATTTTTGAAAAAATTACCAAATTTTACAATTATATTTTGAAAAAAAAAAACACTTTTAAAATTTTTATTTTAAAAAATATTTAGAAAAATACCACTTTTACATGAGGCTAAAGAGATAATGACGAGACAAATAGTGATGAAAGAGAAAATGTTAAGAGAAATGGTGATGCGAGTCTAGATTTGTTTGAATTTTGATACTAGTATTTCTGCAAAATTGTTTTAAAAAATTTTGAAAGTAAGAAATTTTTGTTTTAAAAATTTTAAAAATTTTGTTGTCAAATTAAAAAAACAAAAATAAAAATAGTTTTTCCGAACATACTTTTGAAATGTATTTCTACTTTTTTGATTAAAAAAACAGAAAAACTATTTAAATAAGTGGTTATCAAACAAGCCCTAAAATTCTTTTTCTTTGTTAATTGATACCAAAGCTGTCAAATTAAGTTTGGTTATAAACGTACTTTCGTGCAGTGTCGTACTCAAAATTTAAAATCACTAATCCAGCATAGCCCATTGACTCATGCTTAATACATAATGTTTTGAAATGTGACATGTTATACCGCGTCTCGCAACGTACTGTATTAGCCATATGTCAAAATGTAGCAATCCATTTGGGCCAAAATTAGTTCTTTTATTTGGTAAATTTGATTAATTCCAATACCGTTTTATAAATACTTTTTTCCCAAATCATTCAAATGTATTAAAAAAAACAAATATTAACGTAATAAATTAAAGATAAAATTTTTAACGCCAAAGAAGGAAAAAAAAAATTAGTAAAATTTTTGTAAACCAAAACTGATTATAGATTGTCTTTAATTAGATCTGTATTTGTATATTGAAAAAATAATTTATAATAATACATATATAACGTATTAACGTACCATGCCTATATACTAGCGTATCGTATCATGTCGTGCATGCCAATAGGCTATGTTATATCATATCGTGCTCAACCCATTATACCTAACTACCTAAGTTAATTATAACTCCGACATAGTCCACATAATTAGACCATGCATGACCCACATTTTGGTGTGTCGTGTGGCCGGCCCTCTTGAAGCTCTAATTAATAATATCATAAAATTTATTATCGCTCAAGAGACTATATAAAACTACATATTAATATAATGGACTTAAATTTAACTACTATAAAACACGTGCTGAAAAAATATGGAATTTAGACTTTTTCAGGTATTTTGGAAAAAAAAAATTGAAAATATGGTGGCTTGTGTTTTTTTAAGTCGGGTACAATTTTAATTAAAAACTACTAATTTCTAAAAAATATTTAGAAAAATACTATTTTTAAAATCATAATTTATAATCCGTAACCAATTTTTAGAAATTGGTAACTAGTAACCAAAAGTATTTATAACTAGTAGTCGATTTTCAAAAATTGCTAACTAGTAATTATTTTAAAAAATGATATTTTTCTAATAAAAATCACGTGAAAATTGAAAGAAAAAACTGACTCCATATTACGTAATTCTTTTGAGTTTTTATAGCTAAAAGTATCAGAAATCCAAAAAAAATAATTATTATTATGCATATGACTCGTTATTGTTTGTAGTATTTAATTGTACTTAGATTCGTAGGTAATTGGTAGTAAAAATCCCTGACCTATGGGGTCTTTGGCACGTAGGTCCCAAAACTTTACATTGTGGTATTAAAATCCCAAACCTCTCTACAGTGTTGCACTGTAGTCTTTTTGTTAATTTCATTCAACTCTTCCGTTAAAAGCGTATGCATAATAAAAATAAATAAATTGAAAAAAAAATATTAACAAAAGTCATTGACGAGATTAAAGAAAATCCAATCAAGATTTATTGTTGAACTAAGCACAGTACCAACTTAATGAGTACCCGAATCAACCAAACCCAAATCAATGAGACAAATCTAAATTATTAAACAAATCCAAACCAATGAGGCAAATCTCACATAAGTTTTGGTTCTTTTTTTTTTTCGATAGTTATAAACGCTCGCAATATATTTACGGATGCAGAGGTGTGAGAAGGGTTGGGGAAGAGATTCATCTTCTTCGACCATGAAAAAAGGCAATTCTTTTTTGTGTTCACTCGAATCCTACTTTTTTTATAAGCTTGTTTCTTTATACAGTACCTAACCCAAATAATCAAGCCCAGGCTAATATTGAATTGATTGGTAATGGTATCTTTTTGGCTCAATAAAAATAGAAATAAAAAAAGGAGAATGCATTTGTTTAACTACTCGTCTCATAGACCACAAGTTTAACTAAAAAAAATTCCAGAGTTGAAAAAGAAAAATACAATCAAGCAATAACAATGGCGATATAATGAACTTAACAAGATTGTGCTTACTTCACCGCTAATCAGATTGTAGAATAAGGAAAATAAGCTTATATGAATATTTTCCCCTCATATTATCCCAGAAATCTCACTTTGCAAACTCTACAAGAAGAATTCTCAAAATCCAGCGAATCGACTGAGATTGACAGAGAAAAGGAACCGTTGTCGTCGATCACAAATCAATTAAAATCGAGTGTGGAGGTTCAGATTTTGTTTTTTGAATTTATAATTTTTGTTTAATATAGTTTTACAAATTGGGCATTTTTCTTATAAGGGAAAATATTTTATTTGGATTTCTTCTTTCACCAAGCTAATGATACCTCTGCAAACTCTGGTACCGATGCACGTGCTTTCTAATAAAAAGCTAACAGAGTTAATAAAAAGCTAACAGTGCAACATTATAGGAATGTTCGTAAAAGGTCAAGGATTTTTGCTGCCAATTACCCTAGATTCCTATATTTGTGATGTGTGTTCTTGTTTTTTATTTTTTATTTTGGCCTGAATAGTATTCTTCATTTCCTACCTTTCTTATCTTTCGTTACTTCCTTTGACTCAAGTTCTTCTTTAAGTAAATTATTTCTAAATGCTTATTTTTTGCCCAATTTCAAAAGTTTATATTTTTAATTTTCTCTTCTGATATTACTAACCAAGCAACTTTAAGTTTATTACTTAATTTATTATCGTTTTTTTCCCTTTTGATTTTAGTAACCAACCAAAGTTTAGTACTTAATTTAATGTGGAATTCTAACATAAATTTTACTTCTATAAGCATATATGCTTTGTTACGTGCTTAAAGTGCACAGTAATTTTACTCCATGCCATATAACTCACGTGAAATAATAGTCCCTCGAAAACACACTAAGGGACTATAGAAAGACTCCTAAAATATTATTTCCACGTTAGGACATGAAAGAGCTCTATCCATTCTAGTCCGAGGCACATTGGCACCACCACAATGGTACAAAATTTATCTTAGTTTCCAAGGAGCTCTGATTATATATCCAATGGAAAAAGCTAGTTGGATTTTGACACATCAATTTGTGAACTAATAAACTAAAATTAGCTTAACTAATACGAACACATTACCTCTACGATGCTTATTCTTATGGTCTCTTTTTATTTTTATTTTTTTTCATATGTAAATCTTATGGTTCTTGTTGACTCCATGAAAGCTTGGACAATAATGCAGCTGCTACATAATTTCTTTGGGAATTGAATAGGGCCCGGCGACGTATTAGGACATTGGTAATGAAGTTATGTCATATGTGCTAGATTTTTCAATTAATATAACTAGTAAATTCCCCACAACCACTATAACAATCAAATGAATACGTAGTCAAAATTTTTCTAACAAAAAAGGGAAAAATAAAAAAAAAAAAAAAAAAAAAATATGTCTGGAGCTTCGAATATGAGAGCGAGGTTGCAACAATCGCAACGAGAGATTGGTCCGGTGACAACAGATTTGGGTTTTACAACTTACATGACAACTGATTCGATGAGAGCTAGAATGCAATCAAGAATGAAAAACAGGTGAAAGCTTTGTTACCAGTGCAAGAGACAGAAAGCAAAATAAAGAAACTAAGGGTTGTTTAGCATTACAATTAAAAAATAATTTTTATTTTTAAAAACAAAAAACTGTTTTCTGAAAATAAATAAAAGCATTTGACATTATTTTCTAAAAATGGTTTTTAAAAAATAGAATTAAAGAAAACAAAAAATTAAGTAAATAATAAAATATTATTTTCAAAGTATTTTCTTAATTTTTTTTCCTAAAAAAATAAATTTATTCTTTCACATGACTTTCATATATACGTTCTTTCTTAACTTTTTTTCTCTTTATTTTCTGTCATCACTTTCTCTCTCATTATTTTTTATCTTTTTATTTTTTTAATCACATTATCTCTTTTTGGTCTCTATTGCTACTATATTTTTTATAACTTTCTATATCTTTATTCTCTCTTCTCGTACATTCTTATTACTTTATTTCTCTTTTGTGTTTTTATTAGTTTTTCTTTCTTAATACTTTTTATTTTTTCATTCTCTCTTATCATTTTCTCTTTCATTATTATCTTTCATTACATTTTTTCTTATGACTTTTTTTCTCTTCATTTCTTTACTTTAGTTTATCTCTCGTCACTTTCTCTTGACTTTTTTTCGTTAATACAAATATGATATTTTTATATTCATTTAATTTTTTTTCCTTAAAATTTATTTTTAGAAAACATTTACCAAACAACTCTTATTTTCTAAAAACATCATAAAATAATTTTTGTTCTTATTTCTGAAAATACAACTCTGGAAACAGAAAATAATACCAAGCAGGTCCTAATTCTTTTTTCAGTTAAGCTCCACCTTTTACAGAGAAGGGCGAAGAAAGCAAAACGAAGAATAGAAGTGTGAATAGAAGAGAGGCAAAGAAAAGAATAGAATCGTTTTCAAAAGGTTTAATGGCACAAATGGTCCTTGAAGTATTTAATCTGTGACAATTTGGTCTTCAAAGTTTTAATTGTAGCAATTAAATTCCTAATTTTCTAATTTATAGCAATTTGGTCCCTTGACTATCTAAATCACAACTTGTTAAATTTCTGACTAAAAAACACATGTGAGCACATGATAACATCTAAAAGTGTATTTAAAAAGTATTTAGGAATTTTAAATATAAAAATAAATAATCATTGAAAAATTTTCTATAAAATTATAACTCCAAAAACCTTAAAAAATATTAAAAATTCATTTTTTCTTCTCTTTAAATATTTTGTTCAATTTATTTTCTTTTAAATACATTTTAGATATTACAACGTGCTCTTTATCTATGTTTTTGGTCAAAAATTTAATAGCGTATCATAATTTAGACTATTTATGAACTAAATTGCTACAAATCAAAAAATTTAGGAACTTAATTAGCATAATTAAAATCTTGAGGACCAAATTGCTACAAGTGAGAAAGTTTGGGGACGATTTATCCCATAAACTTTTTCAAAAATAGCTATATTTTGAGGAATCACAATAAAATTTATATTTATATATCTCGAATCTTAAATTAAAAAAAAAATTGGAATCATCGATCACCTACTTAAACAAATTTTTTACTCAATTTTTGAACTCTTTTGTTGTTTATGATTTTTGAAAAAAAAAAAATCAAATCAAAATCCTAACTATACTATCACCTGTATATTTTTTAACGTGTTAAAAAAACATTTTGAAAAATAAAATGAGGATATTATTACTGTGAAAAGTATAGAAAAATATATTAATACCTCAACAAATCAGTTCCCTTGAGTTGTTTTATTTGTTTAAATGTGTGGACCATAATAATACTGCTAAGCTGTGGTCTGATTCCAGAGGACCCCATGTGGGGTCCTCAGCCAACAGTAATTTAATCCAATTTTTTTTTTTTTTTTTTTTTGTGGCTTGAATCAATGATTAACTCGCCTCAATTCGAACTATATATCAATCGATCAAAAGCCAAAACCAAAACCAAATCAAATCATTCCGGAGCGAGTCAACTGAGTGAAGAAGCGAGAGTGAGAATGAGTCTTCAGCTTCAACTGCAAATGCAACTATCCACCATCAGAAACCAGAGCGTCTGTCTTTCCATCCATGGAAGCCACCATCCAAACCCCTCATCACCATCTCCCATCTCAAACCTCTCCTTTCGCTCCTCCACGGTCCAACAGAGCAGCAGCCTACTCCCGCTTCTTCCCCACAAACGACTAAAGGCCTCTGCTTCTGTCTTCTCCTCCTCGAAACGACCGATCCCAGATCTCGGAATCGTCGCCTCAGCTAACTCGGCAGACACAGACTACGTCGCGGCCGAGTCTCCAGCCTCGGAGCTTCGCCGCATACTAAGCTCCCCTGGGATCCACCAGATCCCGGCTTGTTTCGACGCTCTCAGCGCCAAGTTGGTGGAGAGAGCTGGTTTCAAGTGCACTTTCGCTGGTGGTATGATCTCTCTCTCTCTCTCTCTCTCTCTCTCTCTCTCTGTTTCGATACAGTTAAGTCTTAATTAACTATGTATGTAGCTTTGTGAGTAGTGTGTCTTTCTATTGTAAGTCCCGATTTTTAAGGGGGTGAGTTCTAACTGATGTGTTTGGAATGCCGTCTCTCTTTCTTTTTTTTCTTTTTTTTTTTATTTGTTTTGGGGGGGTGGGAATGGGATGGGGATGATGTTGGTGTAGGATTTGCAATATCAGCTGCTAAATTGGGAATGCCAGATGCTGGTCTTATATCATATGGGGAAATGGTGGAACAGGGGAGACAGATCACACAAGCTGTGTCGATTCCTGTTTTCGGGGATGCTGATACTGGATATGGCAATGCCATGAATGTTAAGAGGACCGTTAAGGAGTATATTAGAGCCGGTTTTGCTGGGATCAGTCTCGAAGATCAGGTTCATATGATTGAGATTTATAATTTTTTTTTTAAAAAAAAAAAAAAAAAGAACAATGAATTTGAATTCGTTTTTTCTCTGTTTGTGTTTGTGAGCAGAGAGAGTTCCTTTCTTTGATCATTGTCTTAATATGTTGGGTTTTTTTTTTTTAAAAAAAAAAAGAGCAAATAAATGAATAAACTCTGAACTTGGGTTCTCATTATATAGAATAAAAATGTGAAATCCCTTTTTATTTTTTATTTTTTTGTCTCCTAAATCTTGTACAACTAATGCGATCTTGCCACATCATCTATATTTGAAGCTAACTTATTACTGTTGTAGTTCTTTTCATGTTTGAATTTTTCAAGATAATGTGACATGATTAGGACATAATTTAAGATTCCAAAATTGGACAGAAGATCTGGCTTCTTAAAATAACTTTCTTGCATTTAGGTTATATATAATTTGACTTGTATTCCTTACTCCACTTCTTTACTTAATGTCCATGTTCGGATTCCATCTTACTTGTGAAATTTTTGTTGAAAGGTGTCTCCAAAAGCTTGTGGTCATACACAAGGCAGGAAAGTAGTGTCAAGAGAGGAGGCAGTGATGAGGATAAAAGCCGCGGTTGATGCACGGAGGGAGAGTGGATCTAGCATTGTTATTGTGGCGCGGAGTGATTCTCGTCAAGCTGAGTCTTTGGAAGAATCACTCTGGAGGGCACAGGCTTTTGCTGATGCTGGGGCAGATGTTATTTTCATTACCGCGCTAACTTCGAAACAAGAGATGATTGAATTCTGTAAAGTCGCTCCCCATGTTCCCAAACTGGTATACCATTTTTTTTCTTTTCCTTCTTAAGATGCCTAGTTCTGGTCCGGACAACCACATACCTAGCTGTTATAATGTTCCTTTTTGCTACTTTAAATGCCAAAAATATAGTCAAAAATTGTATTTGCATAATCGATATATCTTTTGGTGATTGAAAAAAAGTGTATCTACATATTAAGATACAGCTTTTACTGACTAAAAGAGCTCCATGATTGCTGTTAGGCCAGTATGCTTGAAGGAGGAGGAAAGACGCCGATTCTCAGCCCTGCTGAACTTGAGGCCATTGGATATAAACTTGTGCTCTATCCACTTTCCCTGCTTGGGGTATCTATTCGGGCAATGCAGGTGACATATCTCAACCTTGTTCATTCTTAGAGAAGGTGCATTAGACAAATAAGTAAAGAAAAAAAATCAAAATAAATTTAGCTTGGCAAGACTGGTAAATACACATTCGAAGAAACTCCTCAATAATGACATGATAATGGAACTCGAAAATAATGGATTATGGTAAAAGATGTTAATGATGACCAGGATAAGTCTTTGCACATTCATGCCTCCTTTACCGCCCGACACCATGAAGAATTGAGTCATGCCAACTCAGGCGCGATTGCTAGTCTGTATCATGCTGACTCGTTTTGACACCATTGATTATGATCACTGCAAAAGCAAAATAACTACTACACTAAGAAAAATAGTGATTCTGAGTCATTGCACAAGCATGTAGGAGTGTATATTGTTCTTGTTTCTTTTGAACTTTCAATTACTATGCTGTGAAATTTTGAGGTCACTTGTATCCTCTATGGTATAAATAGAAATCCAAATTGTTTTCTTGAAAGTGACTCCAATTACTAAATTGCAGGATGCTCTTACATCTATTGAAAGCGGTCATGTTCCTCATGAAAGCATGCCGACCTTTACAGAGTTGAAGGAAATCGTAGGTTTCGACAATTATAATAAAGAAGAGGAGCGATACGCTACTCACACCAGCTAACCCGTCTTAGCAGAGAGGTGAATCAAAGATGGTAGAACCAAAATGATCATAAAAGATGATCAGAGTTCCTGAGAATAAGAATAAAGATTAGATGAATGTTTTGGATCAACTTCGGTTTTGAGCTTCTGTTATGGGCATCTTCAGTATAAAAGTTCAAAGGCTTTCCTTTCTTTTCTTCTTTTTTTTTTTTTTTTTTTTGATTTGGAGAGATGAATAAGGCCTAGTTTGGTAATGCTTTTTGGACAGTGTAAAAAACATTCTTTCATAATGTCTAGTCCAAAATGTGTTTGCTGAAAATCAGAAATTTTATTGAATAATTTGGCCTATCCGGCAGCAGAAAGCAGAATCAGGCGAAATGTTCTGCTTAACTTTAAATTTTAAAGTGAGGGAAATTAGCTCTCCTTCTAATGAAATTTGCGATTTTTCGATCTGAAAATTTGTAAAACGTGAAAAAACTCCCTAAATACTTCATAAAGTTTACGACTACTTTTACATGAAAATATCCAAAGAATTACACAAGAAAAGTTCGTATTGAAAGCAAAACCCAGCCTCTGAATCAATCAAGTCCAACTTCACGGCTCACGCACATGTAAATTAGTTTTTTCTCTTTGATTGGGCAATGTTGTCCCTTTATGCTATTGTTCTTGAAGAAATTTAATGAAGAAAATCGACATGGGGATGAATTTCTGGCGCTGGGGATTGGATGGTCCGACTCTTGCCAAATTCAAACGTAGTTAAGTTTTTTAAATGATAGAAGTTCAGCTACCTTTTCTTCATTCACCGGAGTTTAAACACATCCATGAAATATAACTTCTTCCTATGAAATCTCTTGAAAATAGGAGCAGAAATAGGCTCCAACGGCCCCATGAATATGTTATTCCTAAATCTAGTGATAATAAACGGCTACTTGGCTTGATCTAAATCAACCTGATAACTTGACCCCTTTCTTTCTTTCTTTCTTTATTTCTTTATTTCTATCTTTCTTTTGTTTTTTTTTTTTTTTCCCTCCCAGCCTTTTTTGAAAGGACTAATGTCACATGTTTTTTTCCATCCAAAATTTATCATTAACAGAAATCACTAATTGGTTTTGAAAACTTCACACTTCTTTTCTTCTATTGTGTCATCTTGACTAAACCTCACCTCAGCTCATATACTTTAGAAATGCATGGCGTATTTTTTTCTAACCGGTGTTTGAAACCAAATTTCTCCTCAGAGATATCTGGAGTAAATCATAGAGACGTCGTAATTGGCGGGCCGGACTTCTCCTCAAAACATATATGGGGTGAATCATGTGAAAATTAGGCCTTGGACGGAATTTTTAGGAAAAAAAAAATGAGGAAATTTGATTTTTTATGGTATTTTTTCAAAAAAAAANTTTTTTTTATTCTTAAGGTAACTAGTTGAGTTATCTGAGGTAACTTGAACAGTTACTACAAGTAACTGTATTAGTTACTCTAGTAACCTAACTGGTTACTTCGAGTATCATTGAAAAATGCCAAATTTAAAGAAAATGATATTTTCTAAATATTTTTTAAAATGTCATTTTTTTAATAATACTTTTAAAAAGTGATATTTTTATAAATTAATTCGGGATTTTTCAATTTTTGGTATCTTGGGCCTGGAATTTTGTAAATTGCCCCCAAAAAATTAGAAAATACGGTTGGTTGTGTCTTTTTAGATCTGGTACAGTTTTATTATAGAAATGTCGTTTTTTAAAAATCAGAAAAAATACTATTTTTTAAAGTAGTAACTGCTAACAGGTAACCAGTTTCCGAAAATTGGGAAATAGTAATCAAATGTATTTATAATTAGTATATAATTTGTGACTAGTAATCGATAATTAATTTTCAGTAACTAGTAACTAATAACTTTTTTAAAATGGTATTTTTCTAAACATTTTTTAAAAAGTGATATTTTTCTAATGAAAACCGTACAAAAATTGGAAAGAAAAAAACCTGACCTCAGCATATTTGTAATTCTTTTGAGTTTTTATAAGTAAAAGTGTTAGAAACCAATGAATCATTGAGGCAATAAAATGGGCGGGCAAGCCAAAGAAAAAAATATGAGCTCTGCACAACCTGTAGGTCCGTCGGGCTAACATGGGCAGGCCAGGCCCAAATGGGTCCAAAACAATTTTTTTAAAAAAAATAATTAATAAATAAATATTAAGAAATCAACGTTAAATAAATTGATAAAAAATAAAAGAAAGTAAATAAATTAAATTAATAAAAAAAGGTTTTAAAAATTTTGAAAAATTAATTAGGGATACATTTAAAAATCCAAATTCATATAAATATATATATAAATAAAGATAAATGAATAAAAAAGAGCAAGCTAGGCTCAGTCGAGGGCCAAGAAATGCAGACCTAGTCCGACCTTACCTTTAGGGTTAGGCTAGGCCAAGGCCCAAGTATTTATAGGTCAGGTAGGCTCGTAGGCTACATTTCCGGGCTATGGGCCAACCCGTTTTATCACCTCTAGTGAATCATGTGAGATCTATTATCCAACTTTCTATTCACTTGTAGAACTCAGGCTGTCCAGTAAGGGCAAAACCACATAGGGCCTAGAGAGGCAATTGTTTCTCTGAATTTTATTTTTATTGTAAATAATGTGTAATTTTTTTTTTCCAAAATTAATTTTTGTTTCATTTAATTTTAGCATTTGCTCCCCTAAATTTGTAAAATTTTTAAGTATGTTTCTCAAGTTTTGAGTTAGACTTTCTTATAATTAAAACACATTTAATTTTTACCCTCTCCAAATTAAATTCCTATTTCTGCCCCTACTAGGGGTGAAGCCAAGGAGGCTAAGTGGGGGGCAATGCCCCTAAAATTTTATGAATTTATATTTTAGTACTATTTGAAATTTTATTTTCTATTTGGCCCCATTCAGATTTTATTTCTAATTTTATTCCTATTTTTAATATGTGAGATATTATTGCTATTATGTACCCCTTTTAAATTTTTTATTTTATAATTTAGTACAACATAAGATTTTATTTTACTTGGTTGCATTGAGATTTTTATTTCTAGTTTTATTTCTAAATAAGATGTGAATTATCATTTTTTTTTTCTTTCCTAACTTAAGACTCACGTAACTTTTAACTTTCATTTTCTATTCAATTCTTTAAACTAAAATTGAGAGGGGGAAATTAGGATTGGGAAATTTTTTTATTGTTTTTAATGACTCAAACTTTATATTCTAATTAAGACGTGTATATATATATATGAGCACCAATCTAGTAGGTATTTTTTTGTTTTACTTATGCATAGGTATCAATTTGGCCAATGAAAATTTAGTATGCATATTTTTTTATTGTAAAAAGTAAGAAAGAGAAAAAACATTAATGATGCACGTCTTTTCATGCACTTCATTATAGTCATTGGATCACCATTAAATGGTGATCTAACGGCTAAAAAAAAATACCTATTGGATTGACAACCTATATATGTATAGTCAGTTTTTACCAATAACTGACTTTTAGCATTCCTACTTTTAGTATATATATGGTTCCCAATCCAATAAGGTTTTTTTTAGTAGTTAGATCATTATCTAACAAATACCGTAATTTGAATAGTTAGAAAAAAAAAAAAGAATAAATATCTATTATTTAATATTTTTCTCTTTCCACCTTTTATTATGAAAAAATATGCGTACTAATTTTTAATTGGACAAAACAATATCTATTAATATATAAAAAAAAAACATACCTACTATATTAGTACCCTATATATATAAAACTATAAAGTGTATTGTATCATTTATACTTAGTTTTTTAATTAAAGTTTTGATTAGTTTATAGTTTGTATGTTTATAAAAATTTCATAGATCTAAGAATTTTATTTTTGATAATGTGATACTCAAAAGGATATTATTGTATAACGTTTTTAAGATATAAAAATTTATCGAGCATAATGTCGTTTGGGATACTATTATAATTCAAATACTTCTTTTGTATTATTATTGTATAAAAAAAAAATTTCAACCCTGCTCAAACAATATTCTGGCTCTGCTACCGTACACGTCAATATAAAATTGACACAAAAATAACTAAATCCTATTTATTTGGTGTCTTTTCGAGTTTTATCGCTGTGTATTGTAGAGAATGCAGTGTCAGAAATATTTAGAGATGTGATTAGGCTAACAATGTCAACTTCAAGTCTTAGGTGACGGACATTAATGAACTTGGTCACGTTGGAGAAATATTGATTCAATGCAGCTACCATTAGGAATTCCGACCCACTTTAATAACAAAATATAATAAAATATTATTTAATACTAGAGATATATATATATATATATTTTTTTGGTAAACAATACTATTTAGCATTAGATAATTAAAAAAGGTTTAAATGGTTCATCAAATATGGGGCGTAAGCCTTGGGTCAAAGGGACCACCTCAATTGAAATTGACTCGCCATTACCACCCATGTCTCCGGCCAACCTGCTTCGCCGGATTCTGGCCTCGCCTGGGATTCACCAAACCCCTGCTTGTTTCGATGCTCTTAGTGCCAAGTTGGTCGAGAGAGCTGGCTTTCACTGCTGCCTTGCTGGCGGTATGCTCTCTCTCTCTCTCTCTCTCTCTCTCTCACTATATATATATATATATATGTGATGTATGTACCAAATGTGTATGTTTATGTTCGAGTCTGTAAAGGGTTTTAGAGAAATCAAATATTTTTGTTGTTATTAAGTTTGACTTATTTATTTATTCTTGTGGGTGGTTGGCGTAGGGTTTTCAATATCAGCTGCTAAATTGGGAATGCCAGATGCTGGTCTTATATCATATGGGGAAATGGTGGAACAGGGGAGATTGATCACACAAGCTGTCTCAATACCTGTAATTGGGGATGCTGATACTGGATATGGCAATGCCATGAATGTTAAAAGGACTGTCAAGGAGTATATTCAAGCTGGTTTTGCTGGTATTATGCTTGAAGATCAGGTTAGTATCATTCAAATGTGCTTTTGTTGAATGTATACTGTACCATATTAATATGAATACATAGTGGCCTAGAATCTTGTAATCTTGTATTGTCTAGTGTTGAAGTTGGGTCATTTAGATTTTGTAACTAGATTTTTATGTGACATTTCTTTTATTTGTCTTCTTATTGTCCTAGTTTTACTTCAAACTTCTTATCCATGTTTAGTTTCCATCTTACTTGTGAAGTTTCTGTTGTAACACACACACACATATAGAGATAATTTCTTTGAGTGTAGTCTTGGTCTAGCATCTTACAATCTTGTGCTGTTCATTTTTTGAAGTTGGGGTCCTCATTATTTGTGGCATAATTCTCTTGCATTTAAGTTTTCTAATTCAATTTATTTGGAACATTACATATACTTTGTCTTCTCATTTATCCAAACTTTACTTTTTATCCATTTGTAGTTTGCATCTTATGATTTTTCTGTTGAAAAGGTATCTCCGAAAGCTTGCGGTCATACACAAGGCAGGAAAGTGGTGTCAAGAGAGGAAGCAGTGATGCGGATAAAAGCAGCCATTGATGCTCGGGAGGAGAGTGGATCCGACATTGTTGTTGTGGCAAGGACTGATTCTCGTCAAGCAGTGTCTTTTGAGGAATCACTCTGGAGGACAAGGGCTTTTGCTGATGCTGGAGCAGATCTTCTTCTCATTACCGCACTAACTTCAAAAGATGAGATGAAGGCTTTCTGTGAAACCGCACCCCTAGTTCCCAAACTGGTATATGATCTTTCTTTTCTTTTGTGGAATAATACCAAGTAATGGACATCCGTATTGTAACACTTAGCTTTCATGGTGTTCCTTTTGGTATTATTGGAATGCCAAGAAACAACATACCAGATATTCCTTTCATGCCAGATATACTATTTTTCTTTTCAGATATTGTTTTAGGTGATTAAAAGAGCTCCTTGATTCCTGTTAGGCCAATATGCTTGAAGGAGGAGGAAAGACGCCGATACTGAATCCTTCCGAACTTGAGGATGTTGGATATAAAGTTGTGCTCTATCCGCTTTCCTTGCTTGGGGTATCGATTCGAGCAATGCAGGTTACATATCTAAAAATTATTCATTTTCCGGAAGTTGCATTAAACGAAAGATGGAAAACAAAATATTTGGGCCAATGGTTTTTCTGGATAGCATAGGTTTACAAAACATAAATTCGCATTTCAATAAACTCCAGAATCATAATATGATGTTGGAACTTTAAGAAATTGGATTACGGCTCGCTGCAAACGAAAACAAATAATTCATGATTCCAAGTCATTGCACAAGCGTATAGGAGTCTTATTTTTCTTTAAATATTTGATTACTATGTTGTGAAATTTTAGTTTTATTGATTTCATCTGGGGAAAAAAAATAGAAACCCAATCAGTTTCTTTGATTTTTATGCTTTAGTGATTGCCACTTAACTAGTCTTGTAGATTGTTACTTCACGAAGGTGATTCCAAATTACTAAACTGCAGGATGCACTTACATCTATCAAAGGTGGTCATGTTCCTCATGAAAGCATGCCATCTTTTGAAGAGATGAAGGAAATCCTGGGTTTCAACAGTTATTACGAAGAAGAGAAGCGGTATGCTACCATCTCCAACCAGCCATCTTCATAGAGATGGGTAACCTCTTGGGAAGTCCTCGTGTTGCAACGCTTCATTTCCGGATTTAGGGGGGAAAAATGGGTGGGCTAATCTTCATAGAGAGGTGAGTGAAAAACAGGATTTCACTAGATTCATACCTTTATTCTTGAGCAACTCCATTTCAAGTTTTCAACCAACTTATGCACAAAGTGCATTGGTAATTGAGGTTTGGGAATAGTTATATTTAGAATGACTAAAAGGATGATAGTTTTTGGGATCAAATTTGGTTTTGAAATTCTGTTATGGACATCTTCAGCATAAGAGTTCAAAAGGCCTTTTTTTTTTTTTTTTCCGTTAATTGCCAGAGGTGAATCTAGGCGGCTTTATCTGATTTGAATTTGTGTTTGGCGAATTTGATGTCCGCCATGGATGCGAATGAAGTTTAATTTCTTGTTAAGATAGTAATGATAATAATAATAATAATATGTGGACCCCATGATTCCATTAGTATGCGTTGGGCACCACTATTGGTGCCCTTTAGCATTTTTAAATGTCAATGGTCTCCGATTGTAGTACTACTTGCTTGGGGTAGTGAATCTGCCGCATTTCCCCAAAAACCAAGTATGCTCATTAAATGCTTACGAATGATTGAATTGTTTTTCATCTTATGGTATTCTTTTAAATACACACATATATATACACGGCTTGAAAAGGTAGATTAATAATTATTTGGAGGTAAATATATAAGGAATCGGGGTTGATAAAATGGTTGTTATGCAGGAAAGAGAACAGTCGTTTAGCACATCATGAACAAAAAAAATGTGTTTTTTACACAATGTATTTGCTAAAATCTGAATCATAAGTAAGATAAAGTACCGTCCTTTCATTGTCGCAAGAAAATATAACCGGGGAAAAAAAGGATTATAAGAATTACTTGGTATTACAGAGGTTTTATTATAATAATGATGCAGCTGAAGAACTTCATCTTATTTTTCTCTCTCTCTGTGATACCATAATACATCTTCATACTAAAATTATTAGGATGAGTGAAGTAAATCATGAGTAGTAGTTTGACATAACGTCATAACTAAAAATATTGAGATGAGTGAACTAAATCATGAGTAGTAGTTGCGATTTGTTTGCTAAAGCGGTTCAATTATTCTGGTTGCTGTGAAGCACAGCTCCTCATAAACCTCCATCTCATAAGCCAGTTTCCTTGAGATTTTGATCTGTTTGTAGCTCTTAATTGTTGAATGGCATAAATGGTGCTGAAAAACTGCCCCAGTCACAGAACTCTCAGCCTCATCAAACTCATGGCTCTTCAAATGAATTATTGCTGATAAAAGATCCTTCTTTGTCCCCATATACGCTTTACTACATTCTAGGAAAACACCTTTTATAGACTCATCTTTGGAGTTAGAAGCATAGTCCTTCATGTTTTCCTGCAAGGCATCAGCATGGTTGCTTATGCAGTTCATCACCATGACAGTGAGTTCTACTTTGCTGGTGGCGAATTCAGCAGCTGGATTGGATTTGAGACGCTGAGTGCAGACTTCGGTTATCATCAGCTGCGTGGCAGAGGATTTCCATGAGTTTGTAGTCTGCTTCAGCAAGATGAGTGTTGGTGAAAGAATTGGGAAAGAGTGAGGAGAACAATAAAAAGTATAAGGTGAAGTATTGAAGCACTCAATATTTTGGAGGCCATTCTCTCAAGTTGATCACAGCCTTGATTAAGCAACCGCTCTAGGTGCTATAAATAGCTTGTATCTCCGTATAGATGGACAGTGTTTGCATATTTAATGTGATCAGATAACTTAGGTAAATCAAAAGAAAAAAATAAATTGTATATTTGAGAATATTTGAGGGATGTTGCCGCCCAGAAAAATCTCTCAAACTACAAGCACCAAGATGACATGTTAGAATTATGTAGAAGAAAGAAGGCTTTGGTTTGGAAGCACAAAATAGAAATTTGTTAATGCTCATGTCATGTGGCTCATTTGGATGTTAACTCTGCACAAAATTTTTCTAAAAGAGGAATTATCTAACAACATTTCCGACCCTTTGCCTTCAAACATTTCATTCAACATTGAACACTATGCTGGATCCAGGAAATAGTTTTTCTTAAAGCAAAACTGGGTTGAATAACTTGTCATTTTTTATGATAACATCTAAATCCGAATTAACTAAACTCTAACGCCTACAAGAGAAATATTACAGAAACAAGTCTAATGCAATATACTAAGTCACCACACTATACTTTTTTTTTTCCAAAAACAACCAATCATCTTCTTTTGTCAGACCGGTGCCTTCTTTCGCGGTCTTGCTCATCAGCACTTTCTGTTTCTCGCCTTCTGTGTTCCCTCTCTCCCCTCTTGTCTCTGTAGTCATCACCATCAGCATTTCGTTTTCTATCCCTTCGCTCATCTCCTGCTTCTCGAACATCATCTCTCTTATTGTCTCTGTCATCTCTCTTCTCACGATGGCTTCTATAATCTTCACTTCTCTTTCTATGATCTCCATCATCCCTCCTCTCTGCTCGGCTATCATTATCCGTGCTTCTCTTTCTATAGTCTCTGTCATTACCCCGTTCCCTGAGCCTATCATCGTCTGTTCCCTTTCGGTAATCTTTACCGTCCCTCCTTTCTTCATGGTGGCCATTTCCAGCACTTCTCTTATGGTAGTCTCGCTCATCAACCTTTCTGTCATCTTGGTCATTTCGCCTCTCATTGTGCTTCTCTCGGTTCTGCTCTTCGACATAATCCCGACTACTTCTAATTCCACCAGGTCGACTTTCTCTTCCATCTCGTTCTCGTCTCAATTCAACATCTCTGTAGTCTCTACTACTCTTGTCAGTCTGCCTATGCCCATGTCTTGAGTCTCTCTTTTCTTGATCCCTATGCCTTGACTCCTCCAAACTTTGCCTATGTATCTTCTGTTTCTCAACTCTTTCATCTGGATCGCGGTTCCGATTTCTCTTCTCCCGCCTTGGACTTCCTTTAGGGTCTTCGTCAAAGACCATGTCATACCTAGAAAAGTATTTTACATTAGAGATGATATATGAGTATATATATATATATGTATGTATATATGTATATGTACATATACATATATAGTACATATATGTATATATATAGAGAGAGAGAGACATGACCATATACAAGGCAACCAACCTAGAATTTTCATCTCCACCTCGCTGTTGATTGTCATCCTTTAAGATGTACTTCTGCTGTTGCTGTAGGATTGCGGCACCCCCGGTGCAATCCTTGGCAATATGATCAATGGCACCACATTTGAAACAACCCTTTCCTACATAAACGTTAAAATGTAATACAGGAATTTTGACACAGAAAAAAACAGAAAATTCACTTGGATCCAGTCGCCAAAGTTAACACCCAAGTCCATACAACTCGCCACACAGTATAGAAAGCATGTTCACATATTGCTCATCTGATCTCCAGAGTTAAACCATTGTTATCCTTGTGATATATTATTTTAAAACAGAAACAGAAGCAAAGACCAAAGAATGCAGTGAAAAATGAACAAACAGCAAATATTTCTGATCTGCTCATAGAAAACAGGGAAACTTGTTTTTTTTCTTTCCCCTTCTTTTTTGCTGAAGGTAAATGTTCAACTGTCAACGCATGAAAATATGTTTCATACAGCATACCTTTACCCGTTTGGTGATCTTTGCGCCTGTACTGTGACCACAACTTAGAGACACTTTGACTAAAATCCACATGTATTCTTCGGTCGTCAATCAGAGCATTATCCATCTGCGATCAAAAATATTACAGAAACAAAACAAAGAGGAAAGAGTTCTTCTCTGAAATCCACCCGCAAAAACATACAAAAGAAGAGTGTCATGAAGCAAGTAAATTGACTATTAGCCAGGTAGAAGGTGAACAAGAGGCACAGTTTGATCCAAAAAAAGATAAATTCAACCATCAGCATACCTTAAAATATGCTTGTTCACATGACTCCTTGGTCTCAAACTCTGACATAAGTCAACATGATGAAATTGTGTCACAATAAATTTGATGCTACTATAACCAAGATTGAGAGGGGATAGGGGGTAAATGAAAGAAGAGCTATGTAGCATGGCACTAAGATGCATGACTATCAAACATCTAGGGGAGAAAAAGGACCAAAATATGAAGAGGTAAATATTTCAACCGAAAAACTCACCTATGAAGGCATAGCACAGACTGTCACCAGTCTTATAATCACGGATTACTTCCGCCCTGATATTATTATTTCAGATTAGATATGCGTTTAGCAATCCCCTGACAGGTGACACACCTGACTGGCTAAGCCACTAATTAATAAATAAAGCAAAAAAGTTATTTTATCACTTACGATAATACAGGTCCAAACCGTGAGAAAATTGTATGCAAATCCTCATCCTGCATTAAAATGAACCATTAAACAGAGGATTGAACGGTATCTTACAAATTTTACAAGATAAGTAGTTGGCATGATTAGAGAAGCATTATGAGAAATTAATCCGTCCATTTCATGTTGAAAGACATACTATCCATAAAGTTGTTAGCATGGTGTGCATCCTTATGATACACTAAGGGTTAAAGGACTGAAAAAAAAAAAAAAAAGAAGAAGAAAGTAGGTGATAAGGAATTGACTCACTTCAGTTACTGGATTTAGTTTACAAACAAAAAGAACATTGTCAGGAGGCTTTATGTCAGCATCAGGAATATCTCCAATCTGTTGTACAAATGTAGCAAAGTAAGTAGAAAAGAACTGATATGTAAAGAAAATCACCTTTCCAAATTAAAAACGAGAGATCACTATATGTGTGAGAGGCTTACACTCTCAAGTACAACAGCACTAGAATGTGCTTCCTTGGCACGTATTACTTCATCAAGCTCTTGCAGACCTAATGTTTCATCCATAGGAACCCAATCATCTTCAAGCCGCACGTCATCATCAACCTACTTACAAGAAGGTGCGTTAGTTGTCAATTTTAAAGAAAAATGATGGACATAGAACACGACTATGTTGAATTATCCAACCAAAAAAAAAAAAACAAACATTCAACTTGTAGTTAACGAAGTGGAATCTATTGTTGTTATGTTATATCTCTAACATGCTAACCTTAAGGAGTTACGTTAATTAACACATAAAGAAACAGAATACCCAGTGTTTGTTTTAATAGCAACTAAAGTGATATTTTTATTTTGAAAATTGAGATGATCAATTAACGCATTTCAAGAAGAAAAGCAAGCCATGTAGAAACCAGCATCCATACTACCCAAGAACCCATTTTTCCAAATGCCACATGAATTACTCATGACCTATCTCCGTTCTCTGCTGCATACATACTTTACCATAGCAAGTAAAATTAATCAGCCAACCCTTACCTCATCTTTTGGCCTTCCTTCAGGGGATGCCTCTGGAATCAACTCAAATAGTTGTTGAGGATCATCAAAAGGATCATCAAGAATGTAGGTGTGTTTGATTCTATTCACATAAGAAGTGGAGAAATAAATTCAATGATTTCAAGAGAAAATAAACTGGAACACAATTGGATATAGTCTAGAGAAATATCAAACATGTAAAGTGTAAAACTGAAGAAACCTGATATTCTTGTAGGGTCTTCCATTTTCATCTAAGAAAGCTTCATTAATCCGAGTTAGTGTTTCAAAGCCTTCTGCTACCTCTCCAAAAATCTGCAGTCACATAAACGCCTTCAATAAAATGGCAAACAACAAATGAAAATAAAACATTATCAGACTTCCACATAAAAATTTCAAACTTGGTAAAGATTAACTCTGAGTTAAATATTTTCTGGCTATAATAAGGAACATCAAACAGAATCACCCCAGTGGAAGTGAAACTTTCTTTTGGAGGGCACTTGCATAAATCAATTTAATGAATCAAATAGAATAAACCCTTGAAGGAAAAACTAGAAAAATCACTCCCCTCTAAAACTCAGACAAAGGTGAACAAGATAAGGGCTAGGCTAATCTTTTACAAGCATATCTGACCCGGGCGAGGAAAAAAAAAAGTGTTTCCTTTATTTGTGTTTAGAAGCTATTGTTGCAAATAAAGCATAAACAAAAAAATTATGGATCAAGAGACTCACGGTGTGTTTCCCATCAAGATAGTCAAGATCGTCTCGCAGTGTGAAATAAAACTGAAAGCAAGAGCAACACGAGCGCAGCAATGAGATGTAATGAAATGCTGAAACGAGACTACGAAGAGGATTCTATTCAAACTCCACAATCGTGTATTTTCAATCTGACACACATACCTGAGAAGCATTAAGATTCTCCCCGGCACTGGCCATGGAAACAGTGCCTTTCTTGGCATGCTTCAAATCGAGATGAATCTCATCACCGAAAAACCTAGCTTGTTCACCATATAAAAATCTGAAAGTACAAAATGGAACCGAATAAAAGTTTCAGGGTTTCGTATAGAAATAGAACTAATGTAAAGCTAATTAGTTAATTAATAAAATAGTGTATGAAAAACTGATGATGAGTAACAAAATCTCTTACTTGTAAACAGAATCACCACCAGACCCGGTTCCAGTTGGATCACCTGTTTGTGCAGTAAAATCCTTTTGCACCGTGTGAAAGAGACACCCATTGTAATACTTAATCCTGAATCAACAAACATAAGAATACAAATTACAGAGAATCTGGCATATGCCTATTTATTTTAATGCCCAGAACAACCCATATAAGCAACTAAGAAGAAGACAATCTTAAAAATTTAACAAAATTTAATAAAACCCATTGTTTGTACTGCTCTGAAGCTAAAAACCCAGAAAAGAGCTGAGCTTGAGAGTGAAAATAGTTTTTTTTTTTTTTTTTTTTTAAAGAAAAAAATCCACTCACTTGCAAAGCTTCAAGAAGTTCTTGGAGGTCAAAGGGCATTTATCGGTGTACAAATCAATAACTATGTCTCCTAAGCTCGTCACAATCATCACAGACATTTTTCTCTCTCTTTCTGCCAAAACAAAACTGTAAGACCAAAAACCGATCTCCAAAATATATACACAAAATTAAAGTAAAAAAAAAAAAAAGCTTAATTAATTGGTTGCTCAATACCTTGAGTATTGATCTTGATAATGTCGTCTATGGAAGGCCGTGAAGCTATAGACGGTTTAGGGGTTGCCTAAAGCCCCATTTCAAGCCGAGGGCCCTAATAATTTTTTAGGCACTCGTTTTTTTTTTCTTTTTTTTTTTTTTTGGTATTGGCTCAAGTATTTTCTTAAAAATAAGGCTTTAACTAAATAATTTTTTTTTTTTTTTTGGAAATTGGAACAATAAATACCTTATTGTTCAAACATTTTCAAATTTCAAAAGTGAAACAAAATAATGTTCTTACAAATTTTAATAAGAATTAAATACTCTAATTACGCATTTACATGTTTTTATATTTGATATTTTCATATTAAATTGTCATAACTACTTCATATTTACTTTATAGGTTGCCTCATTTTTTTTACGTTAATGTTTGTTTTTTCTAAAATCTACAAACCTTTTTTTTTCTTTACTTGTATATATCTATTTATGTTAATTTTACAATAGTTTTGCCAAAAAATGAAAGAAAAAAACTTCATTTTTTCTTATCCAATTCTTAAGATCTCTTATAGTTCCTATTTTTTTTGGGAAATTTAAGTCAAAAATAAAAATAAAAATAGAAAATATAGATTAGAGCGACGAGACAAGCTAAATATAAAGAAGTTGTTCAACGGGGATTGCTTGTTTACTTAGCTATAAGTTGATTTATCAATTTTATATTTTTATCTTACTCATTTTTCATTAATATATTGATGGATATTAATCTAATACATATCTTCTTCTTTATCTGATTCTAGTATTATTTTGACCAATTAAAATCTATTCGATATGTCTTTTATACCAAAATATTGAAAGAAAAGTATTAAATATCGTGCATTTATTTTTATTATTATTTTTAAATATTTAAATTATGATAGTCGTAGACATTCTGTTAATATCATTCTTATTATCATTCTCTCTCTTTCATGTTTACAAGAAGACCATAACTTTATTATATTTTTCTCGGAACTGAGAGAAAAATTCATAGGGATTTCAATAACAAACTTTTGTTCTTAGGATACATGTCTTTTTTTAATTAAAAAAAATTGAGTTTTAACTAATAATTTCTACTTATTACAAATATAAAAAAAAAAACATAATTATTACACAATTTTTATCCTATCTCATTATGGATAATAGGTTTTCACGACTACCCCTAATGCGACTCGAATATAAGACCGAGATCCTAGATAATGGATACTCTTACTACTTGAACCAACTCTTCTTGTCAAGATATATGTCTTTAATTCTTCGAACTTTTGAGGTAAACTCCTTAATCTAAGTTTTGTGTACTTTGATGCTCTTGAAAAACTTCTTAAACACTATTATTTACTGTTATGTACTCAATTGTGTAGCAAAGATTCATTCTTAGTCTAATTTCAAAATCAAATGTGAAACTAAGGCAAATGTTGAAGGATTTGGGTCAGTATTTTCAGGAGATTTATTTCAATTACTATCTGAATTTTGTGTTTTTGGCTACGATTCTTGTTTTCATCAGGCCCGATTAATTCTTGAATGAGTTATAGTTCAAGGTTTTGAATCCTTAAGGTCTAAACTTCAAAATTTTGATAATTTACAATCAAAATTTGGTTTCAAGCTTGCTGATTTTGTAAAAAAGGGACAAAAATTCCATTTTTGATTAATGTGTCTCAAAAATTTTATCTTTAATTCAAGAGAAATGTGTGTATCTTTAAGTTTGATTGAGGCCCTAAATGTGCTCAATATGAGGTAGTATAGATTTAAGTCGTTTTAGTTTAGCTTGGTTATGATGAAAATGAATTTTAGGTGAAAAATCAAATATGGAATTTAGGGCTCCTCTTTTCTGAATGGATTTAAAACGTTGGTTATTTAACTCCCTTAAACTTACTATTATGATCTAAAATTTTAGTATGTTATATTGTATATCTAGAGGTTTGCAGAATGACGTATATATGGTTGAGTATTTAGTTTCATTTAGAATTTTGAATTTAAACGAACTACTTAGAATTATAATACTAAACCATATGTACCTTTTATTTTATCTGTATATTTGTGGTTTGAATCTACCCTCAACATTTTGTATACATAAACTATGCATCTCAATGATTCTGAAAAATGTTTTGTTTTTGATTTTATATGAATTTTTCGTACTTAGAAAGTGAAAACTAGTAGTTTGAAATGGGAAAAATTCACAACTTGATTTCAGGATCTTTTGGCACAAGTATAGCTTTAAATATATGTTTTGTGTAACTTGATAAAAAATAATTTAAGTTTCTTTCATATGCCACGGATCTCGTAATTTTTTTTTAATTTTCTTCTAATTGTTATGAATGTTTGAAAATGGCTTGCTAGCACTTTATTGCACACTTTATAGAATTTTTGATTTGTTAATAATCAAGCTGTGGTTCTATTGGTTTTAAATGTTATATACTTTTTGATTGGAAGCTCAAATGCCCATTTATGTTTATCAAAGAAGTTACAATGAAAGACGTGGTTTAGAAATAGTTTCTAAATTTGATAACCCTTGCATTGATTTGTTATCCACAATTGCTTTAAGTAGAAGCGATTACCATTTAACTTAATTAAGTTAGAAATAATACTCACAAAAAAAAACTTAGAAATGATAGTTAAGCTCCAATTAGTAAGATATTACGTTTTTTAATCAGAGTTAAAAGCTACGAGAGTGGTCAGTGAAGAATGATTCATAACGACTTTAGTGAAAGAGATTACGTACATGTAAGTAAAATATTTATTTACAACATACGAATTACTAGATTAATATATTAGATTACACCCAATAGGAATTACTAGATTAATATATTAGATTACAACCTATAGGAGGCTGTAGAGTGATGTATCATACGATAAGCATGCACAGTGCATACAAATTAGATTACTTTGATATATGCTAGTATAATTCGGTTTGATTTCTACGCTATATTGTTAGTATATTTGCATACTTTTGGATGAAAAAACAACACACTAGTTATAATTATGTATGAGAACACACATATACATATATTATATAACATTCGCGGTAGATTCGTACTGCCATTTTGTAAGGAATTATTAAGAGTCGAGTACTCAGTTATATATTCTTTTTCATTAACGTATTTATTATTTGGCTAACAATCTCTTTGAGTCTCGTGTATAAGCATGAGCCAATAGCAATAGGAAGGCCTCATATGACATAATGTGCACGCATATATTTTCTTATGTTATCGTGATGAGTTAATTGGTAGTTAGCAAATCACCATGTTAAGTAGTTCTATATTATTTTTATATTGATTGTTTATTTTTAGACATTCTGTGATATAGTACATATTGAAATTACTGATGCTGATTCAAAGTTAACTAGAAATTTCTAGTTAGTTATTAAAATTTGTTAGCATGAATTATGTTCAAATATTACACTCTACTTTATGTAATACTATATATAGCTAATAAATGGGCATTATACTCAGATTCATACATGAATATACTCTAGTTTCTGTAATTCAACTGTACATAATAGTTTTTACTAGTTCCATACACGTTTTCTGAGCTTTTTCTAACTCATTAGTTTTCTTTGATGTTATAAGCGAGTTAAAAACAAGGATTGAGGAGTAAGTAGGCGCACTGAAGACGTTAATGTAAATATGAGACCGACTATAATGAACGAGTTTTAACTAAAATATTTTGAAAAGTACATTTTCTATAAGTTAAATCGTTTTTAGATTATTATATATAGTCTGTATATATATATTTTGGGGCGGGGGGTAGAAAGTCTGTATATAAACTAGTTTAAAATATAATGATATTTTCGATATTTTATTTTGTTAATATGCATTTAAATAAAAATTAAAAAAATTGGACTTAATGTCAAGACTACTAAGAGCTATTAAGACGAGGGTGGGACTCGACAACTAGTTTAAGATTGCGATTAAAATTGTCTCTAGAAATTTTCGGAATGGAATGAAGTTTATTTTAGGAGAAAAGAAGGGATAAGTTATATGTTAACGCTCAGCGCGCGCAACTGGACAAATGCGAAAACAAATAGAAATAAATAAACAAAGACAAAAATAGGAATTTCAGATAATTAATGTAATTTATAAACCAAAAAAAAAAAAGAAAAAAAAAAGAGAGAGAGAGAGAGAGAGAATGAAACTTCAGGCATGGCGATCAATGCAAGTACTTGGTGGAGATCAGACTGTCTCTATCCGCCATGGCTGCCCTATCAGACTCCTGCCACCACCACCATCTTCTACTCCGCTTTCCAATCTCGCATTTGCCTCACGCCTACCCCCTCTTCCGTCAACCTCCGCCGCCATTAAAAGAGCTTCCCCGGTCGCCGTTTACTCCGGCGATAACAAAGATTACGCAGCCGAGTCCCCGGCCAAGGCGCTTCGCCGGATCCTTGACTCGCCGGGGATTCACCAAGGCCCCGCTTGTTTCGATGCTCTGAGTGCTAAGTTGGTGGAGAGAGCTGGGTTCCAGTTCTGCTTTACCAGTGGTATGTATGTGCTTAATTGAGGTTCTACTTTTTTTTTTTTGGGGGGGGGGGGGGTTGTTAATTAAAATTTCGTTAATGGATTTTTTGGGTATGTGATTACTTTAGGGTTTTCGATATCAGCTGCTAGATTGGGATTGCCAGATACAGGTTTTCTATCTTTTGGAGAAATGGTGGAACAGGGGAGACTTGCCACAGAAGCTGTGTCGATTCCTGTGATTGGGGATGCTGATAATGGATATGGGAATGCCTTGAATGTTAAGAGGACTGTAAAGGCTTATATTAGAGCTGGTTTTGCTGGGATTATACTTGAAGATCAGGTATTTTATATGTATATATATATATATATATATGTATGTATGTTTGTATGTATTTATGTATGTATGTATGAATGGATGTGTGCGTCAGACTTTTTTGTTCCTGGTAAAGGCTTTTTACGATAAAGGATTGTCTCTGGATTCTTGAACTCGTGGACCCATTATTGAAAGCAAAGGTGAATAGTTAATATTATCTGGGTGTTGTGTAAAGGTTTTGTTCATGATAACTTTTGAGCAATTCTAGACACTGATCATGTACAACATAAAATAATAAGCTTTTTAAAGCTGAGGCCTTTAAGAAGGAAAAACCGATATGCTGAAGAGTCCATCTCTAAGGTCTTAAACAGAGGAAAAAGGAAAGAAAGGAATAAATAAAGAAGTCTAAAAACTTCTCTTTTTCCTAAAAAAAAAAAAATAATTATCAGTCATTGTTGGTCCGATAAAAGAATTTCTCTCTCAAATGAAGAGAACAATATTTAATCAAATTCATAACAATCATAGTATATCAGTTGCTAAAGTTTCCTGAAAACTATTTAGAATATGATATAAATTTCCTTGTGAGACCTTTAAAATTGTCAGATAAAAGAGATTGAATTGCTGGAAATTTTTGTTCGTTGTTTTGCGTTGTGTGCTATTCGTTATCGTGTTAAGTCTTTTGAGCATATCCTGACCTACGTTCTTACAACCTTGTGATGTTTGGTACTTGAAGTTAGGCCCTCGTCTGAAACACTTGCCTTGCATTTGGTTTGTTTATCGGATTCATGTTCAGTATGTCCCCTATCTGGGTTGTGGTGTCCACTTTACAACTTTGGCCCTGCTTAGTTTGCAGTTTGCTCATGAAAGTTAAATTGCAAGGTGTCTCCAAAAGCTTGTGGTCATACACAAGGCAGGAAAGTGGTGTCAAGAGAGGAAGCAGTGATGCGGATTAAAGCAGCTGTTGATGCTAGGAAGGAGAGTGGCTCTGACATTGTTATTGTGGCACGGACTGATTCTCGGCAAGCAGTGTCTTTTGATGAATCACTCTGGAGGTCAAGGGCTTTTGCTGATGCTGGAGCCGATGTTCTTTTCATCGATGCACTCACTACAAGAGAAGAAATGAAGACTTTCTGTGAAACTGCTCCCCTGGTTCCAAAAATGGTATTGTCGTACATTCCTTTGTAGAATATTAAGTAATGGAGATCCATTTTCTGTTGAAACTCGTCATATTTGTGCATAGATTGTCTTGGTAATGAGGTTCCTTGATTTCTCTTAGGCTAATTTGCTTGAAGGTGGGGGCAAAACACCGATACTCAATCTTCTTGAACTTGGGGATATTGGATATAAAATTGTGGCCTATCCACTATCCTTGCTTGGGGTATCTATTCAAGCAATGCAGGTTATGTATCTAAACCTCTCTTATTTTCAAAGAATGTGTGTTTGGAGAAAGAGAAAAATAAAGATGCAAAAATAAAATAAAAAACAAAACTTGGTCCAATTATATTGGATAGCCAAAATTTTTGTAACTGAGATTTTAAAGTAACATTCTTATTACAAAACTCTGGAATTCTGACATGATGTCATAGTTAATGGAATATGCTTTATTGGAATTACAAAGAAGAATGGCACTGATTCTAGACATAGCACAAATATGTAGAAGTACGACTTTTCTTCTTCTTCTCTCTCTAAATATGGAAGTATATATACACATATACATATTTTTCAAAANAATTTTATTTTAGAAAGGTTTTCTTGAGATCTTTACCTGGGTTTTGATAATCTGTATTTGTTGATTGGTTATTTGATAAGACGTGAAAACTAGAAATTTAGGATTCAGTTCCACCTATCTTACAGTTCGTACAACCATTTAAAAGAGGCCACCAACTTATTTCGTTTAACTACCTACATCAGTCAGTATATTGTGGTAAAAGGGATTTCAAGATGATATGCAGTTTGCTAGTTGGGTTTATAGGTTCTAGAGTTGGAAATTCAAGATCAACCACTAGGGCATGCCTTTTATTTGTTTGTTACCTCTCAAGAACATAATAAGCCAGCCACTTCATGAAGGTGATTTCAGTTGACTTAAATTAAAATGTAAATGCAGGATGCACTTATTGCTATTAGAGGTGGTCGTATTCCTTCTCCTGGAAGCATGCCATCTTTTGAAGAGATTAAGGAAATCCTAGGTTTCAACATTTATTACGAAGAAGAAAAGCGGTATGCTACCAGGAGGCCCAGCCCCAGCCAGCTATCTTCATGGAGAGGTGAGAGAGAGACCTCTTACACCAATATAAAAACTGTTGTTTAGTAGATCAGTCATAATCGGTTTATTTGTTCTTACTTCTCACTTAGTAACAGTTTTCTACATTGAACATATTACCACTGCTGGTCCAATTTCTTCTCTCTATAAAATTAATCATTTACAATTGATGAGTAAAGGTTGGATAAAGCATCAGTAGTAACTTGCTGTTAACATAAACCGAAATCGCATCTTGGGTGTTCCTTGTTTTGTTCAAGACACTAATTTTGGCATCTACAAGGGCTTCTATTCTATGTCAAAAGACTTTAAAGATGTAGCTTTCTTATTATTCCATTTTTCTTGTAATTATACTTCTCTTTCGATTGCTGATGCCAGTGGAGGGTGGTCTTAGTTTTTCTTTGTTGTTCTCTTTCCTCCCCATTATGGAGGATTTCTCACCCTCTTTTGTTTTTCTCCCTTTTTACTTGTAACTTTTTAACACAATTTCTTTGCCTTTGTTAAAAAATAAATGGAAAACTTACTATAAACCAGGTATATGTCTATATGTGCTTGATATATGTCTATATGTGCCAATATTCTAGTCTTTAATTATTCTAAAGCAAGGTTATTTTTCAGTGAGCAGTAGTGTAAATGACATTCAACAGAGGGCTCAAGACAATGCAGAGCAAAGAGATCGAAGTCTTGAAGATCCAGTAATTGAAGTAATAACTCCTGATGTGTACAATAACTTTGGTGCAGATGCTTCACAAGACCCTTTTTCTAGGATTTGGTCTCGGGCGTTGAGAATAAAGCTAACTGGAAGAGATGGATTTGAGAAACTTGATGTTAGGATTCCTGTAAGTCATCTATCCTCTATGGGCTTCCCTACCCTATTACAATATAGGCTTATAGTTAGGATTATTTTCCATATATTGTTCTATATATTGAATAATGGAAATCCTAGCCAAATCCTAGCCAAGACCAAATCTCATCATGTGTTCCAGCCATTTCATACTCTTAAAAGTATCTGAGATACCAATTTCTTTTTACTTTTAAATAATTTATCCTGTCTATTTCTTATAATTGTTTCTTAAAAAGATAGAGAAGATTCTATTGACTTGTAAGTTGTAAATGAACTTGATATGTATACACACATATTCATAAAAAAATATACTTTTCTATTTAGCAAACAAGATATCAATATTCAACCTCGAACACCCTCTCTCCCATAAAATCACAATGGCTGTCAAGTGAAGCAAACATTGAATTTCCATAGTTCGTCAACTAATGGTATTTTTTTTTTTCCAAACAGGCTGGATTCTTGGAAGGAGTCACCAATATAGTCCCAGGTATTATTCTGTTTTTATAGCATGTTGTAAAGGAATTGTTGATTCACTTGAGTCCTTGAAATCTCAGAATGTCTCCATTCTGTCATACAGCTTTGGGTGGAGTAAACCTCAAAGAGCTGTTGGATGATGCAGCTTTTGAACCAGGAGGGAAACTTTTGTTAGATTTTAATGACACGATTGGTGATCGCATTCAAGTTTTTCTGGAGTAACAGCCTTGCAAACTAACCTTTAACAGGTCCATTGGTAAAAGGTTTGAGAATTACTTATTGTTGTTTGCAAGCAGAATTCTATTCAATGAAAAAATAGCTCTTGACCTCCTCTGTCTTATTTTATGGTAGCTGTCTGTGCTCCAGTTCTTCAATCAGAACAATATTTTTTTTGGTTACTGATAAAGAACGTAAAGTCTGACAAGTAATGTGTTTTCTCTTCCAACAAATTGTTGAAATTGGCGTTAAGATCACAAAAATTCTTTTCCAAGGCATAAAAATTCTATGAAGTGATCGATTCAATTTAAATGATGGGACAATGTAAGGTAGGTGAAACAGAACAAAACACTTAGAAGAAAATAGGTAAAATAATTTGTTTGAAATATGATTCTCACGAGAAGATATATAATACATTTCTGCCTTGGACTTTTATGGCATGTTTACTTATCTGAAATGAAAGAAAAGAGAATGAAAAAAGAAAAAGCTTTCCCTTTCATGTGTTTACAGACACAAAAGGGAATCCTAACCTTTTCCACTCAATGTTTCTTATCCTCCTCTATTCTTTTTCCCCTCCATTCTATTTCCACTCATTCTCTTTAAGGATTAATAAACGGGGTATAGGCAAAAAGTGGTTTAAAATTTTGGCATGTTCAATGGTAGAAACTAGGAATTGTTTCCTTCCAAAAATTCTCTTCTGGCTTTATTCGATTTCATTATTTTTCTTTGACTCTTAATTTAAACCTTGCCCTGCTTTCAGATGTTTGGACATATGGAATTTGAAGAATTGTAATATCCTGGAGCCTGGACCTGTGATCAATCATCCAGCATGGCAGAGGCAAAGGAAATTACGTGTGTTTCACTGTTTCTATTAGAGCTCAAGCTAAATTCATACACATTCCTCCTCAACCAAGTGAAGGCAATGACCAGTGAGCTTGATATTTAATCCTCTGGATGTTAGACTCATTATTGTATATGGTAAGTGCTTAAAAATTTAATAGAAACAGAAATTACTGGTCCTCTGGAATACTATATATATTTCTTGTATTGCTTCTTTGAAAACAAAATGAAAATATATAAATCAATTATAGCTTGGATAATCATTCCATCTTTTGTCAGATAGCCATTTTTTTTTTTCCCTTCATCCTCAGACGAAATGAAATATGTATGATCTGACTTTGTCATGGATTTTCAACTGTTTGGCGAGATAGCCAAGTATGAAGTAACCAGCGATGAGCTCTCTCCAACTTAAAGCTCAAATTGATTAAAATTTTTTACAATAAGCTCCTCGTGTTGAACCTTTGCACTCTTCTTGTGTGGGTTCAATCCATGAGTCTGTAACCTCGAGCTCAAAGTCCACTATGACGAGAAATTTTTAATTCAAATTCAACATAATTAAACGGTTTTTCCCTCTAGACAACATACTACGTGTTGTAATCAACCACATACAAGGCCATGCAGTTTCTTATGGTTCTATGAATCCCATGATGACAAAAACAACAAGACTAATTAAGCACGAAAGGATTTTACGACTTCTAACTCCATGCTCCAAGACACGTCAAAATAATTGCGTGACTCCACGGTTTGTCAAGTAACATTATTGATACACTGCCTGCCACATTCGATATTCGGCCGATTCATAACATTACTGAACCATGAAGCTATCATTATAAGGTGTTTAAATTGGTCCCTCTTCTTAAATGACAAAGGGTTGGCCCAACCATTGTCTACCTTCGAGAAAGTTTTACTCGTCAAATTGACAATTCCTCAAAATTTCATGAAAAACCAATTAACTGGATGATGCTTTTTTGTACTAGAAGAATTGATGGCAACATATACAGAAGAGTTAATGAAGAAGCACTCTTTACCAAACAGGATATCAAAATTTATCTATTCCTCCAAAATAAAAAATTAACCATAAAAATAGTATTCTTGCCCCAACCAATCTGCTGCTGCTTCAAATAAACTTTCCACCAATGTTGTACATATAGTTTCTATCATGCCATTAGGAGTCAAAATTTAGAGCTTATCCATACAAAGACAAGTATGATTCAAGAAACGGAAAAATGAACTGTTTTTTCCTTCTTTTTTTTTTTTCCTTTCCTTTTCCTTGTTTAGCCACAGTTCCTAACATGGGAGAAACAAACTCCAATCACTCATGACCTAAGAGAGAATGGTTTCTCTGTCGTATATACATCCATATTGCAAGAACCTCAGCAGAATCAATTCACTACAAAACATCCAAGGAACACTTCCTGTGTGAACTTTAGAAACCATTCCTCCACTGCTAGTGCTATCAAGTCTAAGTTGGTAAAGCAACAAAATTAGTCCCATTCCGATCACCGTCTGAACTCTCCTAAGCTCTGAGGCTATTTAGTTGTCGACTGAATAGAGAACTCTACGTATTTTGTTTGCAACCACAACTGCAATTCTCAAGGTCTTTGTGGAGTTTCTGTATTATAGGGAAAAAAAGGGGGGAAAGACGGAAACATGAGAAACAATAGAACAATAGATACAAGATAATCATGTGTACAAGATAATCATGTCTTCAAACTCTGATTATTCAACCCTGCAAACTTACTAAAAAGGAAAGTAAAAGTCATTCATATCATCTTTCTGTACTCGGATTTTGGGAACCAATTTAGAAAGGAGGTATCTACAAAGAATCATTCTAAACAGTATTATTTTCACCCAAGATCATAATCAATGTTATTTCATAGAGTACTTTGAGCCTTGACACACAAATACAAGCTCTCCTGGCTTATCCTTACCTAAGTGAAAGTGTTTGGTAACCTTAAATCGCTGTCTTTCATTGCAGGAAGTTGTAGTGATAGCAGTTATCAGATGAATCATGCTAATGTCTCTCTAATAAGTCATGAGATTATCTTGGTTATCTAGAATGAGATATGCAGGATGATATGCCTATCATTTCATGACAGATACTTGGTGTCTAGGCAAAGCCATGTGATCACTACTCGGCAATTTACTTTGTGCAGTATTAACTTTTTTTGTCTAAATTTCTTTCTTCTTTTAAAGGAAACCAACATTCTCATTGAAATTGAAGTTTGGTTTTTGAAATCAAAGTTTGGTTTTAAGACATCATATGCTGTCAAGAGAAACAAAAGGTGCATTATGCACAGCACAACATGTCACGATATTGCATTCTCATTATTACTACCCAAGTCTAAAAGAAAAACAATTAAAATCAGTATCATTCGATCTAGGTATTCTCTAATAATATCTTGAAGAAAAAAATATAAATTCCAAAGAACATTGCTGTATGTATATTTCTTTATGGCATAGTCACAAACCTGGACTTGGTTTTGAAGGCCCTTGATATGCTGTACAGCCAAGTCCAACATGTCTGCATAGCTTGTTTGCTGCAACAACATTAGAAAACAAAGTTCACACATATCATGAAATGTGTTCGGCAGCATTAATGCCAGTTTGCAAAACAGAGTTTCGGATGTGATTAACACATCCTGTGCCGGGTAAAATCAGAGATAAACTTCACTCTAACTGATTCTAGGAAATTTAGACTAGATCGAAAGTAACTAGTTTCCAATTGCAAGATCAAACTTCTACAAAATAAGTAACTTATAGTTTTGCCCCCACTATGCCGTCCATACAAGCATGGTCAACTCATAATGTGATACTTGGTGCAAGCAATCCACTTATCCAAAAATGGACAACTCACCAATGGTTGAAGTCTTCTGATAAAAACTAGTTCAAAAATTGCCTAAATATACTTGTGACATGGACATAAAAATCTTGCATGATTCAGTCATCAGTTAAGAGTTGTTTTCTTGCAATTGTGTACAGACAGTGGGTGTTGAATGATTTCTGAATACCAATAATAAGTTTCCAAGTTTTCTTAAAATAACATAGGGCTCAATAACTGATGCATGAAATATATTTTTTTGACGTAAAGCACCAAATGAAAGCTTAGCTTTGGAAGTTATTGTAGTCAAACATCTTCTAAAAACAATTCACATCTCAGAAACCAATACATCTTACCAGTAACATAAAGTAAGAGTCAGTTTCAGAAGTATGAAATTATTACCTTATCCATGTTTGGAACAAGATCTACAATTCACATCTCAGAAACCAATACATCTTACCAGTAACATAAAGTAAGAGTCAGTTTCAGAAGTATGAAACTATTACCTTATCCATGTTTGGAACAAGATCTTGGAGTTTCTTCAATTTCCCACTTATTCTAGTTCTTCTCTCCTGTATAAATATAGGCATAAGGTATCTGGATCGGTATAATTATATGGGTACAATTTGTAAACTGTATACTATCCACAGGTTCGCATTAATGCCTCCCATTACACTAAAAAGAAAAAAGAATAAGACTACTATTTGACAAACAATTACAAACCAATGGTCTGATATTAAAAAAGAAGCGGGGAGGGGGTTTAGGCTCATTAGATGCCAGAAACACCATAACTACCAACAATAACCTTCTAAACACAAAAGTGGTTCTCTCAGCAGTGACAGATTCCAAAACAAAAATGATAATAATAATAATAATAATAATCATAAATAAATAATAAAAACACCTATAAAAGAAAAAAGAGAAAAGAAAAAATGGACTGCAATGCAAAAGGGTGATTGGAATATTTATACTAACCCTTTCTGCAATGCTTCGTGGATGAGTTGCACAGCCTCGCTTAGCACGGATTTTGCAAGGAACCGAGTCTTCTGGGATGTGAAGTAGTTTCTCCACTGCCGCCATTTCAAGAGTCGTCTGTGGAAGGCTAAACTGAAGTGGACAACAAATAAAACATTGAACAAAAGAATATTGTACACTTTCCTAGAGCTTTCAAGTAATAATTAAAAGTGATTTATAAAGGGAAATAACTAAAAGAATTCCAAATATAACCCCCCCCCCCCCACTCTGGAAAAAAAAAAAACCATACAACACAAACAATTCTAGTTTTAGTTGCAGAATCTATTTCACTTAAATCTGAAGAGGAGAGGAAGGGGGATATTAGCTTATAGATATATAGAACATATATGAGCTCCGTCTTTTATTGTTTTCAATGAATAATACAACCTACTTCTAAAAGAAATTACATGAATGTTTGTAACTCATCTTGAATGTCATCTTTATTTAATTTGACCTTTAGAAAACAACAAAGGATTATAACTAAGGCAACTTTGATAAGCTACATATTATTATACACGCTTGTAACAGTACTTATGCTGCCTGTATTTCTCCCCCACCCAAAGACCTCACAACCAGACATAATACATTATTAAAGAATCAAGAATAATTTATTTGTTGCTCTGTAGTTATGACAAAATTATAACCATGAAAATTAGATAGCATTTCCTTTTTCCAATATTTACTTCAACTAATCCATGTAACTTAATTTGTGCTCCCATTTTCACTTTGGTATGCTATACCATTCGCTATTAAGTATTGAGTTATCAGAAAACGTGAGCATGAGTCATGAATTGCAAGTTCATCTTAATTAATTGATGAGTAAATCACAACTTTAAAAAAGTAAGAGTTCAACTACCTGACATTCTAAGACATTAAGACAGTTAAACATGTCTCCATCCAACTTATCTCGTTTGCTTGGTGGAGCAGAGAAAACAATTGAATTGGTATTATTATCCCAACCGTCCATTCCAAAGCTAGTGGCAAAAGAATGGGTCGCACTATGGCGGACATTTTCGGGGCTCAGATCATCAATCCCATTTTCACTTACTTCAGAAATTTGGGAAAGACAATCTTGTCTAGTAAAGCTCAATTGAGACGTCAACCTTGACACTCCATGGCCAGAATTAGTACCCCCTTGGGAGCCATAGCCTCCACTTCCCCTTGTAACAGAAAATCCTGCATTTCACATTTTCAGAAAACAAGAGAAGACATTCAGCACGCATTGATGACTGTACTTGTGTCACTGACAAGTCTCAAGTACGCTTATTAATTTAGTTACATTATTACAATTTTTTTTTCTTATGAAGCCACTATTCCTACTTAAGTAAAGTGCAGCATGATTATAAACCTCAAAATATTTGTGCATACTGCATAATAGAGGACATTTTAGGAAAGTAGTAACAAACTAACAAAAAAGATTATAAGAGTTTTTTAATTAGTGAATAATATCTATAATTTAAATCTTTCATGAAAAGGTTATATCACTAATCAATAAATAATTTATTCATTTGAGCCAAAAAAAAAAAAAAACAATTCATTCGTTACGTCTATTGGCTTAAAAAGCGGGTGTGGAAATTGGAAGAAGTTAAATTTTACTTGTACAAACTTTTCTAAATTGAATAATATATTACCTAAAACTAAAAGTACTAAAGTAAATAACTTGCAGAAACTCCACGTCCAATGTTAAAATGGTTTAACTGAAAACTGGTTTGAGGCTCCAGTAATTTTTCACCTATTTTTCTCTGAGTTGGGCTTTCGTTTATTTGATTAAATTATACAGAAGAAAAATAAATCAGTAGCTTTTGGACCCAAAATAAATAGAGAGTCAGACATGTAAATGTTAGAAAAGAGACCCACGCATCGCATGCATGCACGAGACTGTTGGTGGCTTCATTACGGATCACTTATTTATGGCTGAGCTGAACCAAAAGCTAAGAGATAGGATTCGAACCAAGAAACCAGTGTGAAGCTAACATGCCGTTCTTTCTCATGAAAACATATTAAAAATCAAATTAATATGATATGAAAGAAAAATTGTCAGTGAACTTCCATTTTATTTCTATTGAATTGCACCCCTAGTCCTATAATAAATTTCACTCTAAGCCATCAACTTTCTTTTAACTAAATTTTCAGTAGTAGAAAAACGAAGAAAATTTCGAAAAAAAAATAAATAAAAGAAAAAGAAAATCATAACGCATATATTGTCTATGGTTTCCTAATGCCCTTATTTCTCAAAGGTGGATCCCCCACTGTCCACGTGGCAGCTGAAGTTCAAACTTCAAAACTCCACTGTGCCTGCCTAAGCCTCTTCCATTCAATTCAGCCGGTCGATTGGACAGGGACATAATTGTCATTCCATTGTCAAAAAAATAAAATGAGAAATTAAAAGGAAAAAAAAAAATCCGAAAATATCTTTACCATTTTTATCAGTAACAACGTTACTAAGATGGCTGAGGAAGCCAGCCGGGGAGCTCCTCTGGCGGAGCAAAGACGACGAAGGAGAAGCCGAAGCCGAAGATGAAGACGACGAAGAAGAAGATCCAATCCTGGCGGCTATCTCGTTGAGTCCATGCGAAGATCTGTGCAAGGACGAGTTGACTTTGCAGTTTGAGTCGGAGGTAATGGAGGACGAGTCGCCGGAGAAGTATTGCCCCACGAGCGGCTGCTGGGGCGGCGGCGATCTTAGCGCGTTGAACTCGCGCTCAGCTCCGATGACGGAGTCCACCGCCGTGGCGAGGAGCGAACCGGGAGCCGAGCCGTACCGGGTTAGACCGGTCGGGAGCGGTCCGGTCGGCTTCTGCGACGACGAAGATGAGGTCGAGGGGTACATCTATGGCCGCCGATCGGAGCTCAGCTGATGAGAGAGAGAGAAGAGAGAGAGGGGAATGGGGAAGGAAAAGAGCGCAGAGAGAGAGAGAGAGAGAGAGAGAGAGGAAGAAGACGATGCTTGTTGGTACTTAGTGGAATACGAGAGATGATAGAGTCACCCGTCGGTGACGGAATTGAAGAATATATCTTTTTTTATGTCTAGTGGATGAATTTTTATTTTAGGCTGAAATTAAATGTAAGTGGATGGGGTTGACCAATGAGAGAAAAATAAGAAGATTAGCCTGTACGGATTTTTCACGTGTTAGAATTTGTACGCGTAGCTGACCTGAAAAATCTAGTGGATTATCACTCATTAGCATCATGTTTCGTGGTCATATGCGTAGCCTAACGCTAATTACAACACAATACACAGACATTAAACTCAAATCTCTTTAGGAAAAGAAAATTTTGGTATTAAAAAAAAATAGTGAAAAACTTACAAATATTAGTATTGACTCAAAATTAAGCGAATAATAGGAACCGATAAAACTGATAATTTTAATGAAATGCAAAATATGTGCCGAGACAGTGTACAAACTAATTGGTTGTTAGTCCATTTTTCTTGTCTAAGCTTAATTTCCTTTCTCTTTTTTTGTTGGATAATTACACTTTTTATATCTTGTATTTTGACCATTTTGTTCCATTTATATTTTGGGTTTTATTTGTTATTAATATTCATTTTTAGATTTAAAATTTGTAATAAATTTATTCTCTTTTTGAATTAAATACCAACTTGGAAAATTATATTTACTTAAATACCCTTAAAATTTTGAATATATATTTTAAAAGAAGTCAAATTTAAAACTTATATAAAATTGATAAAGTTTTTTTTTATAAATAATATTTAATTTTTAATGTTTTTGTATTTTTTAAATTATTCTTCAATATTTATTCCTTTAGCTATGAATTTTAATTGGTTTTAAATTTAAATTAAGTATCAAAATATATATCTTAAATTTTGAAATAGTATTTTGATAAAAGCAGTGATCAAAATTGGTATTTGACTTAAAAAATTTATTACAAATTTCAAATCTAGACTATGTTAATAATAACCAAAACCCAATATATAAATTGAACAAATAATTAAAAAATAAAATATAAAAAAATAATTAATTTTAAACACATGATAAAAAATATAATTAATATTTCTTTCTCCATGTATTTGAACCATGCAAGTTATATAAGTGGCAAATAGCGCAGGCTCAATGGGGCCACCTCACTTTTTTAGAATCACACTTTTTACTCTAATTATGTTTGATAATTTTAATTTTATCCTTCATTAGTCCCCCTAAATTTTTATAATTATAACTTTTTATCACATATTTTATAAAAAAAAATAATAATAACCCTCACTTTACCCCACTTAAAATACTTAAAATTTTCCTCACTTTTTATGGATAATATTTCTTTTGACTCACATTAAATACTCTTTTAAATTTAATTTTGGTCTATGTTGACTAATGTATTTCAAAATTACTACTTTTAGATTTTTTATTAGTTAAATATTACTAAATTACAACGTAGATGCTCATTTTTATAATTACGAAATTAGGTTGTGAGCAATCTGCCAAAATCAAAAAAATATAAGAGTTCAAATGAGAACACCAGGATAATACCAACCAAAGGGATTTCGATACCCAAGTCAATATGCAACTTAAGAAGATATGAATATGATAAAGCATATAAACAATTTTAATGAACAGAAATACAAGTTTGGATATAGAGCCTTATTGGTAGACTATGGATGAATATAGATATCTTAGATGGTTCTAAGATATATTTGAAGATCTTTGTATTTGAGGGTGAATGCTAATATGAATCAGAGAGAAAGAAAAAAAGAGAAAATGCAAGAATAGATTATTCAAAGTTGATATACTTTTAGGTGTCTTTTTGATTCCTACTTATCGGAGCCTTCATGCAAGAATAGATTATTCAAAGTTGATATACTTTTAGGTGTCGTTTTGATTCCTACTTATCGGAGCCTTCTCAGATTCATTGAAGACAACTGTCTTATTTTGAATTTAGTAATAATTAGAGGTAATTGTCATGTTTCAAATTGGTGAATTGGTGGCAATTAGAGATAATTTTTCCTACTATGTAATTATTAGTGTGTAGTCCCTTAATTTGAATTAGTTTCACGGACAAAGTCAATGGTCTTTGATTGAGGATATCTCTATGATTTATTGGACCCCTCGTTCTAGTTGTGGTCAGATCGGATCTAGAGTAAAATTTTTAGCTAGTTAGTTAATTGGACTTTAGTTATTGAAAATAATTTTATGGACCTCATGAGCCCATTTTTTATCTGGCTTGATTATAGCGTCGACGAATTTTTTAAACGTAAAGGTCTAATAATTATCTAGTCATTTTTTGACCTCTACATACAAGTCCATTTGAAGATTGAGAAAAAAAAAAAAATCATATCAAAAGCAAAACAGAGGCAAAAAAATAAATATAGCTTTAAAAAAAATTAGTGTATACCCACTTAAAAACTTTTCTGGCTAACATGGTTTGACTATTATCATTTATAAAAGATTGCTTGAATATTTATAATTAGCATTTCATACAACGAAAATATAGAGATTAAGCATTTCAATATTGTTTATCAAAATCCCAATAGTGCAAAAGAGCCGTCTGAGCTTTTCTGGATGGTGTCGACGGTCGACATATGAATAGATTCGGCTGTATAATTATTGTTTTTCTTTTTTATTTATGCTATATTAAAAAAAAAAAAAAAAAAAAAAAAAAGCAATCCGATATACGCTCACGTGCTCTTTGCTTCAACCCGTGACAAACGCTTTTGATTGGTGGTGGAAGGCGCACTAGTTCACATGCATGGATATTAATTGCCTCTCCTGTTTTTTTTAAGGCTGAAAGTACATATCTATGATTCAGCTTTTTCTTTTTCTTTTTTTAACTTGAATATTGTCAAGTTTATTTAGATTAAGATATTCAATGCAATCCAATTTGGCTAACCTGACCTGGCATGGTCCACCTCCACCCCAACTCCAGGTCTCCAACAGCCAAAGGTGGAAAGCAATAGTTTAGAAAGTTGTATTAAAAAACAGTAAAATATGGATCCATATAAAATAATAGATTGGGCTGTCCAAGGTGACTTGATTTTCGGTTGAGGCAAACTTTGGTTAAGATTCAATGTATGTCAAAGTCCAACAAATTGACATCTCATATATGTATTTATATGCTAAATTAGTGGGTGAATTAGTCTTGTATTTTTTCTGGACACACATGGAAACATGTAATTTTCAACACTAGTTGTCTATATGCCGTGGTGTTCCAAATCCTAAACACGTCCCAAGTTCTATGCATGGATTAAAGCAATCTAAGAAGAAACTAAAAGAAATTAAGTACCAAAAAGCATGTTCATTCACGATCATGGACATGGTCCTAAATTCTAAACTTCAACTATTTTGTAAGAAAAAATCGAAAATCTCTCATTTATCTCAACGCACATGAAAATCACAATCCAAACAGTATCGAAATATTTAGAATGTTTTTTTTTTTTTAAATGAAACTTACAATTTAACCATTTTGCATATCGAGTTAAAATACAAATTATGGTTTAAGTTTTTCACCATAAAAATGGAGCTTTTTATTTTAGTGCCTCTTTATGTTTTGCTTGTTTGACTCCAGAAGTTTAAAGGAAGTGTCAATTAAGCGTCAAAGATTGTCCATCATAATCTGATTGCTTAAAAGAAAAGTAGAGGTATTTGGGTAAATCAAAATCGTACTTAAATATCGACAACACTCCTCATCTCATTCCTTGTGGAGTCATAGTCATTGAACATGGAATCCCTAATTAATCTTGTCTTTTACTGTTGTGCTGAGATTGATATGGAAATTGTGGCTGATAGTATAAATTTAGACTAAATTGATTTTTTTCTTGGTTATTTTTTTGAAATGATATTTATAGTTCAAAATAATAATTTTTTAATTATTTTTAAAGAGAGAAAAAAATATTATTCTGAAGTTGTCCTCCTGTCATTTTATGGTTTTTAGTAGAATATTTTTCTCCTTTTTCCTAGTTTCTCTCAAAATTTTCCTCCAAAGCGTATGACTCATGGTCACAATTTTATGACTTATGGTCACGGTATGTTTTACATGGTTATAAATATTATGAGATCATATTACTATAATTTATACAACTTTACATGATTTGTGCAAAATTACAAAAGGAAAATAAGTATTCCTATTGGCTAATAATCACTTAGAAATATTTGTCTATAGCAAATATAATTTTACAAGAAAAACTATGCCATTTTCTTTATTAATGGTCATATATGTGATGCTTAAAATATGGGCAAAAGTGAAAGAAGACGAGTGGATGCCGGAAAATTCATGAAATCATTGAAAAACTAATAAAAATAATCTTAACATGCCTCTAACTTGTAATTTTGGCGCCAAAATCCCATAGAAGCAACTTATAAAAGGACTCAACTAGAAAACAAGGTTTAGATTGGATTTTGACACTCATTCTACCCATTGACATCACCAAGATTGAAGAGAAGAATTTCGAGGTTGAGAGCATTAAAAATAATTTTTATATCAATACCTATAGCAAGAAATTTAGATAAGAAGTGAAATAGAGTTGTGATTGACTAGATAATACTTGTATGAACTCAAATTAAGTTGATGTGTTGTTTATTATGGTAACAAATAGACATTTTTCTAGATTTGGAAGAATCTTGTTCGAAAATAGTCATAATTTCTTTTTATATTGTGTCACATATTGGTGACTCTATGTCACATTATTAGTGACAATATATTACAATTGGCTATTATCAGTTGTACATTTTTCTGAATTTTTGAATGAATAGAAAATTTTTAGGTGATCTTATGGCACAAATTTTTTACTTTAGGCTAATTTATGATCATCTAAAAAACTTTTAGTCATCCAAAAATCTAGTAAAATGAAAAATTAACAATAGTCAATTATGACACATTGTCACTAACAATGTAGCATACGTTCACAATATCAATATGTGACTCAGAGTCACAAAATTTGTGACTATTTTCAAACAAAATTTTTTCAAATCTGGAAAACGTCTGTTTTTAACCATGAAAATCTGTCTGTTTTTAACCATGAAAATCAACACAGATTGAGTTTGAGTTTATACAAGTATTATCCAAACAATCACAATCACAACCTCAATATAATATTTCATGAAAGAAACAAACAAATGTCTCAAGTTTTAATGCAAAAAATGAAAAGAAAATCTGAGACAAATTCCATCTCCCTATCCCTCTACTTTCTTCTTCTTCAACCTCGGCAACATCCTCAGTGACACCGACTGGGGAGAAAGAGATTCGAAATCAAAATCTTCATTTCCTTTTCTATTTTTCCATGTCCATATAATTCTAACTATTTTCGTCACTAACTAGAATAATGAAAGGGTCATTCAAATGATTTTAATGGTGGTTATTTGGCTGAAAAATAGGGGAAAGTTGGGGGAGTAGAGCTTGAATGTTTCTCTTCCACTTCTTCTCTACAATGATGCATTCTTTAGGGTTTTTGATTTTTTTTCAAAAAACACAAAAAGAGGAAAAGATGGAGGACTAAAGCTCTAACAGAGTTATTAATCACAGGATATTTTAGACTTTTTATTGCGTGTGAAGTAGTAAAATTCTCATTTTGAAAAAGAGTACTAAAAAAAGTCAATTTGTGAAAATTGCAGTGCCTAATGTTTGTTACTAAGCCAGGCAACAGACTATCGTTTTATATGTACTCTGCACGGAAATACATGGCTTGGACCATTACACATCACAAGCCTCATGGTTAGGAGAAAAAGGTAGGAAGAGACAAAATATATAAAGTAGCAACAACAATAAAATAAAATAACAAAGATTAGGACAAGCTATTTCTAACATCCCCCGCAAGATCACAAGCCTTGTTTGGAGAGTGAACTTGTTTCGAGGACTGAGGAATTGCTATGATGGAAGAGTTTTTGTGAAGATTTCTGCAAGTTGAACTTCAGATGGTATATATCGGATGACATGAGAATTAGCCATAACACGATCCCTGATGAAATGGTAGTCAAGTTCGATGTGTTTAGTGCGACATGAAGGACGAGATTAGCAGCCAAGTAAGTAGCACTAATGTTGTCACATAAAAGTAGTGGGGGTGAGGTCAACAATAGATGTAGTTCATGAAACAAAGATTCAAGCCAAGAAATTTCAGCAGCAGCAGCATTGGCTAGAGCCCGATACTGAGATTCAGCGCTGGACTGAGACACAACTCGTTGCGTAGATGAGGACAAAGAAACAAGATTGTTGCCAAGAAACATGCGGTAACCACTCGTGCTCCGACGATCGTCAGGACAACTCGCCCAATCAGCATCCGTATAGCATGTTAAAGTGAAGTAGTCAGGACTCGATTGATACGAGAGACCCAAAGAAGAAGTGACTTTAAGATACCGTAGTGTGTGTTTAACAGCCTGCCAATGGGTAGTTGTAGAAGCATGCATGAATTGACATAGCATATTAATAGCGAAGCCAATATTTGGTCCAGTTAGTGTGCAATATTGCAAAGCACCAACGATGCTCCTGTAGCTAGTAGGATCATCAAGAGTTTCTCCATCATAAAGTGATAAAAGGT
>JXTB01000076.1:1043959-1056857 GCA_002914805.1 Parasponia andersonii
CAATTATACAGTTTACCAAACACTTTAATACAACAATTTCAAGTTACAACATTTTAAATTTACAGTTTATTAAACACTTAGTTATTTTACACTAAAACAAATTTTTCTCTCAACACAGGTAAAATATTTTCTTTAAAATTTACGGTTTTACCAAACCGGCTCTTAGTTCAATTTGCCAGATTGATAATATTATTCTACAATGTAACTATGAGGACATTTTAGGCCTTTGGAGTGGTTTTCTATAATCTTGCAATTTAGTTGCCAAGGCAACGGAAAAATGGGCTATTCACCCAGAATAATTTTTATTTAAAAAAAAAAAAAAACACTTGACATTCAAGAGAGAAAATAATAAAACAAAAAAGAAGTATCAAAGATTTTTATTTTAGGGATGACCTTATGATAAGTTGCCCACTCAAAGAATATTCTAGAAATGGTTACAAGATTGCTATAAAAGAAGATTACACGTTTATCAAAAAAAATAAAAGAAGCTCACACCTTTCTAAGAGAGTCTAATATTGAAGCAAAAGGGATTGGAAGATTGCTCAAGGGTTCTATTATCTACAACCTTCCTGGATCAAGGCTTATAAAATCTTCCACAACACAAGAAAACCTCCACTTGAAAAGAGAGTACATAAAAGGAGGTTGTCAAAGCTACCCAATGAACAGACAAGAATCCCTGTAGTCCAATGGCATATTTACTAATTCAAAATGGACAGCAAAGAGAATGAGCTTCATACTAATTAGAAACACATGAATAGAAACACATAAAGGGAATCCTAACTTCTCTTATTTATTACATCTTATCCTCCTGAATTCCCTTCGAGATTTAGTTGTTTACCAATTAGTAACCATGGCCTTAATCTCCAGAAATTCAAAGAAACTAGAAATGGTAGAACCGTATACTGAATTTTGAAGCTGTTTGTAAGGTATCACCTTAGAAAATTTTAATTTTCTCAATTTGTGAACATTTATACCCACGAAAGAGACGAGAGAGAGGCAAACAATAGTACTCAAGGCAAAATGCTAAAAAGAATGATAAAGGCATGCAATTGATCATGCAAAAATTCGATTGATTCCATGCTTATCTAGCTTAACACGAATAACTATGAAACAGACAACAGAAAATACACTCGTATTGAATATTAGATCACCAACAATTGCTTACACGCAATTCTTCAATGAATCCCCTACTCCCTGGAAAAAGAAGTAAGAGAGTACAAAATCAGCAATGAAGATACCAACAAGGGAGATAACAACAGATGAAGTGGTCGACTCCCCAACACCTTTGGCACCTCCCATGGTGGTAACCCCCCAAGCACAGCTCACAATAGATATAATAGCACCAAACACCTGTGACTTAATCATTGCACTAATAATATCCCATGATTTAAGAGCTCTTCGAGCTGAATCCAAGATAATGTTGATACTAACACCATAAACAGCATCAGCAAGCAGAGCACTTGATGCCATACCTACTGTGAAACACATCAGAGTCAAAAATGGCAAAGCAACTGACGAGGCAATCACCCTTGGGGTCACAAGATAATCAACGGGGTTAGTCCCAAGAACTCTCAATGTGTCGGTCTGCTCAGAGACCTGCATTGTTCCCAATTCTGCAGCGTAAGCACTTCCAATACGCCCTGCAACTACTATTGATGTAACCACGGGACTTAACTCCCTTGCGAAGGCCAAAGCTAGTACTCCACCAACAGATCTGCTTAAACCCAACCGGGTAAACTCCCTTACAAATTGGATAGTGAAGGCCATTCCAACAAAAGCTGAAGTTAGGAGACAGACCCCAATTGATTTCGGCCCAACTCTCTCCAACTGTTGGAGAGTGTTCCTCCAGTGGATTTTTCCCGTTAAAGTTCTAACTATTACCTGCCCTGCAAGAACAAGAACTGATAATCCCCTCCACACAAACTGGGGAGGTGACCATTTGTGGAACAAGGCTTCCCCTTCAGAGTTGGGTGAATGGTTTGTATTTGAGTCTTCTAACATAGAGACTAGTGGGTGTCCATCATCTGTATTGGGAACTGCAAACAGTCTAGTTTTCTGCATAAAAGACTTACACTCCTGAGGTCTTGGAATGAAGGAAATATTTTTAACCAGTTGATTCGAACATGGGATTTGCATTTTAACCCACTCATGTGCTTTTATAGTGCTTCTTCTGCATTATGAATAAAATGTTCAACAAAAGATGACCAGAGACATTGACAATCTACAAAGGTATTTTATAGGAGAGAATAAAATACCTGTTAGGAAAACAAAAATATAGATGACTAGAAGCTGTTTGCATAGTTGGTTGCATTAAATTTCCAAATTTTAAGGAATTGGTTCTTCCCAAACTGCAGCAGCACGCCAAATGGCTCACCTGATTAACCATCAAATACAAAAAAATGCACGAATCAACGAGGATTTCATTATGCTTTATCTGAGAAAAAACCAACTGTCTTCACTTCAGTTTCAACAACATAACAAACAAATCTTAAACCAATTTGGATTTCTGTAATCAAATTTGCTAAGTAATCAATCACAGCAGCACTGGACTAAGTGTCAGTATGTGTGTACAATAAAATAATTACAAACAACTACATCTCAGTTTCATAAGGACCAAAGAAGACAAGAATTAGAAACAGTATTAAATGGAATTAAACCAATAAGCCAATAAATAGAATTGTCTCAATGGTAAAGCAATCTAGAACATACGTAAATCAAAATTAGCATTGGACAGAGCCAAATCATACCAATAAGGAGTATCTTCATATTGGATGAATCAACTCTTGTGAGACTAGAACACAATATGTCAAAGAGTGGAGAATTGGGAATAAGAAATTAACGTAAGCAACTTCTTATGTAAGTGTAGACGAAAATAGGAGAAAAAATGAAGGCAAAAACAGCAAAGCTTCTTATTTCTTTTAGAGCTGATTACAGATTCTTTTATAGACTAGGTCTAACACTATACGTATAATTCCAAGATAAGAAGAACAAAATCAATTAAGAAAATAACTTCCCAAAATAACTCTAAGAGATAAGGAATAATAATATGAAAAGATTCTGAGATATCTTTGCAAATTAATTACGGAAGATATCACAAAATCTTCAAATTATTCAAGACTCCCCCTCAAGCTGGGCTAAACACATTCATCATACCCAACTTGTTGATTAGTTTCTCAAAAATTGGTCTACAAAGACTCTTAGTCAACAAATTTGCAGCCTGTTCTGATGAAGTGACATAGGACATGCAAATAATCCTTTCTCGATCTTTTCTTTGATAAAATGTCGATTTATCTCGACATGCTTCGTTCGATCGTGGTTCACTGGATTATGAGAGATGTTAATTACAGCCTTGTTATCACAGAAAAGTTTCACAGGTTCTTCTTTAGTCACCTTGGGCTCTTCCAACATCAATTTTAGCCATAATAATTCACACATTCCTTGAGCCACTGTCCTGAACTCAGCTTCAGTACTACTCCTGAAAACAACAGACTACTTCTTACTCCTCTAAGTTACCAAGTTCCCCTACGCAAAGGTACAATATCCTGACGCTGATTTTCTGTCATCAATGGTTCCAGCCCAATCTGTATCTGTAAATGCTTCTATACTTCTCTTGGAATTCTTTTGAAGAATAGTCCCCTACCAGCTATCCCTTTCAAGTATTTCAGTATTCAGTAGACAGCTTCCAATTGTGCTTCGTATGGTGAATGCATAAACTGACTAATAGTACTAACTGTAAATGCGATGTCAAGTCTAGTACAGGACAAGTAAATGAGTCTTCCTATCAGACGCTGATATCTCCTTTTATCAATTGGAGCTCCATCAAGACATTTTCCCAGTTTGTTACTCGGATCCATTGGTGTTTTAGCAGGTTGGCTTCCTAGCAAGCCTGTTTCTGCCAACAAATCGAGTATATACTTCCTTTGGAAATATAAATTCCATACCTATTCCTCAATACTTCCGTTCCCAAAAAATACCTTAATTGACCCAAATCTTTAATCTTAAACTCTCTTGCCAGGTTTTTCTTTAATCTAATCATTTCATCTTCATCATCTCCAATCAGAATGATGTCATCGAAATAAATAATGAGTATTGCCACTTTACTATTTGTATATTTGAAAAATAAGGTATGATAGGTGTGAGTCTATTTGTAACCTTGTCATAGGACTGCTTTGGTGAATTTCTCAGACCATAAAGGGACTTCTTCAGCTTACAGACTCTTTCGGACTCTCCACCTTTGTCAAAACTTGGTGGAAGCTCCATGTAAACTTCCTTTTCTAAATCTCCATTAAGGAAGGCGTTTTTATCATCTAATTGTTGTAATTTCCAGTCAAGGTTCACTGCAATGGACAACAAAATCTGGACAGTATTCAAATTCGCAACTGGAGCGAAAGTCTCTTAATAATCAATGCCATATGTCTGTGTATATCCTTTTGCCACCAACCTAGCTTTATGTCGATCTATTGTGCCATTGGAGTTGTATTTAACTGTAAACACCCATTTACAACCAACTGGAGATTTTCCTGCTGGCTTCTTCACAATTTCCCATGTTCCATTCTTTTCAAGAGCACGCATCTCTTCTAAGACTGCTTGCTTCCATTTTGGAATCTTCAGGGCTTCCTCAATGTCTTGTGGAATCTTAACAGCTGAAAGATTAGTAAAAAAGGCACGAGCAATAGGGAACAAATGGTCATATGAAACATAGTGGGAAATAGGGTGTCGAGTGCATGACCGAGCACCCTTCTTCAAGGCAATTGGAAGGTCAATATCTTTTATTTCAGGCAAAGAACTGGAGGGTTTCATACTTGTTACAAGTTCTGGTTCAGATTCTTGGATATGCAAAGGAGCCTCGGATTCTTCTATGCTCGGATGCCTTTTTCTGCGTGAATAAACAATCAGCTCATTCTACTGTTGAGATTCTCCCCTTGTTGGCAAATTGTTCTAGTTTGAAGGCATCACAAGCTCAATTGAAATTTTTTCTAAGTGACACAGTTTTCGTATTTTCAGGATGAGCAAGAGGTAGGATATTTATTTTTTCAAGTTCAGTGTGAGGTGGTATTTGTGGAGAATAGGATGGTGAAGAGTTGTTTACTTTTTTAACTTTAGTGTAAGGTGGTGAAGAAATAGGTAAAGCAAGTTCCCAAAAATTGTCTTCTTGTATATTTTTATTCTCCCCCTTAAGGGAATTTTTGGCATAAAAGGGACAATTTTCAAAAAATGTAACATCCACATAAACAAAATACCTTTGTTTTTCTGATGAAAAACACTTGTAGCCCTTTTGAGTCGATGAATACCCTAGAAAAATACAGTTTAAAGAATTTGGATCTAGTTTTGTCCTATTAGGTGAGTGATTGTAAACAAATGAGATGCAGCAGAAGACTTTGAGGGGCAAAATAGTGAACAACCGAGTTTGCGGGAAAAATTTCAGAAAGGTGTTGAGTGGGGTTTCATAATTGAGGATACGACTAGGCATTCTATTGATCAAGTATGTGGCAATAAGAATAGCATCACACCAAAAAAAATTTGGGTCATTTGAGATATAAACATTATGGATCGGGCAACCTCAAGAAGATGATTTTTTCTCTCAGCAATTCCATTTTACTGGTAGGGTGTCGGTGCATGAGCTTTGATGTATTATGCCATGGTCTAGAAGATAATTCTCAAGTATCAAGTTAAAATACTCTTTTCCCATTATCAGTGTGTAAAATTTGTACTTCCCCTTGAAATTGAGTCTTAATCATGGCATGAAAATTCTTGAAAATTTGTTCAGAATTTGTTTTTTCTTTTATTAAATACACCTAACACATTCTAGTGTGATCATCAATAAAAGTGATGAACCATTTAAAACCCTTTGGATTTTTGACACGAGAAAGATCCAAAATGCCACTATGGATTATTGCAAAAGGTTTGGAAGATTTATATAGTTGAGTACTAAAAGTGGCACGATGATGTTTGGCTAACTGACACACCTCACATTGTAAATTCACAAGCTCTTTATTAAGAGCTAGATCTGGAAACAAACGTTTTAAATAAAGAAAAATTGGATGGCCTAACCTATAATGCCATAACATTATTTTCTGAACATCAGACATTGAAGAAAAATCAAAATCAGTAGACAGAGTTTGTTTAATCACACCGAAATCCTTATGAAAGTAATAAAGTCTTCCGCGTTCCTTAGCACTACCAATCCTCTTCTCCAAACAATCCTGAAACAATAATCACTATGTGAGAATTGTACCAAGCAATTTACATCCTTTGTTAACTTGCTAATAGATAAAAGGTTGCAAGTTAATTTAGGAACATGAAAAACTGATTTAAGAATGATATTTGGAGCAATACGAATGGTTCCAGCTCCTGCCACAACAAATAAATCATCGTTGGCAGTCCTAATTTTTATGTTACTAGGGCTAGGAATATATGAGGAAAATAAACTTCCATGGCTGGTCATGTGATCTAATGGCCCAGAAACTATCATCCATGATTCATGATTTTCAAAGAACCCAGTAGATAAACAAATACCTCGTTGTGTCAAAAGAGAAGTATTTGGCTGCGATGGGGTCAAAAGCTTATAGAGTTGCTCCAATTGTTCTTTACTCAAGGTAATCTGGTGTTCCTCATTACTGCCTTTCTTTTCTGGAGGATATGTTTCAATTTGTTAGCTTGAAAGCCTCTTCCATTACGCTTATTTGCCTTTTCTCGCCAATTTTCAGGTTTGCCGTGAAGCTTCCAGCAGGTCTCCCGAGTGTGATGTAATCAGTTACAATGATCACACCACAAGCTTCATGATTTTCTGCCTGTCCGAGACCCATTTATGTTGAAGTTGGACTAGTTGTGCACAACCATCACCGAATTATCAGTGATAGTCGAGTCCTTCGAACCAAGCATTTTTTCTTTCCTGAATTCCTCGTGTCTCACTTCAGCAAAGATTTCATCAATATGAGGCAGCGATTTTAGGGCTAGCGTTCGACCCCAAACTTCATCAAGATCCTTGTTCAGGCCGAAGACAAAATCATAGATTCGTTCCTTCTCAACGATGCTTTTATACAGGGCAGCATCTTCTTGACACTTTCAGTTGTGATTATTGAACATGTCCAACTCTTGCCAAAATGTTGTGAGGGTATTGAAGTATTGTGTGATACTTAAATCACCTTGTTTCAGATTTCTAGCCGTATCTCTTAGATCACACGTCTGAGTAGAATTTTCCAAGTCTGAGTAACGCCTCCTAACAGCGTCCCACAAGCTTTTTACTGTAGGATAAAGCATGAAATTTGGGCTAATATCCTGATTCATGGAGTTGATCAACCAAGCCATAATTATGGAATTTTCAGCATCCCACGTTTGGTTGGGTCTTGACTTAGAGCCATCAAGATAGCCCAATTTCCCGCGCCCTCGAATCACCATCTGTACAAATGTGGACCATTGTAGGAAGTTCTTTCCATTGAATTTGTGAGAGGTGATTTGAAAGGTAGCCGAGGTGGAATCAGAAACTACTGCGGTAGCATTAGTGGGAGCAGCTTGGACAGTTTCAGGTGAAACCTCCGTAATGCTCCCTGTTGTTCCGATAAGTGCGTGTTTATACATCTCTCCTTAATTAAAACTGCTCTGATACCCATGTAGACGAAAATAGGAGAAAAAATGAAGGCAAAAACAACAAAACTTCTTATTTCTTTTAGAGCTGATTACAGATTCTTTTATAGAGTAAGTCTAACACCATAGGTATAATTCCAAGCCTAAAAGATAGGAACAACAAAATCAATTAAGAAGATAACTTCCTAAAATAACTCTAAGAGATAAAAAATAATAATATGAAAAGATCCTGAGATATCTTTGCAATTTAATTACGGAAGATGTCACAAAATCTTCAAATCATTCAACAGATAGTATCTTCAATCTGAGAGAGAGATATTATTGTAAGGTGTTCAGAATGTGAAGAGCAAACCCTGTAATAACATCTAATAAAACTGGGTCATTGAAGAGTATTCAGAGGTGAATAACATTATTCTCAAATTCTAGAAGGAGAAAAAGCCACGTTAAAAAATGACAGAGAAGAAAAACATCAGATGAGGACCAGAGCAAAGCAGAGAATCACTTTTTAATCTTTTTCTCATAAAAGAACAACTGTAGAACATCGCCAGCAACTGTCACTCTAGAAGGATGTCCAATTTTCCAATATCCACTAATTTCTCCCACTTGTACGAATCTAAAGGGCGGCGACTCATCCAAGATCACCATGTTTGATAAATCTTTCCGACAAGAATCATCATTGAATCCAATATCCACTAATTTCTCCCAGTTTCCCAGTTCTTGTTCTCATTGGGCTTGAAAAGTTCTTTGCTTCTTATCCTCAATTCTACATGGGTATCTTTTGCATTGACTCTGTAAGCGCACCAAAAAGCTACTAGTCCATATCTTCTCATATCATGAGCACAATCTAGTTGTTCTCCATTTTCCTTTTAGGCTTTTCTTCATATGTGATTCGTGTTGGTACTTGTGGGAGGTAGTTTTTCTGATTGTTGGGGGATAGCTGTGATTCTTCAGGAGTTGGAGTTGGGGTTGGGGTTGGGGTTGGGGTTGTGGTTGTGGTTGGCCAGGTTGGTTAAGAAGACGCTTCCCATGTCGGGGTGGTTAACAGGGTAAGATATTATTCATAAGGAACACATTGTGAGAACCATAGACTAGGCCTGCCTTCAGAAGATATACATCAACCAAAATTACAAAAACAAACTTCATAATTTCGGTAAGAAATGGTGCCTCGACAAAAATCAAGGAAGCACAATGTGTTCTCACTCAGTTCAGTATCATATCAAAAAAGAATATAATATATTGTACCAAAATATACATACAAAATACTTCATAAAAGAAATAAATGCACAAAATTTCGAGTCCCAACAAAAAAAATTGGGATTGGGATTGGGATTGGGATTGGGATTAAGAGAAATAGCAAATCATAGGTAATACATAATATAATTAAGAAGCCATTTTAGAACAACACCTCCTAAATTAAGAGGCTTTACCAGATCGAAGGCAAAAGCCTGGAGAAACCGTCTGGCTGTGGCTGCCTAAACCAAGACCAGAGACAGAGCGAGTACTAGGATTCCTTCCCTTCTTCTGTTCGGACTTCAGAGGCCTACTATTACTACTACCAACAGAAGGGCATGGCTCTTTTTTATTTTTTTTTAATTATTTATTTTTTTAAAGAGAGTGAATTGCATCGTTAGTCCCCATTCCCAACACGCAACATTGGACTAACGTTGCACTGCACTTTTGCATATCGGTCCCCAGCTTTAGGTTTTACCATTTAGGTCCCTATATAGTCTTGTTCTACTGGCAGGCAGGATTAGTCCCAAACCGCCAAACTTTGTAGTATGGCCCTTGTATATTAGTTATTGATCTTTTAATTTTAGCATTTAAATCCACGAAGTTTTTTGTTTTGTTTTTTTTTTTTATTTTTTTTTTTGAGAATCATGAAGTGTTATTTTTATTGGCATCATAAGTCTTCAAAGTTTTACTACTATTGCATATTCACAACCTTCCATTTTTTTTTTACACATATTCCATTATTTTTTATCGACACCATTTGTCTTATGACTCTTATCTAGGGTTGTCAATTTGCGTCGCGGGGTTCTAATCCCGTAGGACTTCGCCTGTAATGGGCAAGTTAGGAGAGATTATTCAAGGACAGGTTGGGGTCGAGTATGTAAATAGTAAATACATACTCGAGTTGGAGTCGAGGGGGGGCCGGGGGAGGCATTCCCCGCCTCGAAGCTACTCTGATATATTTATTATATTAGTTTTTTAAAAAATTATATTTATAAATATAACAAAAATGAATATATATATATATATATATATATAAACATAATACAAATTATCTTAGGGTGTTTATGGACTCAGTGCTTTTCTAATTTTGGACTTGTGTTTTTTTTCATTCTCGGTGTATTGTGTGTTTTTCATTCTAACAAGATTAGAGTAAAACTTTTATTTCTATGATATATATTTTTTCTCTATGATATTTTTTTTAAAAAATCATTATATGATGTTGCATGAAGAGATAAAATGAAATTTTATCTCTTGAGAATGAGATGTGAATAAAATTTTTTTTATTATTATTTTTATCAAGTGGGGAGGAATCTCCACCCCGCTCTGACCCCATCGGGGATTCACCGCCCCACCCTTGCTAGAGAATCCCTGGGGTCAGGGATGAAATCTGGGGGCGGGGTGCATTTTCCATCCCCGCCTTACCTCGTTTACATCCCTACTTATCATAGTTATTATTCTGTCCATTAATTTAAAAAAAATGAAAAAAAAAGAAAGAATAAATTAAGAAAACATGTACTCATCGTGTGACCCCATTTTAGATAATTTAAAGAAGAACTCTGACTTACATGTATAAAGATAACAATTTTACTTTAATTTACTTTCCTCAACTTTCTACTTATTTTCTTCACCGGATTTTTTATCGTGAACAATTTCTTTCTCCAATATATTTTTGCAACTCAAAATTTAGCCCTAAAATCAATCGACAATAAATTTTAGTTTATCGTGCTTGATGGATATAAATTGCAAAAAATAAATAAATAAATAAAAGGTTGGAACTAATATGCAAGGATAGTAAAATTTTGGGGACTAATGGCCATCGATAAAACAGTACTTGATAGATTTAAATGCCAAAATTAAAAAATTTAGGGACTAGTATGAGAGAATAGTAAATTTTTTGGGACTAATGGTGTATTAAAATAAGACTTAGAGACTTAAATGCCAAAAAAAAAAAAAATAGAGGACCAATATGCTAGTATAGCACAACACTAGAGGACCAAAGGCGCACTTATCCTATTTTTTAACCTTAATATAAAACGAGGAATACTAGCAATACTCTCTTCTACACTTTCCTAATCTCATTACTTGAGACATGAATTCTACTACGATTTGTTGCATTATTAAAATATTAAACTGGATAATAAAATCTACGTATCAGATAGTGAAACTAGTATAAAAGAGAGTAAGAAAGAAAGTATATTTAAATAGGTATATTCTATTTAAATTAAGGTGTGTTTATTATCGCTTCTTTATATATTATGCTCATACAAAATCTTTTGTATTCTCCTAATCTCACTGCTTGACATGTGGATATCACTACGATTTATTATATTATTAAAATATTAAACTGCATAGTAAAATCCATGTGTCAGACAATGAGACTGGAGAGTGTAAAAGAGAGTGAGAAAGAAAGTTCATTTAGATTGGTATATTCTATTTAAATTAAGGTGTGTTTATTATGGTCATTTTATCTACTATGCCCATACACAATTTTTTTCAATAATTTTTTATATTTCCAAAATAGTACTAAATAAAATTACATTTTAGTACAAAAATTGGTTTTGAAAAATCTCTTCACACACATCTTCGAATGGTTCCTTTTCTTTTCTTTCTTTTTTTTATTAAAAAAAAAAAGCAAAACCCTTTCATATCTCTTTTTAACATGTGAAACTTGTATTTGGGAAACAAAATAAGCAAGAATCTCACTTTTTAATGATTTACGGTATTTTGCGGTATCAATACTTTCTATCATGAGACAGTGGCATCAAACATAGATACATACCTTTAGAGTTTTCGGGAAAAAAAAAAAAAAAAAAAGAAGTGCCTTTGATGCTATCTAACGTACATATAATTTCTTAACCCATATTTTTTTGATTGATTTATAGAAAATATGATTTCAATATTTTCCTTAAAAAAATTAGAGAAAATAGCCATCGAATTATTGATAAAATTACAGAGAGAGAGAGAGAAAGAGATACTAAGAGCTCATAGATTTCTTAGGAAAAAATTAGTTAGAGTGAGTTGCAAAGCACAAAAGAATAGGAAGATAAGAAATTAGAAATAGATATAGATAGAAGAAAAGGTGAGAGTGAAAAAGGGGAAAAGACAATTAAGTTAAGGGATAAATTAGGAATAATCAAAGATGTAATAAGTAGTAATTCAATTTTAAAATTTAATTAATATAGTACTTTTGAAAAAAGTATCATTCTAAAAAAAGGAAAAGAAAAGTGTAGAGAGAGCAGATATCAGGTTAGCAATAGAGTCAACCTTTAAATTATCATATCATTTATTACCTCTGAACAATTAAAGACCTTATAAATTAGAAAAATTTGGCCATACAAGAAAAGAAAGAGAGAACAAGTAAATTAAGTCTAAAACCCCCTCCCTTCCATAGTTAGAGTAAGGAAGACGTCCTTTGTGGTTGTAAAGGTATATTTTGAATTTTTTCTTTTCTAGGTATTGCAAGCTATAATGGAGTTGTCAAGTATAAATACTGAGAGAAATACAATTGTTTTGTATTGAAGAGGGCATTTTCAAAATTGCATATGATAGTTAAGAAACATAGGAATTTATCCAACCAAAAAAAAAATTCACGTGCCTACGTACGTATGTATACTGAATAAACTCTTCCGAAAAAAGCCAGAATGTCAGTTACATAGTACCTGATTCCTCGTTGGTTTAGGATTTCTCTAGTATAAATATATAGGACAAAGGAGAATGTTGAGAGTCATTCTAAATCCATTTTTTGGCCGAAAAGAGAGAAAAAATTGAGAAAAACTTAACCTAATAAAAATAATTTGTGTGTTTTTTTTTTTTAAGAAATAAAAATATGTTTTAACTATTTATACTTTCACCACTACCTACCCTTTGCTTTGTCATATATATCCTTCCTAAGTATATAGGTAATCACAAATATATGGAGTCAAATGCGTTGACGATATTTCGAACTTTCATTAATGGATTTATCTACTTTTAAGTATGTGGTCATCTAGTATTGGATGTATATATTTTTTTAAAAAAAATTGTGGCTTTTAGTTAATTCTTATCTTAGTAGACTTAGTTAGATTACTTTAAGAATGGAGAA
>JXTB01000076.1:1057150-1071882 GCA_002914805.1 Parasponia andersonii
GAAATTTACTTAAAAGGGCCCCTAGAGTTCAAATTCTCAACAAGAAGGCACTTGAGAAAGAAAGAAAAAGAGAGAAACAATAGTTTCTGTCCAATCTTTGCCACACTACCACCATTGCCCGCCTAAGCCCGCGTCCTAGCCTGCGTTGAAAGTCTGCCAAAGACGAAGCCAATACCACTGGTCCTGTGAAGATTTTACCTCTACCGAGGTCTTCTGGCCACCAGCATGACGTTTGACCTCTATTTTCGATACCTCCGGCATGTGTCGTCTTCTTTTGTCATCATCGACCACCTCCAAGTAGTTACACGTTAAAATTCATCTCCGGTAAGTTTTTACCACTTTTACCATACTTACCAACTATGTAAAATGTGATATTTTCGAAAATTTTTAGTCATGTAATTATTTTACTCGAGAAAAATATATGGGATGAAAAATAGTTAAAAACTATGAATAGTTACAATTAGTAGAAGTAAAAAGGGTATCCGACAATGCGGTAACTTTTAAATAGGGAAACGTAGTATTTTTCTAATTTAGAACAAAAAGTGATATTCTTACAAAATTAAATAATATTAGACTAGAATATGTTAATATTTAGATTTGAGCCTTGGACTGATGCTAGAAAACTGTTCTTTTCTGAAATATTATTTCAAAAATAAAATTTTAACAATTAATTAGTGAAATTGATACTATTTCAAATCATTTTTGAAAGTAATATTTTCTAAAATAATTTTGTAATAATAATATTTTCTAAATATTTTAGAAAAATGATATTTTTACAAATAATCAACAAAAATGATATTTTTCTAAATTCTTTTGAAAGATGGTATTTACGTAATTCTCGGATTTTTGAGCATAGCTTATGCTCTAGACCTGGAAACTGAATTCTGACTTCGAATTTGGACTTAGTGAGATAGAGATATGAATCTTGATATAAAATATAACTATATTTCGTAATAGCACAAAAATTGGATTTTTGTAGTACAAAAAATTGCACCGTTTGCATATCACAAACTGGTCCCATGCTAGGGTCTATTTTTGACAAGGTATAAGTCTAACCTAGCATTTTTGGGTACTCTGAATTTAGTGGTGAGTTCCGTTTCCCCATTTGAGACTTTGGTGGAAAAGTCACTTTTTCAAGTGAACTTATTAGGATCCGAAAACTACCATTCGAACACCCAAGTGACCAATAGGAGTTTCTTCAAGTGTCGTTGGTTTGGTATTGTTATCATATTGAGGCAGATATTCAATTATCTGATTTTATATCTGTTTTGATTTATAATTGTATTAAAGCTTATTTATGAAAAATCGTGATTTCACGATAGTTTGACAAATTGTTGAAAATTATTAGATTGCACTGGGATTGGACTGTGTGGATTGTTTTATATATTTTTATATTGTGATTATGGGGTAAAATAACAGTGTGCTTTCCATGTTATAGTAAATCCCAGAATAATATCAAATTGGATTTTAAAGTATGATTTGATTCAGAGATGTATGGTTATTATGAATTGTTATATATTGTACATACCATAGGATCATATACTTGAGTTCCATTATTGCATCATGATAGTTTAGATCACTAGCGAGTTGCTGCAGTGCTAGGTGAAAGACCTATGTCTCTATGCATGTTTTTGTTGATATACCTATGGGTAGTATCAAGATGCTGGGTAGCTCTTCTACAAAGGTATTACATGGTCGTGATGGAAGGATAAGAGCTCACTTATATTCTTGTTGATATATGATATGTATAATGATGTGATTTTAGATTTGGTTTTGAATATGTGATTATTCTGGATATCAATTGTTTTATAAACTTGGTTTATAAATGGATTTTAGAAAAGGTATTAACCTTGCAGATTTGATAAAATTGTATCCACTCAAAAAAGTAATTGAATTTCTACCGAGCATGTGACTGCTCACCCCTCTACTTCTTTCCCTTTCAAGTGCTTGTCTAGTTGAGATAGTAATTCCGGTGGTCAGACAAGCTATGTAGCTTGTACCTGTTGTTCTACTCTTAATCCCTGATGGGTGTTCTTACTCTGTTGACTTTCTTTGTTTATTCAATTATTTAGCCAAAGTTAGTATGTGGATGTAAGAGCATGATTTTGTTAATAATTTGATAATTTGAAATTACAAGTGATTTTATGTAACCTGTTTTGAACATTGAACTAAAGGTTTCAGTTGAACTCAATTTACCAAATTTTATGATTTCTCAACAAGTTTCCAAATGAGATAGTTAGAAATTTTCTTAAACTTTGATAAGTATTTTTCTTAAGTAATTAAAACTAATGAGAGTTTTAATGATTATGAAATTTATAATAATTTAAGGACCAAAACAAAATTATATAATATTTGATTTCTCCTAAATTTTGTAAAATTAATATTTTATTACATTTTCAGATAAAATTATTTAAAGTCACAACTTTATATTTTTGTTTGTGATATATATATTCCGACTTATATACATGTACTGTTATTTACTTTTGATGATCAAACTGAAGTTTCACTGATCTGATAATACTGAGACATAAACAAATTCACTAACACAAGCCTTAACCCATGGTGATCTATACAAAAGGCTTATAAACGTATTTTTTTTATATAATTAAAATAACAGAATTAATTGATGTTGGGTTTTGTATTATTTAATTTGATTATTTGGAATTGTTATATTTGTTATCTCATGTAACTTTTTTTCTTTCCAAAAATATTTTAAATTTTAAATTTCTTTTTGCATACTTTATAATTTATTCTTTTAAGTGTAAATATATAATTATATACCCATTAATGAACATTGAAAAATAATCACTGGTGAAACAAAATATTCAGTTTTCACATAATTCGTTCATCTAATTCTAGGCTTATAAAAATTCAATTACCAAAAAATTTGATTTTTTTTTAAAGATTATGACATAATTTCGTATAATTGCTTTACTATAATGTGTTCTGGGAGGCTTGCAGAAAAATGGGATTTAATTGTCAATTTATATTATATTACTTAAAATAATTAATTAATTAGAGGAATCGGGGAAAGGAGAAAAGATGGCAACAAAAGTATTTTATTATATTTATAACTTCGGCTAATTAAAGCTCTTTTGTGTTGTTATTTCCAGATATAAATATATATATATTCTTTATTTTTAACTAAGTTGCAGTTTGATTTAGTAATTAATCTAGGAGATGTCTTCTTAAATCACTATCACACATATACATATCTTATATATATATATATATATATTAAAAAAATTAGTACAACACAAGTTATTTTGTACTAATTTTTGTGATGTTATTGACATAATTATTTTGTTTATTGCACCAAATTGCAGTTCTAATTTAATAGTCAATCTAGGTATGCCTTCAATATTAAAAGCACACTAGACACAAGACTACTATCCTCGAACACAACCTACCAAGTCTTTCTTTGTTACAAGACTACTAAGGTTGATGGATACAATTTCAACGAGTTCTCATCCTCATCTCCTTGCACACTATTGTCCACACAACTTTTCAAGGATGGAAAAGAAGTTACTCTATCCATATTGATCACCGATTTGGTGCTCAACTATAATAAGACGTAGTCTCATCTAGGACGAGAGATGGATTTTTGCAGCTTAAGATTGGAGAGTTTTTCAATGATGTGCGTTTTGATGCTGTGGAGATGCGTTTAATAGAGACTAATGTTCTTAATTTCTCTAATGGGCCTGCTATTATTTTCTCTGGTATTAGAGTTAGGCCTATACGAGGATACAAACAAAAATGGAGGAGATTATTCATATGATCATGTGGAGCTAGCAAATAACATAATTTGGAATATCGAACTATATTACTATATGGCATTGTAATCAAAGTCCTATTATGTTTTGAATTCTAAAATTTCGTTTCTCATTCAACTACATTTCTTGATTTTTTTTTTTAAATTGGTCAAACAATTCTAGTAGTACAAATAATATTTTATTCTCTCTCTAGTATTCTGGTATTTCTGTGCTTCTTCTTTTTTTTTTTTCCTAAATTATTTTGGAGCTTTATAGTGTGGAAGGAGCACCTTTGCCCCTATTGGTGGGGAAAGTTTTTATACCATCTAATAAAATAGCTATAAAAGTGATTTATAAAACATATTATACATAAACAATCCATGAAAATATAGCTTAAGCCACTATTTACTCGGGAAAAAAATTTGTTATTGCTAATACCTTCTNAATATACCTACCATATAATAATCCTATATATTTAAATATGGTTGCCAATCTAATAGGTATTTTTTTTCTTTACCTATGGGTGGGTATTTTTTTTTTTAGCCATTGGATCACCATTTAATGGTGATCCAATGGCTATAATGAAGTGCATGAAAAGACGTGCATCATTAATGCTCTTTCTCTATCTTATTTTTTATAATAAAAAAATATACATGCTAAATTTTCATTGGCCAAATTGATACCTATGTATAGGTAAAAAAAAAAATACCTACTGGATTGGTACCCTTTAAATATATATATATATATATATATATATCATAAAAGACAAAACAAAATGCTCCTTTATCTAGTAAACTTCATAAGGATTATAGGGTGTTGCACAGAGAAACTGTTAATGTTAAACCCTCTTGTGCCTATGCAGAGCACTAAATCAACATTTTATTATTATTATTGTTATTGTTGTTGTTGTTGTTTCCTTTTTATATTGTTGCACGATTTTAAATTAAGGTCATCTGACTTTGCCAAAAGCAGGTGAAGAGTACAGTTAAAGAAAAGTTTCTATATGAATCAAGTAGATAATTAGGCAACCTTAACTTACCAATTCAGGAAAATTATCCTAACTAATTAGCTTAGAATTTGCAATCAGGGATGTTAGGGCAATTGATTGCAAGATTTCTTCCTATTAACAAGTTATTACTTGATCTCGACTATGAATTCTATTAACCATTACGTAATTGAGTTTCCTTTCATAATTAAGAAATTAGGGCTATCTTGTCTATATAGAGAGGGGTTCAAATATATTATTCAACAAGCTGAAATTAGACATAGAAGATATTGTTTAGAATTCTCGCATTGACTTTAAGTTATCTTGTAATTTTTCTCATTTAATAGAAAAGTTATTATAGGCATAGGCAATCATTTTGGAGCTTATCTGTGCTAAATTTTTTTATGTTTTTTTATTATCTTATCGTAAGAATTATAACTATTATTAATTGAATCTCTAATGGGAGATCAAGCATTAACTATTAACAAAAGCTCCATCAACATTAGTGTTAGAAGAAGGCTATTTTAGCAAAATCCCTCATAAAATGTTTTCTAATGGTGAATGGAAACAAGACTAAAGAGATCGTACTATGGAATTAGAATAATCAGTAGGCTGCCCTAGTTGCTAATCCTAATCTAGCAGGAAGAGAAACAATAAAATAGTGACAAGAACGTTTAGAGACTGAGGTTACCAATATTCAACAAGTGACAAACAACACGAATTAGTCTTTGCAGCATATCGTAGTCAACTAACTCATTACGCCACCACAAGCTGATCAGGAAAGAAACAACAGCCTAAGAGGCATAAGTATTGCAATCATACATATTGACAAAGCTCAGTGAGTATAATTTCCAAGAGATCTATCTCCTCAACGGTCTGATATAAGCAGTTCAAGATGTGTAACTACAGATAGCCAATGAGTTTTTATATTTACAAAAGTAACAAATACAATATATTTCTAATACAAATATTCAATTCATTGTAAACATATGATTAAAATCTAGCAATCTAAATTAGAGTACCCATCAATGGATGCTTGAGGGTGTTTTTCCTACAAAAGATTAATTAGGGATAATAATAATTAAGTATAAATAATATGCTTGTAGGGGTAGTCCACTTAGGAGTTTGTTAGATTAATATACTAGAATTTAAATGACAAGAGTATAAAGTACTGAATTTAACGTGTACAGTTACAAATAAAGATCATATATGCTGCAACTCAGATTGCTGAATAAATCAGAGTTACAGATCTGCGAATATTTAAAGTATTGAAAATAATATAAATAGCTGTAAATAAGGGTCATATTAAACAACTCAACTTGCTAAATAACTTATAATCATGAGTCTGTGGATATTTTAAAATATAGAATTTAAATATTAGTGATGTTTGTACAACATATAGTTAGTTAGTTAGCACTCTGTAAATATAGAGCAAATTTAAATAATAGGGGTGAGTAGCTTAGTTTCCAAAATCTGCAAAATAATAATAATAATAAATATAATTATACTATATATATATGGTTGCTAATCCCATTTTTTTTTTATCTATCCATAGGTATTTTTTTAATCGTTGGATCATTAATTTAACGAGTACCATAATTTGAGTAATTGAAAAAAATAATAAAAATAAATGTATATTATTTAATGTTTTTCTCTCTGCTTTTTTTTTTCTATAAAAAGACGTGCGTGATTAATTTTAATTGGCCTAAATAATACTTATAGATATGTAAAGAAAAAACTTATGGGCACCAGTACGTATTTTTTTTATTTATATATAGGTATCATTTTGGTCAATTTAAATTTATCATTCATATTTTTATAATAAAAAGTAAGAGAAAGAAATAATATTAATAATGCACGTCTGTTTATACACATCATTATAATCGTTAAATCACTGTTTGATCCACTTGCTAAAAAAAAATACTTATGTATAGGTTAAAAAAAAACCTACTGAATTGATAACCTATATATAAATACTCGGATGTACGAATAGAAGTTGGACTTGCTGAGGCATCTTAATAACAAGCTTCGTTTGATAATAAGGGAAATCGATTATGACCTTATAAATGATGGCTTGGTAACGATAATAGGCTTCGGTGCGAGTAATTTATATATAGGATTTAGCTCTATAAATTTTAGTAAGATGGCAAGTCAAAATATAAGAAAAAGTAAAGATTTAATAGAAAATAAAATAAGAGATAGAAAGAAAGATTATTATATGTATATATGGGAATTCAATTTGAAGGTGAGCCTCCACTTAGCAATCAAAGGAGCAAGAGAGCGTTCAATATTAGTGGCTATAAAAGAAAAGTAGTTAATAAGCAAAAAAATGAAGCATTCAGATTTTAGAGACAAAAATGCACATTTTTTTTTTGTTTTCTTTACCATACAATATGTGCTTCTTTATAGGTATATTTTTATACAGTCCCAACTTTTACATCTCTTGCTAATGAGGTGTTTCTTTCTCTGTCTCTCTTAATTCTTACATAGAAATATAAATAACACTAATTCTATAGGTGTATCATTCTCTTAACCAACTTTTTTATTAATCTATAAAATATTATTTTACTGAATAAGTTATCAAACACAAAATTTTGTAATATTCTACAACATTAAGTCCCTCAAGTTATATAGTAAATGCGTGTATTCACGATAATATTCTAGAACATTAAGTCCCTCTAACTATACAATAAATAAGTCCCGATGTTTTTTGTTGATGCACTGAGTCTTCACTTCTCATCCTTCTATGGATAATTCATGTGATGACCTCAAGAAAGGATTTTTTTTTTCAACTTCAAGCTAATTTGTTAATGTTGATATTAACGCAAATCCTTTATCTCCTCATTTTCTTACTTTAGGTGAGATTACTAGACATGTTATAAATTCCCAATATAGAGTTGCTCCCTTGGATGACGAGTTGTATGACATCAATCATAGAAGCAATGTTGAGATAGATTACTATTTGAGATGCATAAAAGAGCTCGAGGAACACATCAATTCAGCATATGGACATATCGTTGAGATTCAGAATTATGATGTTGAGACCAAAATTGGCTTTTTTTAGAAAGAAGCTTGTCTAATGCAGAGTGCATTCTTCAGAATTCTTTTCAAGAGATAGTTCATTAGCAAGAACTGTGTTGAGATCTCTACAGTTGTTTGTTTTTTGTCTTTGTTCCTATTTCTATAATGGTTATGTCAACTGAATTCCTTGATTAAGGTTTGTCTTCCTTTTCTGCTCAACCAGATATTTGGAGATATTATGAGCATCGTTCTACTGGTAGAGGTTTTAACAATTAGTAATATTTTACACTTGGTAAATAAATATTTATATCGGATATTTTGTTATAATATTTGAAAAATAAATATTTATTTAAATTAGGTCAAAAATTTAATCATTTTGCTATAAGACATCCTGATATTTTACACATGCCAAAAATATGTTGCGCTGATTCAACATTGCCACATGACTCTATTTTAGGATTTGGAACTTGGATTTTTGAAAAAGAAAAAAAAATTCAAGAGATACAATAGATTTTTTTTTTAGAGAAAAAGAAGAGTTTGATTTGATTTCATTTATTATAGTTATAATTTTGACACACTAACTAATAAAACCAAAAGTATTAAATAAAATTCTATATATTTTTAGAAAAAAAATATTTTCATTTTTCTTTTATTAGTTTTTCGTTGTAATTTTTTTCCATCAAAATCGGGTTTCAAGTAATTACTTTCAAAGTAGTCACATTTGGAAAAGTAGTGACATTTGGAATGGCATGCCAATACTGCCCGATATTAATATAGTAACTTGTAAATGCAAATGAGTTTTATTGCCATGTGATTACAATAAAAAAAATAAAAAACTTGGAAAGATGGAAATGCCATGTGATTACAGAATACATACTCTTTTTTTTTTATTTATTTATTTTTATTGGAACACAATTTCATTTATTTATTATTCATTTATTTATTTGCTGAAAATGTAGTCCACATTCCTCGTGCACCAGCACAACACGAAAAGGTAAACGAATTTTGCTCCTTAGATTTAGATATCATCTGAACAAACCAAAAGACCAATGACATTTCGTAATTGTGATCTAGAAAAGAAGAATAAAAACTTAAAATAAAACAAATTCAAAATTGTGTGACAATGCATAAAAAGAAAAATACTTACTCATATTGTCATAAAATTTTACAAAATATGCCTATTGTTTATTCAATTCGTGTATTTTCGAATTCTCTTCGGACCAAAGTATGAAGTCTCTGAAGATATTTTAAAACTGTCCTAATCGATAGATAGAAAGATTACCACCCAAAAAAAAAAAAAAAAAAAACAAGTGCCCTGTAATTGTTATCCTTTTTGTTTTTTTAATGGTTATTTAATTAAATTAAAAAACAATTAAAAAAATATCTAGCACTGTAGCAGTAATTAGAAGAGATTGATAGATCCCGTAGCTTCGAAATCTGCATCCACGTGGCGAATCGTCCGAGTTCGAACTTCCAAAGCTTCTTCTTCATCTTCTTCTTTAACTTTCAGCTCTCAGTAACCAGATAACTCTCTCTCTACTCTCTTTCCTCTTTCTCTCTCTACATTGACCTCAATCAACAATGGAATCTCTGCGACTACTTCGAAGCTCGATTATTCAGCAGAGGCAATTCAGATTCGCCGATCACCGTCGTCGCCATGAGAGCCGTCGTCTTCTTCCGGCGGTTCCTTTCTCCCGCCGAACCGGGGTTTCTCGTCCTCTTCATCTTCACCATTCGCCTCCGATCGTTCGTGTTGTTGCTATTTCCTCTACTGAAACCATGTATGTTTCCGTTTTAGATTTCCGTTTTTGCGTTCATTTCATTTTCTCGGTAGCCAAACTTACTTTGTGGTGTATTTGTGTCGCAAATTAAACTTCGCTTGTCTATGTAAGATCGAAGATCAAATAAGAATGTTGTTTTTCATATCGTGGTTTAACGTTTTTTTTCAGGGGAATTGTGATATAGTTATTTTTATATATTGATCACTTGAACTATTTGGCACAAATTGGAAACGTATGGAGTTATCATGATTGAGCATTCTGTTAGTTTTGTTCTTTGGAGCTATAGAAAGAGGTTTTTTTATTATTTATTATTTATTTTAAATTTGTGCTATTTCTTGATAGAGAGGAGGAGAAGGTACAGAACAAATCAAAAACTGGGCGTGATAAAGTGCAATTGAATATACGGCTGAATCACCAAGTTGAGTTTGGAGAGCATGTTGTTATTTTGGGATCCACGAAAGCGTTGGGTTCGTGGAAGAAGAAGGTCCCTCTGAAGTGGACAGAGAGTGGATGGGTGTGCAATTTGGAGTTTAAAGGGGGTGAGTCTATAGAGTATAAGTTTGTTATTGTGAATAAGGATGATAGTTTGAGATGGGAAAGTGGTGAAAACCGAGTTGTGAAGCTCCCCAAAGAAGGGAGTTTGGGAATTGTTTGTCATTGGAACGCAACAGGGGAGGCTGTGGATTTATTGACATTGGAGAAAGGGGAGGCTGTGGATTTATTGACGTTGGGGAAAGAGGAGGATGTAGGTGAAAATGGGTCTACAACTGCTGATACTGCGCTTTTGGAGGTGGAGACGAGTCCTTTTGTCGGGCAATGGCAAGGAAAGGATATCTCCTTCATGCGGTCAAATGAGCATCGGGCGCATGAAACAGAAAGAAGTTGGAATACCTCAGGTCTTGAAGGACTGGCTTTAAAATTCGTTGAAGGTGATCGAAATGCGAGAAATTGGTGGAGAAAGGTATTACATCTGATATATTTTTGTACTTATTTTTCATACTTGTTGACCATATAATGAGTTGAATATTTATCTCAGCTAGTCTCGGTATAGTCATATAATCACCTCTATATACCCAGCCTTACATATGTACAGTTACAAATACATTGTGTATTCTCTAAAGTTTCATACACAAGTTTTTGGTACTTGAAAATTATGAAAACAGAGAATTTAGTGTCTTTTTATTACAACTTTTAAATATAGTGTTTAAAACCGGAAATTAATTCTCACTTATTATCCTTTCATAGTTTTTTGGTTGTCTTGAGATAGACATATATATTTTTCTTCTTATACTAATAGAACTTTTCTTGCTGAAGCTTGAAATCGTACGTGAGCTGTTAGTTGAAAACTCGGAAAGTGAGGACCAACTGGACGCACTCATTTATTCTGCAATCTATTTGAAGGTTTCTTCAATTTTTTTTTCTCTTCCTTTTATTTTCCATTGGTTCTTTCATACTTTTCTTAGATCTTCTCCTTATGCAGTGGATAAACACAGGCCAAATTCCTTGCTTTGAAGATGGAGGTCATCACCGGCCAAACAGGCATGCTGAGATTTCTAGGCTTATATTTCGTGAATTGGAACGAATTTTCTGTAGGAAAGATACTTCACTACAGGTGGTTTTACATTTCATTTATTGTGGCTTTATGATCATTTCTCTTTATTGTTGCTCTATTGGGGTGATTATGTACCACACAGAGTTGGTTACCTTGGTTTTTGTTGAAAGTGGTCTTGGATGGTACCACGTCATCTCCCTTTAACCTTATCTATTCCCCTTTCTTCTGTTGGAACTGTCTTGTAGGCAGTGGCCCATTCTTATATCATTGTTTAGTCAGAAATTACAAGATGTATCTTAATTCATACCTCACTAGCAAACAGTATGACCTGGTCCTTAATGCCTATGGTTTTTTCCCTGGGAACGATTATTAACTTCTCTGTACTTCTTCCTTATATTTTCTTTCTCATGTGCTTTGATTAAATTGCAAATCAGTCATTCAATTTTCAGTTCTCTCAGTAATTTTGTATTCTGTATCCAGGAATTGCTTGTTATCCGCAAGATTCATCCTTGTCTGCCATCTTTCAAGGCAGAATTCACCGCTTCTGTACCACTAACACGCATAAGAGATATTGCTCACCGGAATGATATTCCTCATGATCTCAAGGTTATACTTTGCACAGGGATTGTTTGTTTTATTATTATTGTAGTAAAAAATGTGTTAATTTACTCAAATTCTTAAATTCCAGCAACAAATTAAGCATACAATACAGAACAAGCTTCACCGAAATGCTGGTCCTGAAGATTTGGTTTCTACAGAGGCAATGCTTGCAAAAATAACCAAAAACCCTGGAGAATACAGTGAAGCATTTGTAGAGCAGTTCAAGATATTCCATCATGAACTCAAAGATTTTTTCAATGCTGGAAGGTTTGCAGCAATATAGATAAACATTTAGAACTACTTCAACTCTTGGTTTCTTTGCAAACTTAAAAGTAATCTGTCTTGAGAGGATCATCTTCCCTGTTTTTTTTTTTTTAGTTTGCTCGTGAACAATTATTTGGTTAATGCAAAGCAACTACTTAGTCAGAAGGAAAAGGAGGAAAAGCTCTTGAACAATATTTTTAAAAACAAATTGGAAAGTTATCTTCTTAAAGGAGGTTATGATTAAACAATTATCTTGTGATAGTTCTCGCTGGCCAGTATTGCCTTTTGCACCTCTGATTTAGCTTTTACCTTGCTGTTGGTTGCTACTTATGTTGCCTCCTTTACTGCCGTACTGCTACTATACATTGCGGCATTCACTAGTTCAATGTTGCTTTTATCATTTCTTCTTTAATTTTCTTATGCAAATTCCAAATATTATTGAATCATTTGTCATTTGTCAAGCCAAAGAACACGCCACACATTATTTCAGTTGAAGATGTTTTCCACAAGAAGTTCTATTTCCTTTAAAAAGAAATTTACTCTTTAACATTTGTTTCTCAGAAAAAAGTGATGTAGAACAAGAGTGAAAATTTAGAAAAGATTAGAGAAGGAAGAGAAAGAGAGGAATTTAGGAAGAAGAAGAGAAGAATTTAGAGAAGGAGAGGAAGAACTTTAGAGAGAAAGGAAAAATATTAGAGAGAAAAGAAGAATATTAGAGAGAATTTCTGAATAGTTGTATATTATTAGTCAAGTTTTCAAAATAATGAACATAGAAGAGCTTATTTATAGAGAAGCTCTTAGACAAAACTAGGAAACGAATATCTTCTAGAAACGATCATAAAAGAGAAACATTAAATTAGTTACTCAAAACGAAATAAAAACTAATAATTAAATAAAACGTAATTATATAAACCTAAAATAATCTAATTAATAATAATTATATAGATTCCTAATATAGCTTATTCATATTCCTCGTCAAAAAGCCTTTTATTTATCCAGGAGTTTGAATGCACATAGTGGAAATTAGTTTGAACTGGTACTTTCTATTTTTGAAAACCTCTTTGGAGTTAGCTTTTGCTTGCATTGCTCTAGTTGGCCTCTTAATACTAGACCAGTATCCATTAAGTTGATAAATTTCTGCTCCAAAACAATTTCTTTTCTTTTTTTCCTGTATCTTATTTTCCATTTAAATTTCCATAATGCACTGAATGCACATAGTGGAAATTAGTTTGAACTGGTACTTTCTATTTTTGAAAACCTCTTTGGAGTTAGCTTTTGCTTGCATTGCTCTAGTTGGCCTCTTAATACTAGACCAGTATCCATTAAGTTGATAAATTTCTGCTCCAAAACAATTTCTTTTCTTTTTTTCCTGTATCTTATTTTCCATTTAAATTTCCATAATGCACCGGCTGCGAAAATCATGGTAATTCCCCCTGCCCTCCAATATTGCGGCAATCCTGTCTTCTTGATACAAATATTTCAAAGAAATGTAGCCAAAATTTATGAGTCTGCACCAGTAAATAAGTAGGAATTACTCGTAGGTTATATTTTCAGATCATGGTTGAGGAATATTCAACTATGTAGGTTTCAGAATTTTAATTGTCCCATTTGTTAGTTGCATTGCCTTTGGAAAAGCTGTTTGCTACTTCAAAACACTTGCTCAAAAGTATGCATTTATAGGTACATAAGTATTATATATCATGGACTGGGTGTGCTGCTTCAAAACACTTGCTCAAAAGTGTGCATTTATATGTACAAGTATTATCATGGACTCAGTATGGTAAGAATGGGAGCTGTATCGCATTCCTCTCTTCGGCATAACAATTGCCAATTATTTATATTACTATCCGGTGAGATTGAAGTAGGAGCTGGCTTTTTTCTTTTTCCCGTTGCTTATCGGAATGTTAATATATTCCAAACTTTGCATGTTTAGATTGTGCTTTGAAAGTCAGGTTTTGCATTTCCTCATTTGTCAAAACTTTTTTTTCTCTCTAAAATTGTACTAGAAAACTGCTATTATTCCAAAAGAATGTAGATGTGACTTTGTTTAATCTGTAGTTATTTGCATGAAGCAGATTGTGTCATGTTATAATTAACAAGGCAACGAAAATTTTATTGGACTCTATGTCAAAATTCTCTTATGTGATTGCGTTAGTCTTTCTGCCTACTCATGGTTCGTAATTTAGGAGTTCATTCAATCCAAAATCATTTGGAATTCTCATCAACTTATCTTGAACTTTAATGATGTTTTTTATTATTTTTTTATTTTTTATAAATTAGTTGTGCTTCTGAGGCTACTAAAACCTTCACCATAGTAAAAGATTCCTAGTGTTTCAAAAGAGGGCAACTTTGTTGCAGCTGAACTGACCAATGTTTAGGGAACTGTGAAGTTTATTTTCTTTCTCCTTGACTTGAGAGAATAATCTTATTAAGGGTGCGCTTCTGTGGCTAGAATGATCAATGATTTGGCCGATTACTTTTCTGATTTTTATTTTTAATGCAGCCTTGCTGAACAACTTGAATCCATCAAGGCATCTCTGGATGAACGTGGACTTTCAACCCTTACCTTGTTTTTGGAGTGCAAAAAGGTGAACAGTTGTTACTTTCAAGCTTTGGATGTCTTTTGCCAATTTTGTATTAAACTTGACTAGGAAGGTTATGTGATTCTGGGTACTTTCTGTTATTGGTGGCCTTTGGTAATGCAATTATGGTGATATTGAGCATGACATTAGGTCCAGTTGCTCTTACTATGCCCACAACTTCAATCATTCTAATGG
>JXTB01000076.1:1074768-1175778 GCA_002914805.1 Parasponia andersonii
GTGTGTGTGTTTATATAATCTGACCTTATATATCTTACGTGAAATGCTTGCAATTACATCAACTTTTAATGTTTGGCTTTTGGGATTATCAATGTCGCGATTCACCTATGTAATTCTATCTTTTTAATGTCAGGTTGATAGGATTGTCCCTGGGTCAATACCATCATCAGTGGAAGGATCAATTGTTCTTCTGGTCAACAAAGCAGATGGAGATGAGGAGGTTAATAGAACTTAATGTGACCACACACTGAAATTTCCTAAGATAGTTGTCTTCTCACAGTGTATGTAATTTGGTAGGTAACTGCTGCAGGAAGTAATATAGTGGGAGTTGTTCTTTTGCAAGAGCTACCTCACTTATCTCATCTTGGTGTTCGGGCCCGGCAAGCAAGTTTCATCTTCCCAAATGTTACTTACGTTGATTATTTGTCTTTATGTTGCTTATTAATGGTAATTATTAATCACAGGAAAAGGTTGTATTCGTGACATGTGAAGATGATGATATAGTTGCTGGTTTGCAAAAGAATATTGGAAAATCCGTGAGGTAATTTTTCTTGGAGACCTCCTGGATCAGAAAATTTATTGAAGTTCATTTTACGTTTTGAAATTCCTTTGCTTTTACTGATATGTAGTATATTTAATTTGACAAATCTTTGCATGTCTTACATGTGGATCAATGAAGGCTGGAGGCATCCTCAACTGGTGTTGATATCTATCCATCTTCACCTGATAATAGCAAGCAGAACTTTGCAGTGAAAGATTCTTCAGATGATGATTCATTGATAGTTGGAGTCCCACCACCTCAAGATCTTTCCTCTGCTGCAAAAGTTCCTTTCTCCAGTCGGGTATGATCTTATGTTTTCATTCTGATCTTAATAGTTTAGAAATTGCTGTAACCTTACTACTATTTTCATATTCTCATGGCAAAAATATTTCTTGATTATTGATTTATTGGTGGTCCTGTTTCCAACCAGGGCTCTGCTGGAGGAGTGCTACTACTTGCTGATGCAGAGGCTCAGACTTCGGGAGCAAAGGCTGCTGCTTGTGGTCGTTTAGCTTCATTGTCAGCAGCATCTAATAAAGGTAATAGCTATGATGGTCATCACTGCATCTGTAAAATGGAATTTGACTGCAACATTCATTAGCACAGATGCGCAGATTAATCATTTTAGGTTATAATAGACTGGCAATCTATGAAATATGCTCATTGCATATGAAAAACAATACATGATAGGGTGTTGAACAAAATGGGGTCATCCGCAAAGCGGACAGGGTACATTTAACAATTTAGAAAATAATTGAGCATTAAAGTTTTGTAGGTTTGCATGGAGAGCACTTGTTACACATTTTGACTATCTTTTAGCTCTTCTTATTTACGTGTATATATATTTTGCTACAGTTATTTATATTGTAAGTTCATATATTTCAATTACCTTAATTGATGAGGACTGGCTACTTGTGACAGAAAATTTAGCAAAATTTTGGAATACATATATTTGTCATACTCCTGAAGATATAGTTCTTTGTTGGCAGTTTACAATGATCAAGGGGTCCCAGCATCATTTCGTGTTCCGGCAGGTGCAGTAATACCATTTGGCTCTATGGAGTTGGCCTTAGAACAAAGCAAATTGACGGAAACTTTTAGGTCCTTTCTGGATAAGATAGAAACAGCAAAACTTGAAGGAGGTGAACTTGACAAATTATCCTTTCAACTACAGGAACTTGTCTCTTCCTTACAGCCACCAAAATATATTATTGATAGCATAGAGAGAGTATTTCCTGGCAATGCACGATTAATTGTTCGTTCAAGTGCTAACGTTGAGGACTTGGCTGGACTATCGGCTGCTGGACTCTATGAATCAATTCCTAATGTCAGTACTTCGGATCCTACCATCTTAGGAAATTCTATTAGTCGAGTATGGGCTTCACTGTACACCCGGAGAGCAATTTTGAGCCGCCGAGCAGCTGGTGTTCCACAGGGGGAAGCTTCAATGGCAGTTCTAGTGCAGGAAATGCTTTCGCCAGAGTTATCTTTTGTGCTCCACACGCAGAGTCCAACAGACCAAGATCATAATTACATTGAAGCTGAGATTGCATCTGGCCTTGGTGAAACTCTGGCTTCAGGCACTAGGGGCACAGCCTGGCGTCTATCCTCTGGGAAGTTTGATGGGAATGTGAGAACACTCTCGTTTGCAAATTTCAGTGAGGAGCTTCGGGTTCATGCTGCAGGTCCTGCTGATGGAGAGGTCATCCATTTGACTGTGGACTACAGCAAGAAACCATTAACCATTGACCCAATCTTCCGACGCCAGCTAGGTCAACGCCTTGGTGCAGTGGGTTTCTTTCTCGAGCAGAAGTTTGGCTGTCCACAGGATGTGGAAGGATGTGTTGTTGACAAAGACGTCTTTGTAGTTCAGACACGGCCACAACCCCTGTAAGGATGCGTTTTGAGTCGGTGCTTTCTTTAAGATGGACCGCTAAGACTGCAAGCGCCAGTTTCCTGGATGACTAAGCTGTCCTATGATACACTGCCATGTTCGCATATTCTTGTAGACAGCAGTCTACAGGTGCAGATGGCATGGAAGTGTGGCTCCTAAATGCTTATTGCAGCGGGTCTGAGCTGACAAAACACGCCACTCGTACACTCGTTGCTGAAAGTTGAAGCACATATGATTTATTTTACTGTTTAGAAGGTCTTGTTGTATGCTTTATCATTTAAAGGGTATTGCATCATAGATGTAATAAAGTTTAAATGCAGCCACGCAAAGTAGATTGTGCCTTACATTATTCGTTCAAGGCAGGAATAAAGCAATAAACTATCTTTAAGGTTGAGACGTTTGTAATTGAACTTTAGTTTATTAAATCTCAATTTCAAATATCAAATACGTTGCTTTCTAGATATAGTGTCACTGCCAAAATACGAGACCATGAAAGTCCTTTTCAAGCAATATCAGGATAATGATAGAATTTGTTTTATGAAGTAGTTTGTGCTGATAGCCCTGCAAGAATGAAGGTTGTTCGTGCTCCGTCGTAATACTGTGGGAGTAATTTCACCTCTTTTCTCATTTTTTTAATACCATTTGATTTGCTGTATGAATTGGAACTAGAATTTATTGCAAATATATTTAATTATATTCATAAATGAACGATAACACGTTACATGTCACATAGGTGATATTAAAAGGTGGAATAAAAAGTAGAATTTCTATCATATGGTCGGAGAATTTTTTTTTCCCCCCCGAGTTTGACTGGTTGACTTTCTACTTCAAAATTTCAATATTATAGTGTCATTTTGTTAGTATACGTGCATTGGAACGCAACATTTATTAGCAATATGCTAAATTCAAAATAGTGTTATAACCCTAGTCTTTACATGATTTGCCCTAAACTAGTGTGGTCACTACAAGATGTTGATTGACCTCCTAAAAATAGCAAACAAATTGAAGTTTCATGAGGCTAAAACTGTTTCGGTTAAAAGGAAAAGTTTTCTCCATGGACTATTTTTATACTCTAAGCACAGTGATAAGAAATATTGGATGTAATGTTGAAGCACGTGATGAAAGTAAGAATTTTTGGGGATTGCGGCCTTTTATCATTATCATCGTCTTTTAATGTGACGATGTATAACAAAACTGTCTAATAATCTAACACAAAGAACGTGTTCCTTTTCAACTAGTTTTAGCTTTTACCACTTATCAGTAAGAATCGTGGAATAAAAAGCTCTCATAAAATTGGTTTATTGGATTATGCACTTTTTGAAATTCTTGGTAGAGTATGAAAAGGTATACTAGTGGTAAAAAACAGAGTCTCAAACCCATAAAATATTCATTACATTTCGTCATATAATTGTACATTAAAAAAAGCACATTACTGATGTTATTCTATGTTCTTAAGAAATATTGCGTATATGTTTTAGTATGGTGTTCAGTCCATGCAATTTCGTTACTTGTTTTTTAATTAAGCGATGTTATGCGCACAATGTATCATAATAAAAATATGAGTCTATTTATAAATTTTAAAGTGTTTACTATTTCTATTCCTATTAATGTGTGGTACTACCACTACTTTTTTAATATTTTTTTATGAATAATACTAAATATTCTAAAATTATACAAAATTTTTAATATTGCAATATATCCTATATGAAGATTTTAGATAATGTCGAAAGAAAATGATTTGTTCACCTAATTTAGATTATGTACGAGCCGCAATGAGTGCAAACAGTATGTAAATTGACTAGAATATTTAGTCGATAGTCATTTTAGAAGGAAACAACACATTTTTTACGCATTGTATGAGAACGTGAAGGATTTACCGAAATCATTCTCTTTGGTAATTTTTCTGGGAATATGAGACCCTTTAACCAACCCTTTATTTTGTCTTAATCAAACACTTTTGTCTTGACCCTATGTCATGATTGCTAGGTTAAAACTTAGTTATCATCTCTGAAGTATCAAAAAGTGTTGGTACTCATTTGGTTTCATTTTTTAACTATAAAAAAGTAAATTGACAAGTCAACAGAGTAAAAAGAGCGTAAGTCGATGTGAACTTATGGAATCATCAACATGGGGCACAGGTGCTAGGGCCTAGGAGTAGTTTATAAGCAAACTTCCGCGTTTCTATAAGTCGAATGAGCTTTTAGAACGTGACACGTCCATTAATCTCGAATTATTGCTTGTCACTAGAGCACTATTTGCCCATTATATGGATAGAACTTCCATATGAATAAAATATTACACATATATCAGATTTGTATCGATACCATTACCATCCAGTTTGCACATCCGACATTTACATTTGAATCGTGAATTTATCACACACGTTGAAAAGATAGTCTAATTAGTCTTTTTTTTATTTAATATATTTGCAACATTTTCCTTAGTCATACGGTTTTGTATATACGAATCTTGCATATGCTATCAATTAAATAACGGTAATCATTTGCAATTATTTTAATTAGCACTCCACCTTTTGACTTTCTCAATTTTTTTTTTTCCTTTTAATTAGAATTCTCACCAAACTCAACAAAACCCCATTACCGTTTTTTTTTTCCCTCTTTCAATACCAAATTAGTAGTCTTGATGTGGTACTTGCACAATATAGTAAAATACCAGTCATGAAATTTACAAGAGGATTGGGTAATAATAAAACATAAATGCAGGGACTGATTAGAAAATTTAGGAAACCTTATAGCAGCTTCATTTTTATACTCTAAAGATAACATTATCTCTTACTACCACCAAACTTCAATGCCATGTCCTTCATATTTATATATGTATATTGGTATATATATCCAACTAGTCCCAACTGCCTTCATTACACCTTCTTCGTCCTCTTCCTATCATCCAAAAACTTCCAAGTTTAACCATAATTCCTCTCAACCAGTGCTACTAAACCTTTTATCTTTCTCTCTTTTTCTCTTTCCCTAATACAGATAAAAAAACAGAGAAAAACCCAACTCACTAGGAAAGGTGCTTATAAATTTGGCCCAAGTATTTGAACAAAATCTCAATCCTCTTCTTCGTATTCTTCTTTTTCTTCCTCTGGGCATTTTTTTATTTTTATTTTTTGAACAAAAATGTCTGCTGCATTACGAGCCATTTCTGCAGCCAGAGACATGGCCTTCAATCCGAGCCTGAAGGAGGAAGAAGAGGTGAAGAGTAAGAGAAACGACAACACCAAATGCACTGAGCTACCCAAAAATGAGACTAACCATGAAGAAAACGACAATGATACTGATGAGGAGACTGATCAAGAAGACAGTGATCCAACCAAGCTGGAATCTGAGAAAGAACTGCACCCTGGTCCTCTGTTTTCTCTCAAGGACCAGCTTGAGAAAGATGAAGTATTGTCACTTTTAGTTCCTTATCTTTGTGCATCACATTATTACTATTTTTTTTTTCAAAAATGTACATGCATTTATTATATACACATGTATACAACATTTGACATGCTGTCATATATTTTCCTTTTTTCTTTCCAAGGATGATGAAAGTTTGAGGAAATGGAAGGAACAACTTCTTGGGAGAGTTGATCTCTCTGCTGTTGGAGGTAATAATTTTAGCTATTAGAATTACAAGAGAAAAAAGAAAAAGACCCTTTTGTCATCTCTAGTGCTAATTGAGTTGTCAACCCTATAATTGGCCAAGAAATTTTTAGTTGTTACAAGAAATCAAATCAATCAATAGCCAAAATGCCCCCCCACAGGGAAGGGAGTATGGTACTATAATTAAGCTTAACTTTTCTCTTTTTCTTAGCTCTTAAAAAACTCTTTCGGTTTTCTTTGAGGAAAAGAAAAGAGAAAGGTATTTCATGATGACATTTTTGGTTTTTTTTTTTGGGTTGAATCAGAGACTAAAGAGCCGGAAGTGAAGATATTAAGCCTCACAATTCAGAGACAGGGTCGGCCAGATCTTGTGTTGCCAATTCCATTCACTAACAATTCCAAGAAAAGCCTCTTCACTCTCAAGCAAGGGAACCTTTATCGCCTCAAATTCACTTTCACTGTCTCTAACAACATTGTTTCAGGCCTCAAGTACACCAACTGTGTTTGGAAGTCTGGCGTCAGAGGTAGGAAAAATTCCGTTAGTCCTCGCAATATTTTTGAATCCTACTTCGATATACGTGAAGTATACGTAATGTATTTATCGAAAGCATACGTCAAACAATAATTAAATTTGATTAGAAAAATTGTAGTTCGTAAATGTGCACTATTTTTTCATACTCTACTAAAGAATTTCCAAAATTAGTAACTTAATATTCGGACTTCTTAATGTCAAAAAGTGTCTGTAAATTAACAATTTTGGCACGAGTTTGGATAATCAGAGGCAAGTGATCTAGTTTATATAATTTACTACAATAAGCAGGACACTACATATAAAAATGATATTTGTTACATTGACCAAATAAAGATTAATTCTAGCAATTAGTAGTGCTATTTGCAATTCGTTGGATTTTACGTTTACTAGTTATTATTATTTTTTTGGCAGTGGACAATTCAAAAACAATGTTGGGAACCTTTAGTCCTCAAGCAGAGCCTTACACTTACGAAACCAAAGAAGAAACTACTCCCACGATCATTTTTGCTAGGGGCTCCTATTGTGTTAGAACCAAGGTAAGATTTGAGCCAATTCCAAAATCATATGAAAAAAATAACATTTTTTTTACTGAGAATTTTCGTTATCGATCTCAGGTTTTAATTTGGTCTTCTTTTTTTTTTTTTTTTTCGCAGTTTATGGATGATGATGGAAAATGCTATTTGGACGTCACTTACTACTTCGACATCGCGAAGAACTGGCCAACACCATCTTGAAATTTCTTTTTTAACTATGTGTTATTCACCAACGAGCTTATGCTCTTTGTATTTCGTAATCCACTTAAGAGAAATGCAATGCATCTTTTCTTTTTCAATGAAAAATAAGTGTACATGCACCCATCTTTTACTTTATCAAGTCTCGTCTCTCCTTTTTCTTTCTTTTTTTTTTTTTGATGAATTATTTTTATTTTGGCCGTGCGAGCTTACAAGTACGCACTTATAACTACTAGTTATGGGAGCCCCACGCCAGTTATATAGTCAAATAAATACTATCACACCATAAGATATGACACCGAAAGAATCTTATACAATTATGTGACAGTGCTACTATGTTATCATATTAGTTATCACTCTCTTTATATAGTAGCGATGAGTTTGTGTCTATTTCACACCAACCAACGGTATTTTTTTAAAACAAAGTTGAATCAATAACTAAATAAAATTCCTTATCTACTCGATAAATTTACCTGGGGACGTAGATGAGGACTAATAAAGCGTCATAACCTCCATGTGACAACTCTTTTCGAAATTAAAAGTTGGAAAGAAAGGAAAAAGAAAAAGAAAATCCAGCTCTATAACGACCACTTATCCCTGAAGCAAAGTGCCAAACTTTGAGTCAATTTTCAGTGGTCCAAAACCTTTTTCTTTCATTTGGTTCTCAGATGCATGCTTGTGTGAAATAGAGAGAGAATTTAAGTGAAAATAAAAGGTGATTTATTGTCGTCTTTTATATTCTCATTGAGGACTCAGGCTCAATTATATATGGGAAATATCTGTCGTTTTTGAAAGGCCATCTTTATCTTATTCCATAGAGAGCTAGATCTAACTTACTATAAAGCCACGCTCATTGGTCAAACTCATTTTTTTTTTTTTTCCTTCAAGCTTTTATAGATGTTATGATTTAAATTGAGTACTGTTGGGGCAACTGAGACGTGAATAAAAAAAGAGGTAGACAATTGAAGAATATATCTCCCGACAATTGAGTTAGAACTTGAGATAGATGACAAAGCGTGGGATAATAGGGTTGTCTATGATTTTTCTTGTCCCTTCCTTAATTGCAACTTAAATAGCACTTTTTTTTATTTTCCCTTTTTTTGATTTTTTTTTTTCAAAAAAGACTAACAGGAAAACGAAAGAAAGAAATGAAACATGAGGATACGCTTCCAAAGTTTGTGATAGCTAGAATCTGGTACATTAATGTCAGTACGATCCCAGTAAAAATTGTCAACATTTTTGGAAAATATTTTCTTCACTATTTTTCCTACCCAAGAGAAATAGCACTTAAAATTAGGAGAGATTATGTTGTAGGCCAGCGTATAAAAGAAAAAAAAACATTTAATATCTAGCCTGCTAGTGTTCAAAAACATTCCACTCTGTACGTAATTTGTATTATAGAAATAGAAGTCCATTTCTTAATACTACTATTAAACACCACAAATACTTTGTGTCACACACTATTAGAGAACAAAATTTCACGAGCAGTCATACACATAATGCTAAGGTGTCAAATTTCTGTAAGTTTTTTTTTCTCTGTATATTAAAATGACTGTTAGCCCAAATAATTGTTTACACTTATATATATTTTCCAATTTTTGCTTTTTGAGGGAATATATTTTCCAGATTTAATTGGCTTATAATAATTGATGTGTAAAGGGGATTTGCGTCTCATTAATGATCCACTTTCTCGTTCTTTAATAGGAAAGTATTATACAAAAAAAGACTTTGCCGCGCATACGAATAGTTTTGGGCGAGTTTTTTGATCTTTTATTTATTAATTTTTTTCAGGGTGACAAATTTCTTGATCTAGACTCTAGAGCTAGTTAATCTTCTATTTATTTTCTTGATCCAGTTCTCATGTTCTACTAGTCCACTAGACTACTACAAATAGGAACAACGACACGTTTATAATTCTAGCTATCAACGTATAATTATTGCTACTACAAGGCAAAACGAGGTCGTTAACAAAGACATGGCTGGACATATGACATCCAGTAAAATCATGTCGTATTAACGTTGGTTCTTAGTTTTATGAAAAGGTATCAATATATACATATATACACCGAATGTAAGATGCGTAAACATTGAAACGCATAACAGTGACTCTATGCGTTTCACTTGAATCTTCACATAAAATTAATATAACAAATTAACCTATATATTGTGCACAGAAATAAAGTAATTAGACATGAATTGTCTAATACTACTTCATTTTTTTACAAAATTATATTAATTATTTACCAATATATGTATATAGATATATGTGTGTGATGCTTTTCTTTTTTCTGCCTATTAATCGGTCTGTAGTCTGTACCTAATAACATTAATTTTGTGCAAAATTACGTTGACTCGAGTGTGTACGCTTCGAATTTTATGAACAGTAAGTACTTTTTTATCCTAAATTAATGTTATCATGTTTTGGTCCATATATTGTCATTATGCTTTTGTAATTAAAGTCTCGAGGGATGTGTGTGTGAGTTTGGTGTATGTGAGTTTGGAAGGGTCAGTGGTTCAAACTTTGGTAGAGAGTGTGTTATTTTCCTTTAAATTTGTAGTAAGTAGTAATCATTAGTTAAGTTCTATTTTTATTAATAATAAAAAAAATAGTAAAAATGAAAAAAAAAGACGAGAAAATAAGATCAATAAAAATATTATTAATGATCGACTCAGATATGAATTTTGATTTGAACCATCGGCAGTTCCTAATTCAACATTGCTTCAAAGGCTCAATATAGTTTTTGGCAAACAACTTCAAATAATAATTATCACGGTGGTTAAGAGAAATAAGTGAATTAGGTACAACGAAATTCCCATGACTGTTAAGAAAGGCTCAGATCAGACCAAATTAAGGTCAATAAATTGCACTCAACCAATCTAAAACATGTACCATGAAGTCATGACTCATGAGATGACATGGCCGTTGCTAAATCCATATCTTATTCAATATTGACACATTTATATGACGTCGTTTTGAAATAATATTAAAAGTACGCTTAAATATAAGTTGCAAGTTATCATTAGCTATATCACATTGGACAAGACACCAATGTTGACAAAATTCCCTTTCAAGATATAGATTTATTTATTTGATGTTTTGATGCAATTGAATTAAGTAGCTATATCTAGTTTCTATATAAATACATATATATATATATATATTTGAAAAATGAATGTTATTTAACATGGTAATACATCTCTCTAATTCTTGTATGCTCCCTATGATCTAAAATAAACATATATTTTTTATTAGCAATATGTTTAAAGTAAACATATACAACATCAAGGCATACATATATGTTGCAAATGCTAACAAGAAAAGGGGGAAAAAATTTAAATCTTAAAACTATTCCTTAATTTAAAGTATTGATATTCATGAAACTTGAAATCGATTGCCTTCACTAGTCTTAATTTTTTTTATTTAAAATGAAAAGTTTTATCAATTAAATTAGAAGGGCACGACAACCTCGGGAGCGCGTAGCTCCTTAATGTTGTTTGTTCAAATAATTTCATTAATTCTTGATAGAATAAGAGTCCTAGCTAGTTAGAAAATAAGCAATCAGTCCCTACAATATTCAATGACTGGTCTATATATATAACAGGCTAAGGTAGACATAATTAAAATTGGACATAATTAATTAATAATAACGTAATATAATTATAACTAAGATTTATATAAGTACTTAAGTTTAAACTTGCTCGCACTTCTTCTTCCCATCATCGGCTATGGTACACTGCATGGCTCCCCCACCCCCCAACAAAAAAAAAAAAAGAGTAAATACTCGCCTTTGGTGACTGCTGACCAGACAAATATCATTACGTTTGGCGCTTTTGCATGTAACTGAATTATTACATGTAGCCCCCATTCAAGGCTTATTATAATTAGTTTTCTTTCTTATTATATTTGCATCATTCTATGATATGATTATGCCCATATTCATTCCTTTCAGCATTATTCACTTTCCAGGGCATGTCCTCATGCGGCAGTATTCTCTTAATCCAATATTCCTTAAGGGTATTAATTATGTAGTTCTCTCAATCCAGTGGGCATTGGGGAAAAGAAAAAAAATAATCAAGTATAATGGCATACGGAGGTCTTTGTTTACAACACTTTTATGCTAATTATTTTGAAACACATCATTGAGTCAGATCCATATTGCTCTGTTAGTTAGGTATTACTGAATATAATTAATTTTTAATTAATTACGTGAAGTAGTAATGCAGAAATTATAAAAATAACATAAGATATTTTATTTAGTTCAGTTATCTTTTGATAATTTACGTCCAAAGAGCCACGCTCAGAGAATAAATACTATTAGCAAAATTTGAATGAATATAAATACCAATTTGACTTATACAATAAAAGACTCTCTCTTTTGGTTATCGTAATGTGGATGTATTCATTCACCAATATGTTTAACGAGTACCACTCGTCTTAGATTAACTTTATTCTTCTAAAATCCCTTCAGGTACTTGAAGTCGATCTTCTTCTGAAGATAATCAGTATCTCTTTCGAAGCACTGTTACTCAAACGACTAGGATACCTCCTAAGTCTAAAATATGGCTAAAAGAAAAACCTTTCTTTTACAATTGAAAAATATAATAAGTAGTCTCTACCTAAAGTTACTCTTGAGCGACCTTTAAATAGAGTGAGAGTGCAAGCCTTCATGTATATAATCTGTAAAATAATATTTAAGAGCATTTAATATTGATTAGAAGACTTGCAAGAACGGCCAAGTCCATTCCCAAACTTGAAAAACTGATCCAGAAATTAATTGCTAATTTAGTCTAAGTGTTGCAACATGATTTGTCAACTTAGTCATGTCGTAACAGAAAAAGAAACTTCCAGATTTTTTTCTTGAAACAAAATAGTCAGTTACTCAAACCTTATTGGCAGCTAATGACATAAATTAGAGTAACTTTAATCAATAAAAATCAGCACAAATGAGTTAAGGAAACTTCCATAGACGATATTGCACATAAAATATTCATTTAAAGGATTTTTTTCAATAAAATATAGACGTATACTCAAAACCAATTTTGGTAAGAGTCATTTACTTATTCCTTCTTAATTGAATCCGTCTATGCATTAATATGATCAAATTTTTATGATTAACAACTATAAAAATCATGACCTAAAGTATATAAAAGGAAAATACTGAAAAAACTAATCAGATCAAATATTTAATTGCATGTTGTAACATGACTGTGAAACTAAGGTTGCAAACAGAGTTTTTGTTTTTTCAATCTCATCTTTTAGCATCTTTTAGACAAATATTTGATACTCTTGCAAAACAAAGTCAATATGTAGTTAAGATGCTTTCTCCCCCTTTTGGACAAGAGATCCAAAGGCAAAGAAAACGAGTGATAAAAATTATCAATCACAAAATAACTAATGAAACCAAAACATGTTGAAACATCAAATCACAGAGAAAATGTAATATGTTTCAACAAAATATAAAAGTAACTAGTCCTGTAGTAAACAAAAGAAAAATAAACATACCCAAATTGTATCAGACTTATTTAGACCAAGAAAATGAGAAACTAATAAAAAAAATAAAACATATGGAGATCAAACATCCTCCATGTTCATATCAAGCTTCTTTGCAATTTTTTCAATCTTTGTAAGCCTGGCATCTTGATCTGTGAATGTTGTAACAACAGTAACAACAGGACCTTATGTACTAACATCAGCAGCAACTTCAAGTTCCCCCTCCATTGGATCTTTCTTAAGCTTGAACACGATGTTGGATAGAGTGGCTGTGAGAAACTCGGAGTCATACATGAGAAGCTTCCACTAGAACAGAATTCCATATATAAGTGATGGAAAGAGCAACCTCTTCTTGGGATGTTTGAGATTATGAAGATCACAAATTTGTTCAAAAATCACCTGTCCCAAGTTCATTGGTACACCTATTCCAACATCATAAAGCTAGCATTGTCAAAGTAAATAGTTGGACAGTATGTGGTAGGTCTCTAATTGTACATAGCAATCCAATGAAATCCTCTGTACTTCAAGGTCCTCCTTAGGTCACTTCCTCTTTGTCCCATGCAACTCAGTAGTCACAATTTCTTCATCAAAAACTTTTTCAAACTCATCACGAGATCTTAAAAGAATACTAAAAAAAAAAAAAAAATCAGAAATCACTTATGGTGAGAAGTCATATACATGGTTTCTAACAAAAGTCTTATGAAAGGTAATGGAACCAAGTTTATCAAATCCGTCAGTAATATTTACATTGAATTCCTGAACTACCAAAGACACAAAACCATTGTTTTTAGATACAGTATTATCCCATCCCTATTCTTCAATAGCCTTTAACACACCAATACTTTAAAAAGACTTAGAATTGATGTTTCTTTCAGGAATAACTGACATTGACCATAGATATTCATTGAAGCTACAACCATGGAGTAAAGGCATTATGAATATTATAACCTAGTGTGAGTGTTGTAGAAGTAGAAATACCCTTCGCCTTCTCAGTTGCAATGGCTTTTTTAGGTTTCTGCATGGCTTGTTTGGAGGACTGGCCAACAGACTTCTTAAAAGGTTGTGCAACAGGAGTAGCCAACAAAGTGGCTACTTGTGTTGGAACATCAGGTTGATTTCGGTCAATAGCAGGGGAAACCATAGTTGGCAATTGATATGTTGGAACATTAGAAACACTGGGTGCCATCTCTTGTTGTGTCACAATAGGTGTTGCAGCAGATGGTTGAGATGAAATCTCTTCTAATGAAGAGACTTGTTGCAACAGGGGTCTGCAATTCAGAGGCTTTCGATATTATAATAGCCTCTTCTTCAAGAACAGGTTGTGGAGGTGATGATGCAGTAGGCACATCCATCAATTCTTGAATATGAAGACTCAATTTAGGAGTCTTAACTTCATCTCATTTTTCTAGAATCAACTCAGCAAGTGACTGTGCAATTGATTTTGAATTGGTGGAATGAAAAAAAATCCCCTGAGTCGGCTAGTTTCTACAATTTGACAGGTTGTGATGGAACAACCTCTGCTTCAATCACTTTCTTAAGCAACAATGGCTTTGATTTCGCAGAGGTTAGCAAGAGCACTGATTTATGCTTCTTAACCAGTGGTGAGGAGGGTGACACTTTCCCCTTTCCTTTCTGAGCAGGAGTAGTTTTGCTCTTTTTCCCTGATCTGGTGTTAGCCATGGCTGGTAGTTTCTATACGAACAGAGAAAATGAAAAACAAAAACAAAAAAAGAAGAAGAAGAATACGGCTGAGAGTTATTTGGGATTTTAGGGTTAGAACAATGTGAGTATATATCCCTTTAGTTACCCAAAATTTGAAAAGAAAACAAATAAAAATTGGAGCCAAAAATCTTGGGAACTAACTGCCATAATTTATTTTGAAATGTGTTCCAATAGATGATGTCAGTATGCATTATTTCCATAAACCACCTTTTTTTTTAAATCAAAATTTGTAAATATCTTAATGTTGTAACATGCCTTATTTTCCCACAAAATTAAAATTTAATATATATAGAAAGCTAGAATGAAAAATTGAAACAAATGAATGTATGTCAATCATAAATTAATTTTATAATAAACAAGACTTTCTAAGTTTATCAAATAAAATTTCTGGATTTCCTTTAAATTGATTAACCATCAAGGATTGAAAGACAACTGACATACCTTAAAAATGTTGATCTCTACGAAATTCTATCCTAAATTTCAGGCTCTAAATGTGTGTTGTAATTTTTTGAGTAGTACATCTTTATTTATTACTACTGCTTTTTTTGGCAATATTTGGCTTTCACATTTGTACTTAGACCTAGGAGTTCTAATGTGATTAGAATCAAATGGATTTATAAGAACAAATCTGATGAATTTGGTAACATAATTAGAAATAAAGTTAGGTTGGTTGCCCAAGGATACACATAAGTTGAGGGTATTGATTTCGATGAAACATTTGCTCCAGTTACTAGATTGGAATCTATTTGCTTATTTCTTGCCAATGCATGTCTCATAGGCTTTACTTTATACTAAATGGATATAAAAAGTGTATTTTTAAATGGTATTTTGAATGAGAAAACTTATGTAGAACAACCTAAAGGTTTTGAAGATCCGCATTTGTCTAACCATATTTTTAAACTTAAAAAGGTACTATATAGATTGAAACAGGCACCTAGGGCATGATATGAAAGGTTAACAAATTTTTTGATTGAAAAAGGCTACAAGAGAGAGGGAGTAGACAAAACTTTGTTCATCAAGCACTTTGATTCTGGTATTATTATTACTCAAATATATGTTGATGACATTGTTTTTGGTTCTACATCTGATGATAAAGTATAGAAATTTGTTAACCAGATGAAGAAGGAGTTCNTTTTCAAGTTAAGGAACTTGAAGATGGGATTTTCATATATCAATCAAAGTACGCTAAAAACCTTGTGAAGAAATTTGGTTTCGAATCTGCCAAACACATGAATACTCCTATGAGTACCAATCTCAAGTTGAGTAAAGATGAATATAGTGTCGATGTTAATCCAATGCTCTATAGGAGCATGACAGGAAGTCTACTGTACCTAACAACTAGTCGTCCTAATATTTTCTATAGTGTTGGTATTTGTACTAGATATTAATCTAGACCTAAGGAGTCCCATATTCTTGCCATTAAAAGAATCATTAGATACATTAATGGGATTGTTGATCATGGAATTCGGTATTCAAAGGAAACTAATACTCATCTTGTTGGTTATAGTGATGCAGATTGGGCAGGGAATGCTGATGACAAAAAAAGTATAACTAGAGGTTGTTTCTACCTCGGGAACAACCTGATTTCATAGCACAGCAAAAAGTAGAACTCCCTCTCTTTGTCAACTACCAAAGTCAAATACATTGCTGCTAGGAGTTGCTACACACAGCTGTTGTAGATGAAATAGATGCTAAAGGACTATGGTATTGAATTGGATAATTTAGTAGTATATTGTGATAACACTAGTACTACTAATATTTATAAAAATCCAATACAACACTCTAGGACTAAGCATATTGACATTCATCATCATTTCATTAGAGAATTGGTTGAAAATAATGTCCTTATTTTGGACTATGTTGCAATAGAGAACTAGCTTGCAGACATATTCACTAGTAGCTTAAGCAGTACATCCATATTTAGTAGCTTTCACTCTATCATTGAGGTAGCCCTTTTCACATGATAGATCATCTTCTATTGTATTTGTGATACATAGTACCAGATTACTCAGAGATGGCTTTCACATATCAATGTAGGTAGATTTTTCTGACTATGAAGCTTGTTTCACAATTTTTTTTTGAGATCAAACAGGCTTCATAGTCAATTCAAGATAATCCATCTTTCATTAATCAATCCAAAATTTTTTTAAGATAAACTGTGTATTAGAAAATCAAAATATGATTAGCAAAAATCCATCTTTTTCAAAATTTCCTTTAAGCTTTCCACACACAAAATTTCAATTTCAAAAGGCAAAAATTCAGCATAAAATAAAAAGAACTATTTACATAGAAAAAATTCCCATGGACTTCCTTAGAAAATCAAAATGCACAAAATCGAGTGGTTTAGTGAATATGTCTGCAAGTTAGTTCTCTGTTGCAACATACTCCAAAATAAGGACATTATTTTCAACCATTTCTCTAATGAAATGATGACGAATGTCAATATGCTTAGTCCTAGAGTGTTGTATTGGATTTTTAGAAATATTGATAGTACTAGTGTTATCATAATATACTACTAAATTATCCAATTCAATATCATAGTCCTTTAGCATCTGTTTCATCTACAATAGCTGTGTGCAGCAACTTATAATAGCAATGTATTCGGCTTTGGCAGTTGACAAAGAGATGGAGTTCTACTTTTTGTTTTGCCATGAAATCAGGTTATTCTTGAGGTAGAAACAACCTCCAATTGTACTTTTTCTATCGTCAGCATTCCCTGCTCAATCTGCATCACTGTAACCAATAAGATGAGTATTAGTTTCCTTTGAATACCAAATTCCATGATCAACAATCCCATTAACATATATTATGATTCTTTTAACTACAAGAATATGGGACTCCTTCAGTCTAGATTGATATCTAGCATAAACACTAACACTATAGAAAATATTAGGACGACTAGCTGTTAGGTACAATAAACTTCCTATCATGCTCTTATAGAGTGTTGGATTAACATCGACACTATATTCATCTTTAGTCAACTTGAGATTGGTACTTATAGGAGTATTTATGTGGTTGGCATATTCCAAACTGAATTTCTGACAAGGTTTTTAGCATACTTGGATTGAGATATGAAAATCCCATCTTCAAGTTGCTTAACCTGAAAACCTAGAAAAAGTGTCAGCTTATCTACCATACTCATCTCGAACTCCTTCTTCATCTAGTTAACAAATTTTTGTACTTTATCATCAGATGTAGAACCAAAAACAATATCATCAACATATATTTGAGTAATAATAATACCAGAATCAAAGTGCTTGATGAACAAAATTTGGTCTACTCCCCCTCTCTTGTAGCATTTTTCAATCAAAAAATTTATTAACCTTTCATTCCATGGCCTATTTAATCTATATAGTACCTTTTTAAGTTTAAAAACATAGTTAGGCAAATGTGGATCTTCAAAACCTTTAGGTTGTTCTATATAAGCTTCCTCGTTCAAAAAACCATTTAAAAAAGCACTTTTTATATCTATTTGGTATAAAGTAAAGCCTATGAGACATACAATGGCAAAAAGTAAGCGAATAGATTCCGATCTAGCAACTAGAGCAAATGTTTCATCGAAATCAGTGCCCTCAAGTTGTGTGTATTCTTGGGCAACCAACCTAGCTTTGTTTCTAATTATGTTACCAAATTCATCAGATTTGTTCTTATAAATCCATTTGGTTCCAATCATATTAGAACTCCTAGCTCTAGGTACAAGTGTCCACACATCATTCCTAGTGAATTGTTCTAATTTTTCTTGCATTGCTTTTATCCAAAACTCATCTAACAAGGTTTCTTTAACTTTTTTAAGCTCAATCATTGAGTTAAAGCACACATATTTTAACAGATTTATGTTTCTCCTCCTTGTGACCATCACATAATCAAGATCACCTATAATTAGATCTGAAGGATGATTTTTCTTTACTCTTGATGATGGTTTTTTTCTGATTGGATCATGAATATCCACTAAAAGTTCAGTAGATGAAGTACCTTTCTGTCCAATGGATGTTACAATATCTGATCCTGATATTGTAACATGATTATCTGGTTTTGTAGCAATGTCGGGCTATGTTTTAACATGTGAATTAGAATCAGGATCAATAACAGCTTCATCAGTAAGGCTGTGAATTTCATCTTTTTACGAAAAATCTGCAAAATCTCACCAAATCTCATAGTGGTTTTGCTATACCTAGGCACAAATAGACATAGTTAATGGTGTAACACACCATGCTTATTGCTTTAACCCACAACCTCTTGGATAGTTTCTTACTGTTGAGCATGACATGAGCCATTTCCTGTAGAGTCCTATTTTTTCTCTCTACTACACTATTTTGTTGAGGTGTTTTAGGTGTAGAAAATTCATGTGAAATACCATGTTCATTACACAAATTAGTATAGGCAGCTGATTACTCCAAATTCTCACTATCTTTCCAATATTGCAATTTTTCTCAGTTTTAAGCTTCACACATAATATTTTGAAATTATCGAACATGTCTGATTTCTCTCTTAAAAAATCTACTCAAGAGTACCTGGAAAAATCATCCATACACACAAAGACATAGCGTCTACCTCCATTGCTTTCTACTTGAATAGGACCCATCAGATCTATATGAAGTAGCTCCAACACCTTCAATGTTAGTAATATGTTGTATAACTTTGTGTGTAGTCTTCAATTATTTCCCAATTTGACAAGGTCCATATATACCTGGTGACTTTTTACCAAGAAATGGTAATCCTCGAATAGCACTTGTAGAGACAATTCTTTTTAACATTTAAAATTTAAATGTCCCAATTTTTCATGCCATAAATTAATCTCATTCACGGATACACTATTACAGGCTTTTGGATTAGTCAAAGTATAACAATTGTTAGTGGATCTCAATCATTCTAAAACAGAATTCTCGTTTTCATCCATGATAACACATTTATCACGGTTAAAATTAACATAAAGATTCTGATCACAAATTTGACTTATGCAAATCAGGTTAGCCTTAAGTCCTTCAACATGCAAAACATTCTTCAATCTAGAGGATCCTTCAACATTGAGAGTTCCTCTTCCAAAGGCTCTTCCTTTCACACCATCATTAAAAGTGACAAGACCAGAAGCATCTTCCTTATAATTTTGCAGTATAGATTTTTCACCTATCATGTACCTAAAATACCCACTATCAAAATACTGAGCATTAGTAGTATATGTTCTAAAACAAGTAAAAGCTCCAAAACAATTCAATTCAGATTTTTTAGTCCAAAATTTTCTTGTTTTATTCGAAAGGTCTATATTTTTCCTACGTGTTTTTCTTTGGAAAGTAATCATATGTGAAAAATATTTCTTTTCTAAAAAGTTCATTAATGTAAAACACCGAGGTCTGATATGATCTTTAACTCCACAAATGTGACAAGTTGGAATAAACTTACCATACTTATCTTTCGGGCTAGATGCCGCTGATTTATGATATCCGTGTGTTACAATATTAGCACGATTACCTATAACTTGTGATGGTGAAACAATTTTATTCTGTGTTGCAACATAAGTTTTTTGTATTGCAACATCAGTACTTGTTTTTGCACACAAGTTAGAAATAGAATCTTAACAAAAACAGTTTTCGAGTTAGAGTACTCACCTTTTAATCTGAGTCATTTATGATTAGAGCTAGCTTTTTGAATTGTGAGAATATGATCTAGATTAAAGACCCTGAATTCAATATTTTTAAGGACTTTTGAGTCCTTTCAAGTTCATCTGAGAATTTTTTAACTTTACTTCTTTTTCAGCAAACAAAGCCTTCAGTTTCTGTATTTTGTTTTCTGAATTCTCCTTATGCTGAATAAGGGTAGAGATCTTTCCTTCAAGCGATCTATTCTGATCAACCACTCTAATCCATTGAGAATACATATTCTCATATGATGCTCGAATTTATTATTCAATTAGTTCAGATTCATCACTGTCAGAATCAATATCATGATTTTTTTCTGTCCCGGATGTTGCAACAGAACTGTTTTGCATAGACTATGTTGCAACATGATCTGCAGATTTCTACAAAGAACAAACATCATTCAGAACTAAAGAAACACCAAAGGGAAAGTGATTACTTACATGATTGTCATATTTTTCTTGACTACTTTCAGATTCCTCATCACTCCATGTAGTAGTCATAGCCTTTGCCTTTTTCTTCAAGGTATTGGCACATTTAGCTTGCATGTGACTATACCCCTCGCATTCTCTGCATTTAATCCCTTTCTTCTTGTTAGAATCAAGTTAAAGAGATGGCTTACCTTTGCTGGAATTATCAGGTTTTGACATATCGCTCATCTTCTTTAAGAACTTGCTGAAGTTGTTTGATAAGAAGGCAAGCTTGTCATTCTCTTCTTCACCTTCCTTATCAGTTGGTTCTGATGTAGCCTTTAATGTGATGGTTTTTTCTTTTTTTTTTTCTTTGCTTAATGTTCATCTCATAGGTATGAAGAGATCCTATTAGCTCCTCAACTTTTATGATATCAAAGTTTTTACTCTCTTCTATTGTAGTGAGTTTTGGCTGAAACCTGTTAGACAATGATCGAAAATTTTTTTTAACCATCTTTATATCTGAAAATTTTTTTCCAAGAGTAAAAGCTTCATTAGAGATATCACAAAGCTTAGTTAAATATTCAGATAATATTTTATCTTCTCTCATTCTCAATTCTTCAAATTTAGAGGTCAACATAATTAATTTGGTTCTTTTCATATTACTAAAATCCTCAAAGTGTGTTTGTAAAATATCCCATGTCTCTTTTGCTGATTCACAATTTGTAATCATCTTAATCCTAGTATCATCTACTCCATTTAATATATCATGCAAAGCCTTAGAATTATAATTAGCAAGTTTGTCATCATCAGATAAACAAGCAACTTTGGTTTACGAATATCCTTCCCCTCTTTATCCTTAATAGTTGGTAGACTCCAACCACTACGAATGAATCTCCAAGCTTTCTCATCAGGAGCCTTGATGAAGGCTTTCATGTGTGCCTTCTAATAGGAGTAGATCGTGCCATCAAGAAGTGGAGGTCGTGAAATGGACCCACCTTCAGCAAGGAACGATATACCTTAAAAATCAAATCAAATATACTGCAAGATCTTAATAAGAATGTTAGTGTCCCACTCTGATACCAAATATTAGGTCTGTTAATCAGGTATTACCGAATATAATTAATTTCCAATTAATTATGTGAGGTGGTAATGTAGAAATTATAAAAATAACACAAAATATTTTTATTTGGTTCAGTTTTCTCCTGATAACCTACGTCTAAGGGGCCACGGTCAGAGAATAAATACTATTAGCAAAGTTTGAATGATACAAACACCAATTTGACTTATACAATAAAGAACTTCCTTTTTTGATTGTCGGAATGTGGATGTATTCCTTCACTAACATGTCTAGCAAGCACCACTCGTCTTAGGTTGACTTCGTTCTTCTGAAATCCCTTTAGGTACTTGAAGTTGATCTTCTCCCGAAAACAATCAGTACCTCTCCCGAAGCACTTACACTCAAACGACTAGGATACCTCCTAAGTCTAAAATATGGCTAAAAGAAAAGCCATTCTTTTACCACCGAAAAATACAATAAGTGGTCTCTACCTAAAGCTACTCTTGAGCGACCTTTAAATAGAGTAAAAGTGCAGGCCTTCACGTGTATAATCTACTAAATAATATTTAAGAGCATTTAATATTGATTAGAAGACTTACAAGAATAGCCAGGTCCGTTCCCAAACTTGAAAAATTGATCTAGAAATTCATTGTTATTCAGTCCACGTGTTGTAACATGATCTGTCAACCCAGTCGTGTTGTAACAGAAAAGTAAGCTTTTAGAATTCTTTCCTGAAATAAAACAGTCAGTTACATAAACCTTATTAACAACTAATGGCACGAATTAGAGTAACTTTAATCAATAAGAATCAGCACAAATGAGTTAAGGAAACTTTCATAAACGATATTGCACATAAAATATTCATTTAAAGGAATTTCTTTAATGAAATATAGACGTATACTCAAAACTAATTTTGGTAAGAGTCATTTACCCATTCATTCTCAATTAAATCCGTCTATGCATTAATATGATCATATTTTTATGATTGACAACTATACAGATCGTGACTTAAAGCATATAAAAGAAAAATACTAAAAAAATTAATCAGATCAAATATTTAGTCACATGTTGTAACATGATTGTGAAACCAGTCATGTTACAATGTGAAGGTTACCAACAGAGTTTTTGCTCTTTCACACATTACTCTAATGCAGACGCAGTTCGACCTTGAAGATCAACCACTATAAACTTTATTATAAGAGTATATAATAGTAAGCGTATAATGGGGATTTCGCACACTTATTCGATCGTCCAAGTTTTGTCTGTTTTACATTATTTTCTCATGTATACAATGTTAGGGGTTTAGGTTTCGGGTATAAGTGAAATTATATAGTGAAATAACAGATTTTCTAAAGTGTGTGGTATGAAAGTCTTTTGTATTGTTTGTTCTTCATCATTGCTGCAGCGGTTGAAAATGGATATTACTCTCACAAATTAAGTGTGAATTACTATACATTTGTGTGTATGCTTGTTAATTTATTTTCTGTTTAATTACTGCTCTTGTTATTAAAAAATTAAGGCATTGAATTCATAACAACCTAATAAATATAAAGCTAATTATTAAAGACCAATGAGAAAAGATTTATTCACTTTTCTATATGTACAAATTATACAGGCTTAAGCAAGTCGATCTGATCTGTAATTGTATTCTTTCGTTTACGACACCCTATATAAATATTAATGAGTACTAGAAACAACTGAGAATAACCCTAACCAAGCTTTAGAGTAAACTGCAAACTTTATTCTACTCAATTAGTTATAAGTAATTTTTTTTTTTAACCAAAGTTTTAAGTAATTAAAATGAATCTAAGTCGTATTGTTTGCTAGTTAATATATATGAGCGTCATATATCAAAATATAAGTTCGAACGCGTCAATTTTTTACGTGGAAAATAATAATCTAGCTAGTAGCATTATATATTTATATATATGAATCAAAATTGCTTGGACGACGGCTTTTATTTTGTTTTTTTTTTCCTCTCCCTCTCCCTCTCTCTCTCCCTCTTTTTCTTTTCTTTTTTTTTTTTTGAAAGAGGAAAAGATAGTTATTCTCATTGAGTAAGAAGCTAGGACCTAATGAAGCCTTTTAGTGGGGGGAAAAACGTGAAAAATAGATTAAGAAAAGTAAATTAGGGCTCTTTCCAGAAAAAAATTTCGTTAGGGCTTCAAGGCCACCAACATTGGTTCACTTTTATATTTCTTTTCCCTCTTGGCTGCAACCAACCCATTCAGAAGTACTTTTACTTTTTTTTTATTTTATTTTTTATAATTCTTTCTTTCTATCCCTGAATATATATATATATATATATATATATATATATATATATATGTGTGTGTAACTAGATTCTCTCTCCCTTTTCTGATGGATCAGGCGCAGCCCATCTTAGAAGAAAAAGAAAAGATTGAAAAGAAAAATAAATCGATTCAAAGAATCAAAATATTTATTTTTAAATATATCTGTCTATCTATCATCACACGTTCAACTTTTTTTGTTTTAATTAGAAAAAGTAAAGTTTAGAGCAATAATGAACAGCAATATCCTAGCACCTTTACTAAACAACCAAAAGACCCAACCGTGGGGCATGTAGGAATCTATCTTATTTTCTTAATCTATTATTCAGAAAAACATATTATATACATTGCAAAACCCTCAGTTTATTCCCCAATTAAAACACTTGAAATACCTTTTTTTTTCTTCCCCAAATCCTACTTGAAATACTTTTAAAGTATTAGCAATAATTCTCCTTACTAAAATTTACCAACTTCGTGCTTCGGCCCTCAAACTGTAGTGATATATATTTCACATTTAATCCTTAGATGAGTATTAATGCAGTATATCAGAATGCTTTAGAAATAATTACAGAAAATTTTAAGAGCAATAAATGGTAATCTCAATTGTTCTTAAATATGTTATAAATTAGCAAGTCGATCAGTTTTCTATTACCTTTTTACTACAAGAAAATAGACTTATGCCGACGATAGAGAAAAAAAGATATTGTCAATATAGCTTACCACTAAAGTGACCACAAATAATTATCATCACCTTAGCTAGTTAAAGCCAAATTTTTTGGGATGAAATACCTAGAAGGATGGTGTTTGCCATTGCTATATGGCCCTCTAAAGCAACATTAATATCAGGATATCGCCGTTGTAGTTTTAGCGAGTAACAAAGGCGACATATCTTATGCCAAATGTTATCCTATCCACTCTATAACGACCAACCCCAAAAAATCTACACCTATAGAAAAAAGAGCGATGGCAACCTAAAAAATATCTACACCTATAGAAATGAAAGCAACGACAATTATTGTCATTGTAAGGTATATTTCATAAATTCTAAGGTTTTTTTTTTTAAAACAAAAAAATGAAAACCTAAAAAATTAATAAAATTAATTTACTTATCCTATAGCGATGACTTACAAAGTATTTTATATTAAAATAAAATTAGAATTTATGTAATAATTTTAGCTTTTATCAACGTGGATATAGGTTTGAATGAAAGTTTGGGTGACTAATAAATTTTGTCATTGAAGAGACGATGCCGTTTGGTCTATATAGCGATGATCGTCCCTAGATATACTGACGATAAACGTCCTTGCCGTAGACTCTGCACAATAATAGTCCCAGTCTTCTTCTTCCTCCTCCATCTGCCTAGTCTCTAACTCCCTCCCTCTGAACCCACTCTCTCTCATTCCGTTTCTCTGAACTCCACTCTCTCTTCTCTCAATCCCTCATACCAAGCTATTCTATCTCTCACTCCGCCTTCCTCCCCCAAAACACACACGCACACTCACTTATCTTTCTTTCTTTCTCTCTCTCTCTAATATGTCGCCACCGCCTCCACTGCGATGTCCTCTACTGCTATTGTCCCCCTGCGCCCCTATCATCATTGGTTTTTCTTTATATATATATTTAATGAACTATAATTCAGTACCAACTGTTGGATTATTATTTAAATGGTATCCTAATTTAAGTAGTTGGAAAATAATAATAATAATAAATACATATTATTTAATATTTTTCTTTCTATCTTTTACTATAAAAAAAGTGTGTGTGATAAATTTTAATGGGCAAAATAATACCTATAGACAAGATTGGTGCCCATATTCAATTTGTCTTTTTTAAGTGTTTGTAATTTTTTTTGTTATAAATACTAATTTTTTTTTTGTTGATTTAATTGTATTTCCAGCCTTTTATTGTTTGGCAATTTAAGGCTTTTTCTTTATTAGAGATACCTTTTCTTAAACCCTAATTTAATAATCTATTTTTGGTGAATATATGTATCAAATGTTTTGAGTATATATGTGAATATGTGGAATTTGTGTGAATACAATTACTATGAAATAGTTTGATTTATGAAATTTAATAATACATTGATTTTAGAGTATAGAATATGTCAGTGTAGGGGTCTTCATAGTCGGTTTGACCTGAATGTCAATTTGTAAATTAAACCACAAGTACGGTTTGACCAATCCACCAATTCACATACGACCTGATACGTTTAACTCGGTTGCTAACTTTCTCTTTTTGGCATTGACCAAGATATAAGTTTTAGACCGCACAACACTAACAAATTGGGTTTGAGTGATATCTTTAAATAGCCATAGTCAAAAAATTTTGGGTTTGTTCAGCTATGGTCATCTTTGAAGGTTCCTTTCCATAAAGAATACGAAGAAAAGAGACTTTCTACCATATTTTTTGATCAGAGATTTATGCTTGGGATAGGTACCAGATTCATAATCAAAGAAAAAAGAGAGAATAATAGGACTTGAAGTATGTCGATGCTTGGTGGGATAAACATTATTGATATTTTAATTACTGGTTTTTTTGTTATTTCTATTTTCTTTGTTTTTTTTTTTTTGCTTAATTTTTATTTTGTATAATCCTATGTGATAGAATACATGTAGATTTCTACTGCATTGTTGCTTTGATTTAATATTAAAAAATACACCTACAAGTACGAGGGATTTTGCCGCTCCTGCACTAGAACTCCCTCAAAAATTTGGTATTTTGATGTGGCATTGTTATTTGTAGATATTGGTGATGTTTAATATTTTTTGCAAATGTCTAAGTTGATATTTTTATTTATGTACATTTTGGATCTTTATTTATATGAGATTTAATTTAAATTTTATTATTTTATTTTCAATTTATTTTTATTTTTTAANAATTTGCATTAAGAGTTATATTTCTCCTAGCGTACTTATAATTATACAGGCGCAAATCAGCTTCCGTGAGCAATAATGACTATTTAAAATATGAAATTTATTAAATAGAAAATTTTATAACAATTTTAGGATTTTTTTTAAGTAGCCTTCTGACAAGATTATATTTATTACAAAAAGAATGCTAAATACACTCTGTTTTGCCCTCTTTTTTATACTCTCAAAATCTAATGGCTTAATATATGAATTCTATTATTTAGTTTCATATTATAATAATATAATAAGTCATATTGAAATCCACAAAATAATGAGATTGAAGAGAGTTAAAAAAAAAAGTAGATTCAGCATTCTCCTAGTTAAATTTTGTGTTAATTATTATCTCCTTGTTTTATTAATAACAAGAAAAAGTAATGCAAATAGTCAGTTTCTTATGATTTAGATCTTAAAAAAAAAAAAAGAAAAACATAAAATTGACTATTTGCGTTATGAGAAATGTTAGTTTTTCTCATTATTAATAGAAGGGCTGGCCCTTGGGATTTTCGAGTCTGAAATGAGTGGTCTTCTAATTAATGTGAGCCTTGTTTGAATACTTCAGTTCGTTCTAATGCTTGAGTTTAGACTTTCATTAGAGTTTTTTTCTTCCTTTTTTTTTTTTTTTTGAGTTGTCATGTCCCTTATATTTGTGCAAAAATGATCTAATGGAAACGTTGGCTTCCTAACATTACTCATATGTATGTTAAATGCCGTATTTCTCAAAGAGATATTATCATTTTTCTACTTTATATTTTGATATTTTATTCAAATTATATCTTATATTTTAGTTATTATTAATATTGACTATTAGATTTGAAATTTGTTACGAATTTATACCCTAACAATAATTTAGAGCAGTTAATTTACCAAGATGCTGTTTAAAAAATTAAAAATAAACTGTATAAAAACTGATCCGAGAATAAGTTTATTGAATCATCTCAGTAAATCAACTATTCTAAATTGGTGCCAAGATATAAATTTGTAATAGAATTTAAATCTGAAGGTCAATGTTGATAATAATTAAAACACAAAATATAAATTGAACAAAATATTAAAATACAAAATATAAGAGTAATACTCTCCACTTCAAAAATTATGTGTTCATTGCAGAGTGATTAGAATTTGCAAGTTTATTATACTTGAGAAAATCTTGTACACGAGAAAGTTTAATTACAATCAAATATTTGGATTTCCTACAATTCAATTAGTATTGTTGATCTAATTACATGCACTAGTATAAGTGAAAAATATGGTCCAAAGTCAACTGAAAAAATAAAAATATGGTCCAAAGAATTGAGTACATAACTTTGTTGTTGAAGTTTGAATATTTATGCTTTTCAAATGTAACGCATGCATGTCGGGCGCATGAAAAAAGTAATGAAGCATGTAAAAGGTACAATAATAAGAAGAATAATTTATGATGTGTTAATTTTGAAATATAATGTGTGAAGGTTTATCTAGTGAATCTGCTCATTTCACTTGAGAAAAATTTACGTTAATTTAAAATAAAGGGCTTCAACTAGATAAAAGTGAAATTTGAATGCAGTACTACATAGATTCTTGTCTAATTGTCTGCACTCATCAAAGGGCAATTGCAAACATTAGTTGCAGTTTGAAGAATAAGCCAACTCGAAATGAGTCATGATCTTCGTGTTTTTATTATCCATTACTACTATTGTAAAACATGTTTCAAGTTTGAGCTATGCTAATTACTGGTATTATAATAATAATAATTATCATAATAATAATAATAGTAATAATAATAATAATAATAATAATAAACATCTTATTATATTAAAGGTGCAATGAGATTGCTAATTTGGTTATGAATTCTCCTATTATGTTAATTACTAGTTATTTATCATTTCTGAAGTATTTTCTCCCGCAAAATACTTCTATATTTAGGACAAAGTGTCGGGAAATCAACAAACATAAACAAAAAGGATCAACAGCAGTAATATATATAGATGGGTTAATTATATTTTTATATATTATATTTTGACTGTTCGTTTAATTTATACCTTGTATATTGAATATTATTACTATTGGCTCGCAGATTTGAAACTTCTAATAAATTTATACATTTTTTTTAGGACAAACACTAATTTTGACCATGAGTTTACCAAAATGTACTTCTATATTTTAAAATGTATATATTTTAATAATTAATTTAGATTTAAAAAACTAACTAAATTAAGAGCTAAAAGAACAAATATTCAAAAATACTTTGAAAAATGCAAAAATTTATAAATATTGAATCTTATTTATAAAAAGAAATTATTAACTTTATATAGGTTTAAAATTTGATTTCTTCATGTTTATTGTGCGATCTTAAATCTACATATTGGTCAATGCTAAAGAAGGAAAGTCAACGATTGAGGAGGATGCATCAAGTCAAATAATAGTAACGACTGATAGTGCAATCTACTCTGTATAATTAAACATGCGACCATCAAAAAGGGAGATTAATTCGGGTCTCATCGAATGGGTAATCCGCGAGTAAAAGAAAATAAGTATTGAGTAAAAATCAAGCAGTCAATTTCATTTAACTTGTTACCCAGTTTTGTATTGTTACCAGATTTTGTTTTTTTTGACTATGTACTTTCTCGTTTACATAATTAGGAAATATCGAATTATCCTCACCTATATAAAGGGACTCAATCTAATAATTTAGATCAGCTTACAATCACATCATTATATATTCTCTGTAATTCTCTCTTTAATCTTACCTCGAGACTTAGAGAAACTTTCGTAATTCTTTAAAAAATAGTTAAGAACAATGGACGTAGGCTCATCTTTTTGGGGCTGAACAACTATAAAATTATTGTCCTTTTACTTTATTTTCAATTAATTTCACACACAAGCCACATCTCGAATTTTAATCGTTGACAAAATCTCTGTCAATAATTTGCGCTAGAAGAAGGGCTATTCTAGCAAAAAGTTTGTCAATTTTACTTCTTCAATAATGACAAACACTAGAAATACTACCAGAAATACTGTAGTTAGCCGAAGTCAACCTCAGAGTGCTGCTACTGCACAGGTCGATCCTGCTCAGGATCAACCTACCGTGATTGCACCAGGGGAAACTATTGTTTAGAGACAAGATTGCATAGAGAATGCTCTTGTGAACTTTGAGAAAATTATCAGCAAGATCAATGATTCTCTGCGGTGACTTGCTGAAAGATAAATGGTGACTCCACCATAGCACGAACATCCCTGAGATTGTCCTGCTTGATGACCCAAAAGAGTGATTTAGATTCAAGGGGTAGGAAATCGCAATCAGCCTAGGACTCATCAGGAGTGCCATTCAGATCGCACTTCCAAGAGGAGAGGAAAGATCGCAGATATGCTACAGGAGTCTGGTACCGAAAATTCGAGCATAGACTGTGATTGTGGACAACCCTCTCGGAGAGTCCTTATCAATCGTGATCCAAGCAACGTGCAAAATCGTTAATTGAGAAGTATCTTTGAACAGATTAGCAAGGATCCAAGGTAGAATTATATTCACCTGAGATAACATCTAGAATAACAATGTCAAAGAAGTAGTTATGAGCGATTCGTATCGTATCATAACGACCGAACATCATCTCGTCAGACTATTTCAGTTGAGTCTTCACAAAAGTCGTAGCAGAGCCTGACTAATTAAGCTGCCTTACATCATGATAACATCAATAAAAGGACACATTTACCACCAACAAGAGGTAATGCACTTCCTCCTTATATTATTGTTCATAATTTGAGGATCGCATTAGATATACTTGCTGGATGGAATGATGAGCTCACGGATGGATATCATCAATCACCATTCAACGAAAAAGTTTGATAAGAGAAACTTATACTAGTATGGTTTTGTAGGAATAAAAATTCGATAAGAAAAACTTTATAAATTAAAGCCTGCACCCATATATGAAAAAATATTACAAAATTAACAAGGCCAATCCACATTTGTCTTTAACTTTACAAATTTGGTTTTAAAGAAAAAAAGTCCCTACTTAGTAGGTGCACCCTTCCCAACAACATTTTTTTTCTGTGGCTTCATCCACCTTTTAGCTCTCAATGAGTTCAACCACATCTCTGCTAATGAAGGAAAAGTCGAACTCTGGATGCTCGTAATAAATTTTGTAGATAATAGTCGATAAGCCAATATTGCTGCCTTTGTCTTCGAACTCCTTGCCTTCAGATACCTTAAAGTCTTTAACAATTTTGCGACTTGCCTCTTTCAGAGCATCCAGATATTGGGAGATGGTCTTTTTAAGTTTTTTAATTTCCTCTTTAAGCTACTGCTTCTCCAACCTCTCCTTAGCCAAAACCTCCTCCAGTTTTTTCTTTTCAGACTTGAAGTTATTCTTTTCTTCTTCACGAATTTTTTTTTAAGTCCTCGCATGCTTAGGCCATTTCTTCGACCTTTTTGCCCTTCTCCATGTATTCGAGGATTGGGTCATACGTAAATATAGCAACTGCAATAGTTTGAAATATAATGAAGTTTTTAGTAATAGGACTCGCAGATATAGAAATAAGAAAGAGCAAATTGAAGGCAACCTTGCAACACTAAAGGTGATCTTGGTCAGTCTCTGCTTCATCTTTTCTCAGCCTTCCTTAGAGGTGAAGTGGTCGATGAAGGCCGTACTTAGGCTAGCCTTCTTCGGTAGATGTCGAAGGATATGAGTAGCTCATCGTCCTTGTTGATCTGACTTGGCACCCCGAAGGAGGAAAATGCGGGCTACTTGTTTGAAGGCTCGGGCTAGCTTGTATTTTCGGCAGGTTGAGGAGGAGGCGAGCTTTGAAGGATGTCTTCGAAGGTGAATTTTCGTTTTTAAGAAGTGTCGATCTTCTCTTTCTCTTTCTTTGAGGAGGGAGGCGTGCCTTCTGGTGTCTTTGATTTAGATGTTAAGCCCAGTCTCGAAGGAGAGCCTCGTAGACCGTTGTCAATTATTGTCATATCTACATAACGGTATTACGGTTAGTATACGAGGAGTAAGATATTATAATGCAAAAGGAAGAGTAAATTTTACCTTCAGTTTTTGGAGGTGTTGAAGTTGGCTGTTATTGTTGAGAGGTAGTAGGTTGTGAAATCATTCGCTTTTTCGAAGAAAAAGCTTCATCTTTTGCTTCTTCGAGCTAGAGGTCCTTAAAGTCAAAGATGCCTTTTGTTTTTTAAGCTTGTAGATTGTTTCTTTTTTGGGTTTGGAGAATTTTTTTGGCAGTTTACATATATTGGAAGGCTTGCACCTTTAGGAATGAGGCCGGATATGAGTAGATTCTCGGTCGTTCTAAGAATTTTTCAGTGAAACTCTTCTTTAGGAAGAAAGTTGATTTTTCCAACTCGAAGAAGTTGTTCAGAGTTTAGGCCGGTCACTTGTCTCTTTTACCTACGAAGCATAGGGAGTGTAAGAATAAGTAATGTGAATTTCGCGAGCATAAAAAGGTGGATATTTACGAGCATGCTGGAAGAACCTGTTACTGGGATATTCGAAGTGAAAGAAGCCATCCTTTCACTTGCCAATATTATTCTTAACATTAGAAATGGTTGGCATTGTAGCTTGACCATTTGCACGCATAATAGAAGTCGACAGCAGAAGGATTCGACTTAAGATAGTAGAACCAAGCGAACTCTTCTGAGGTTGGGGTTCCTAGTTGGTACTTATGGTCAAAAATGTACAATTCTACTATATACCTATATGTGTTAAGTGTTAGTTAGAATGAGACGACCCCATAGAAATCGACTATGGATTTTATATACGGGTGAAGAGGTAGATAGACTCTAGCTCATATCAGGGTATCAGTAAATGCGGCGTATTTGAGTGGAGATGTATTAGAGTGATTGAATGCAGTCAGTGTAAGAATCGCTAACTTTGGATCGAGGTTGTATTGTTTCCTTAGCTTTCGATCTTTGCCCATGTACAGTTGGATTTGATGTCGCCACAGGACTATTCTCCTTTGACGCATTGAAAATTAGTAGAATATTCCAGAACTTTTCTAATGTGTTAAGGATGCTGGTCTTCTAGAAGATCTCTTATACGAGGACTATTTTTCCTAGCTCCGATTATTTATACTTCAAGCTCTTGTTTTATGTAGTCTTCGAGGTCTATAGAGCTAATGCTCGTATCAGAGAATGATGACTCCCCTGAGAACGCATTCCCTTCTCTAATTTCCTCGCTACTAGACATCTGAAAAATAAATATGGGAGATATTTAATCCTATGTGAGCATCATCCTACAAGTAATTTTATGAATTGATAAAACTAATTTAAGTGCGACCTAGAAATAGGCATGCTATTTTTGTCTATTGTTGTAGATGTACTTGCTATGTGCGAGCAATTTAGGGGTAAAACCCTTAGATTTATGCCGATATCTATTCATTCGTCTATCTATTCATCTACGATCTGATCAAATTCTTTTTAAATCAATCTATGGATTCATCTATATATGATAGATTTCTATCCTAAAGGTTCGAATAGATTCTCAAATGTGTCAGTCGATTTATTAAATACCTAAATCAAATACAGAACCTTAAATCTATGGTTCTATGTCTAATTTTGATCTTCAATCCCAAAATTTTACAAAAATCTCAGATTCTTCTTTTAATTTTGTCCAAATTATGAACAACTAAGCCTAATCATCTTCATTGAATTAGAGAAGTCTTATTCGTGATTTTGGGTATTTATTAGTTCGGTAAACTATTAAATCTATAGTTCTCAAGTTCATTTAGTTCAAAAAGAGGAAAAAAAAACAAAGACAACGATAGTTCAAGTTTCAATTTATACATGGTGTTTCTGTGAATATTATGATATTGGCAGAAACAAAAATAAAGAAATAAGAATAGGGAAGAGTCACCAATCTCTGGAAGAAAACTCTGTTAAGTCTGAACTGGTATCACCAAAAAAATCTAAGTAGAATGAACAGGTGTATGTGTCAATGGTGAAGAAAGAGTGCTTGAGTTCAATCGGAAATGTGTTTTGAGGATTTCTAGAGTTCGAAGGCTTAAAGAGTTTTAGATAGCGAAAATGGAAGAAGAAGAAAAATAAGTCTTTATATATTTATTAGTCATTAAATCTCAGCCATGGATCAAGAGAGTTAATTTTCAAGATCTGATGGCCCAGATTCATGTGGGAGAATTGATTTTTGAAAATCAAGGCAATTATTTTTTGAAATATGAAAGGGTTTTGATGTGAAAAGATAGCTGACATCATCGCCATCATCACACTTACTTAAAAAACAGAGAATTCTCCTCGAGTCTCACCAATTTTCTGAGGAAAAGTGACACGTGACTACGTCTGTCAAAAAGGGTACATGCACGACACTGAAGAGATATGATTCCAGACTACGTCTGTCAAAAAGGGTACATGCACGACACTGAAGAGATATGATTCAAGATTTTATCTCTTCAAGGGCTTCGAAATAATATCATCATGTCATATTCTTAAGCTCGCACTTGTCAGAGTAAAAAGCTACATTTAGCCCTAAAGGACTGATAGAGTTGTGAGAAATTATTATGTGATCTTAAATTTACACATTGGTCAATGCTAAGGAAAGAAAGTCAACAATTGAGGAGCATACGCTATCTCGAATAATGGTAACAACTAATAGTGTGACCTGCTCCGTATAGTTAAATATGCGACCATCAGAAAGGGAGATTAATTCGAGTCTCTTCAAATGGGCAAACCGCGGGAAAAAGAAAATAAGTCTTGAGTAAAAATCAAGTAATCAATTCCATTTAAGTTTTTACCCAATTTTGTATTGTTACCAGAAATTATATTTTTTTATCATGTACTTTCCTCATCCGTACCTATATAAATAGGGCTTAATCTCATAATTTAAATCATCTTATAGTCATATCACTATACACTCTTTGTAATTCTCTCTTTGTTCTCTCATTGAGACTTAGAGAAACTTTTGTAATTTTCTAGAAAATAGTGAAGAACAGTAGATATAGGCTCATTTTTTTTTTGGGTTGAACCATATAAAATTCTTATATTTTTACTTTATTTTTGAATTCATTTCACACATAAGCCACATCTCGAATTCATAAAATTAATTGTTGAGAAAACCTCTGTCAATGATTGGCACTAGAAGGAGGGTTATTCCAGTAAAAAGTTTGTCAATTTTGGTTCTTCAACAATGGCAAACACTAGAAACACTATCAGAAATGCTGGAGTCAATCGAAGTCAACCTCAGAGTACTGCTATTGCACAGGTCAATCCTGCTTAGGATTAACTTGTCGTGACCACACCAAGGAAAAAGATTATTTAAAGATAAGATTGCATAGAGGATGCTCATGTGAACTTTCAACAAATTACTAACCAGATCAATGATTCTCTACGGCGACTTATTGAAAGACAAATGGTGACTCTACCACAGCATGAATGTCCCAGAGATTGTCCTGCTCAATGGCCTGAAAGAGGGATTCAAATTCAAGAGGTAGGAAATCATGACCAGCCCAGGACTTATCAGGAGCGCCATGCAGATTGCACTTCCAAAGGGAAAGGAAAGGTCGCAGATTTACCACAGGATTCTGGTACCAAAAGTTCGAGTATAGACTGTGATCATGGACAACTCTCTCGGAGAGCCCCCAACAATCATGATCCAAGCAACGAATAGAATCATCAACCGAGAAGTGTCTTCGAACGAATTAGCAGGGATCGAAGGTAGAATTCTGTTAACCGAAGACAACATCTAGAACAATGGCATCAAAAAAATAGTCATGAGTGATTTGTATCACATCATAACGACCGAACATTATCTCGTCGAACTATTTCAGTTGAATCTTCACAAAGGTCGCAGCAGACCCTACTTAATTAATATGCCTTACATCGTGACAACAGCGATCAAAGGCCACCTTTATCACCAACAAGAGGTAATGCGCTTCCTCCTCATATTGATGTTCATAATTTGAGGGTTGCATTAGATATACTTACTAGATAGGATGAGGAGCTTGCAGATGGATATCGTTAATTGTCATTTAATGAGGAAGTTGAGCTACTGCATTACTTGTTGGATTCAAACTACCCACCATAAATACCTTTGATGGGAAAACCGATCCACAAGACCATATGGATCACTTTAGTGACCTGATAGAGCTTCATTATGTTGATAACCTCACACATTACACGTGTTATACTGTAACCCTCACAAGTACAGCAAAGAAGTTGTTCCAAGGACTTAAGCCTGGTTAGATCTCATCTTGGCGGCAGTTTCAAACCGCATTCTTGAGACAATTCCAGGTTGTAAAGAACTTTACTATCTCATTAATCAATCTGTCTATTATTTGACAAGGTCCAGAGGAGACTCTGCGATCTTACCTTAATCGCTTTACCTCAGAGTTGGCTAAGGTCAACAACCCACTTGAAGAAGGAGTCTTAACTCTAATGATGGTCGGAGTGCAACTAGAAATAAACTCTGGGAGGAGTTGTTAGAGCGATAATACAGGATTCTTGAAGACTTCTATCAGAGAGTTGGTTAACATCTCAGGATGGGATCTTCACGCAAAAATCTTCATAAAACAAAGAAGGAAGGAGGAAATGATGCAACCAAATATATGACCATAACTAATAGCAACAACAACAAGTCAAAAAAAAGGAAGAATGAGCAACTGACTGAAAAGCAGCCTGAGTAGAAGAAACAAAAGATTCTAAGAGCTCCCCTAAGATTTAACAATTATACCCAGCTGAATGTACTGATAGGTCATATTTATACAGTCATATATTAGTTGGAGTAATATCGCCACCCAGAGCCGATAAAACAAGATAGAGCCACTTGTGATCCCAATAAGTTTTACCAACATCCTAATGATATTAGAAACCACACCAATGACTACTATACCCTGAAAGGTGAGATTGAGAGATTAATCAGAGAAAGACGATTGTGGCGTACACAAGGTAGAACGGTGGTGCAAGAGGTGAATATCAACAGTGACCTCTAGAAATTCAACTCAAAGTGCGAACTATATTCGGAGGTCCATATGTTAGTAGAGATTTGAAGAAGGCACAAGAAAGATACACACGAGAAGCTCGACAATAACCATTGACTAATGTTATGCATCTTGAGCAGTGACCATAGCAGCTTCAAAGAGTACTAGACATGGATATCACTTTCACAGAGTAGGGTGCAAGAGAGGTCTATTACTCACATAATGATGCGCTCGCTATAAAAATCAACTATGGAAGCAAGCAATTATGGTGAGTATTAGTCAATAATGGGAGTGCTGTCAACAACTTGTACTATGATACCTTCAAGAAGATAGGGTTGAGTAATAGTGATTTGAAACCCATTGTCACTCTACTCTATGGATTCACTGTTGATAGCATATTGCCGAGGGGCATGATTGAACTAATGGTTAACATTGGAACTTATCCTAGACTTTCAACAGTAATAACTCAACTTTTGGTAGTAGATTGCCCCTCCATATTAGATACTATATTCGGAAGGCCAACACTAAGGAAACTTCGAGCTATCACTTCAATTTATCATCTCGCCGTGAAGTTCCCAACCCAACACGGAGTAGGTGAAGTGCGAGGCAACCAGTATGACACGCGAACTTATTATAACAATTCTTTGAAACTGGCAATGAAAGAGATAACACCTCACACTACAATGGTCTAGCTACATAAAGAAATGTCAGGCAAAATGTCAATCGAAGACCTCAACCCTCAAGAGATCGATAGAAAGGTCAAGGTTGGACCCATAAAAGACTTGGAAGATTTGTTAATCGATGAGCCCTCGAAGGTATTAAAAATCAGAGCGAAGATTCAAGAATCTGTGTGAGCAGCACTAGTTGCATTCCTTAAAGCGAACTTGGATGTCTTCGCATGGCAACATTCGGATATGGTAGGGATTGAACTGAATATTATGTGCCATTGCCTTAATATTGATACAACGAAGAAGCCCATGCGACAAAAAAAAAGGGCAATGGTTCCAGAATGCTACGTCGCATTGAAAGGAGAGGTAGAGAAGTTACACGAAATTGGATTCATTAGGGAGTTTTTTTACTCGAACTAGCTTGTGAACCCAATTTTAGTGTTTGGTGAAGAAACCTAACAGAAAGTGGAGAACTTGTATTGATTTTACTGATCTTAACAAATTGTGCCCGAAAGGCAGTTTCCCACTTTCGAGAATCGACCAACTTGTAAATGCAACGTCGGGGCATGAACTGCTAAGTTTTATGGATATGTATTCTAAATAAAATCATATCCCCATGTATGAGTTAGATGAGGAGCATACCTTGTTCATCACTGACTGAGGATTATATTGTTACAAGAAGATCTCCTTCGGACTCATCAACGCTGGAGTAACTTATTAACGTCTTGTCAACATGATGTTTCCAAAACAGATTGGCAAAATAATGGAGGTATACGTTGATGACATGTTAGTGAAGTCAAAGAAAGCTGAAGATCATGTCAAGCATCTTGATGAGATGTTCAAAATTCTTCGGAAATATCAGATAAAGCTGAACCCCCAGAAGTATGCATTTGGAGTAGTATCTGAGAAGTTTTTGGGGTTCACGGTCAATTAACAGGGTATTGAAGCTAGCCCTCAGAAGATACAAGCACTGATTGACATGCAATCACCTCACAAACCGAAAGATGTACAGAGCCTAACTAGAAGAGTAGTTGCACTGAGCCGATTCGTATCAAGATCAATTGAGAAATTCCAAGCATTCTTCGAGGTGTTGAAGGGTTCAAAGAAGTTCTAGTAGACGAAGAAGTACAAGATTTATATTATCTATTAAAAATATTCAAAACTTCAAAACAACTGACCAGTTGAACCAACTAAACTAATCCAATCTACTAAATTTAGTTGTGCTTTTTGTATATGCACATTATTGAAGATACATATACTTATAATTTTAGGCATATTTTTACCCTACATCTGACCAATTGAACCAGCTAAATTAATCCAATCTACTAAATTTAGTCATGTTGCTTGTATATGCACATTGAAGATACATATACTTATAATTTTATGCATGTTTCTACCCTTGCTTTCACTAAACACTTTCATATCTTCTTCTCTACAGTTTCTTTCTCTTCATTTCTTCTTCGACAAAGAGAAAAGATCATATTATCCTCTTCATTAGGATTTACTTAATTTTTTTAAAATAATCTTTCCATTTGTGTCAAGGTCTTTGTTCTCATAAATCTATTCTTATGGGTATGTCATCCAGTCAGATCCTAAATCTGTGTAGGTTTTATTTACTTATGTTATTATTATGGTTTTTTTCTAGATATGAACCTTTTATAATCTAAATCTGAAAAATTTTTTATCGTCATTGAAGATCGCTTTTTGCGGAAGATCCATCATGGTATCAATTAAAAGAATTAAATTAGGTGATGGAGAGGAATTTCAAAGAACGAAAGAGGTTTCTTTATTAGAGCTCGAATTATGTCCCCTGTGGATCTGTATGCATGTGGTTAACCACAACTCGTGAACACTTATTTCCTCTATCGACGTCGATCAAATTCAAATGTTCAATCGATTGCTAACTACTATAGTTTTTCTATAGTATGATCTTGTTGANTTTTTTTTAACCGTTAGATCATATAATTTAACGACTATCATAATTTGAGTAGTTGAAATAATAATAATAATAATAAATACTCATTATTTAATTTTTTTTGTCTCTAACTTTTATTATGAAAAGATGTATTTGATGAATTTTAATTGAACAAAATAATACCTATGGATAGATTATAATACTTATTGGATTGGTGCCTCTATATATATATATATATATATATATATATATATGCTACATGTTAAGAGCTTTTTTCTTTTTTGGATTTAGGAGAAATTGGAGTGCCTTTTTCTTATACTTCATTATAGTAATTGCCTTTTTTTTCCCCTTTTTTTTTCCTTTGTTTTTTCGTTTTATATTGGGTAAATCTGATATTGGAAAACGGACATCTATTTCAAGGAGGCCCAAAGTTCAGCCATTTTGCAAAGATCAAATTAATGCAAAAATTGTGTATGTATCCCATGGATTTTTATTTATTTAGTTATTTTGTGATCGCATGAACATACTCATATATTATAATTTGCAGGAGTAGAGTAGAAGCAGAAAGAATTTCAGGTGGAGCGAACGGAAGGATTCCAACCTCCGAATAGCAGGACCAAAACCCGTTGCCTTACCACTTCCAGTCGTACGCCCGGAATGGAATGAAATGTTTGCAGAGGTTACTTTTACTGCGCCCGATCGAACCCATAAATAGCAAAGTGCCAACCACTAATATACATGTTTTTCTCAACTATTATACAAGTTAATGCAACAGCATCTGTTTATTCAACATCGCGTAATAGAGTAACAATTCTACATGGATCCATATTATTACAAGGCAAAATGCAGTAAATTCCTCATCGAGCACTACGGAGGAGCCGCACAAAATAGTATTTAGACCCCTAAAATACATATTCGTTGTCAACTTAAAGTAAACTCATTAATCTAAACGAAGTAAATTGTCAATTGTGGACGTCAAACTCGCAAAATTCATACGTAGGTATGAAAATTTTCATGTACAAATCTGTGACGTACAGGTTTTACACATTATATGGTTAACAAGAACAATGCAATCAACAAATCCAGCATATAAATTCACTCTTAATTTATCTACACAATCAACAGTAATCTAACAATGCAAACTTTACATGCAAACTGATTTTGCCTCCATCTTTCACTAGCTTAGCAGCCGTTACCAACCAATGTCCCGGAGCATCATGTGGCCCTCGTACCACCTCAGCCGTCTCCACAAATCTACGAAGCTTTGCCGATCGATTAGATGAGGGGGGGCCATCTGGATAAACGCCAGAGTTAAGGACGGCCTGCGCCTGCTTCTGATGATCTGTAGTTGTTTTCTGGGTGAATGTAAATGTTGTACTCAAATTGGTGAGGAAATTCGATTTGTGAGAAGTTTCCGGCGCAGCAGACCACTCTGTCTTCTGGATAGAACAAGTGGGTAAATGGGTGTAGAGCAAACGGAGGTGGAGTATGGTCTTGGGCCACTTCCCTTTGCTAATAAGCTGTGCTCCTGTCACAATATAGACTCCACTTGAATCTCCCTTCAACCAGTTTGGATCGTGTTTAACCACTGATGTGCAAATATTTGAGTATTTCTTCCATCTGATTGGTTCTAGAAATTGATCACTAAATTCGTAGTCATCGGAGCCTCGCCAATAGCATGGCCTGTTTTTGCTGCTCTTAGCCAATGAAATGTTCATGGTATTTGGAAGGCTTGAGAGATGCTGCACATGAAGTGATAACTGATTGCATTTTTTCCCTTCCAGGTACAGCCGCAAACCAACAACTGGTTTCTGATCAGTTGAAACCTGAAATGGCACAAAAAATATAAACTTAAAAATGTACCGTCTAATGAGGGGGAAAAAACAAAGAACAAAACAAACAATATAGAAGATTGATTAGGCTTATTTGGATAAACTAACTCCATTAAGGGAAAATCAAACCTAAGCGAAACGGGATATCAGGAAGGGATGAAAAATAAAACAAAAGAAAGAGCAGAAAATAACCTACAATAACTAAATAAGTAGTTGCTCGAGAGCAAATAGCGGGATATGCTACTCTGGGGACCTTATAAAGGACTGCAACAGGAACATTATCTTATAAGCAGCTGTGGTACACAGTCCGAGAGCAAGTAATGATCTCAATGAACTCAGCATCTTGGAGTACCCAAGTTGATGAACATGATATGGACAATAGATGTTGGACAACTTCTTTTATTTTCCATTGAAGAGACGCTGGCAACTTTAAATCGTGAAGAATATCAAGGAAACAACTAATCCAATTTTTAAGTGTATCAGAGTAACCACGTAATCCAATGCCCTCACTTAAGTCCACATCACATAGAACGAGGAATAATTGGATGATTCCACTCTTAATGAAACAACCCTCTGAAAGATAATTTTAAAATTTCAGGTTTGTTGTTTGTGCTTTATTTTGAGTGTACTACAGGTGGCAATAGCTATTTGCCCTATTAGCCTGCCCCAATTGCCTTGTCTCCAATTAGGTGCAAAACTAACTCAAGCGTAAATCTAAATGAGAGGAGAACTAACTTGAACGTAATTTAGATCTCAATAAGGACTCATGAATTATCCAAATATTCCCATTTAACAGAATTGAGTCATGATTGTGCAACCCCAGAAACAACTACCAACCTTCCATCTCAACTATTCTCTTTCGTATAATGACAAGCACTCATCTGCTGGACCTCTGCGATCATAGCCTATGTGGCAGCTGTGCCTAGTATCCACAATTCAACCAAATTCAGACCCCCAAAAACAAATCAAAATCACCACAGCACTACTCCAACATATCATAATTGAATCATTCAGCTCAATCAATCAGAGCCACCAACATCCATGTTTTCAAAATCACCACAGCACCGTCCGCTACGTGAACCTTTAAGCATCTAATAAGATATTAGTGCTTACTGTTTAGCTTCTATTTTAATATCATGAAAAGAAATCTCTGCAAATTTAGGTGCGGAAAATGGTGCACTAGAATGCATCAATGCCCTGGTTAGGTTCAACTAAATAACTAGCCACGGTAACTCAGAGACATGTAAAGGAGATTGCAGATATTGCGTAAAACATAAATCAAACCCATCTTTTACGGTCAAGTCTTCAGACTTTGAAAAGTAGAAGGGTTTAAGATAAATATAAAATATCAGGTTCCACCTTGGGCCACAGGGTTAGTTCTTCAATTAAAAAAGAAAAGAGAGACTAAAAGTTTCTGTTTCCTTCTCCTATTCATTTGATAGGAATCACAAAATGCAGTTGGAATAACTATATGCAAATACATAATTCTTTACTTACAAAGTTTGGCCGTCTGTGTGAGAGAGTGGTTATGGGACCTATTTGCATAGAAACACATGTACATGGATGTTTGCACGTGTACGGTGTGTCTGTGAAGAGAGAGAGAGAGAGAGAGAGAGAGAGAGAGAGTTGTAAATGATAATTACCTGAGTAGAGCAGACATTGAGTTTTGAACCCAAGAAACTAAATTGTAAAGACGGGCAAACAGCCTCTCTTCTTTGATGTCGGAGAGGCAGCTCACAAAACATAGGTGCCCATTGCCTTGGAACTTGGAACTCCAAGAAGTATTGTAAATCCTGCAGAGTTGGCTTGTCTGACCAAGAAAATAGTGAATAACTACAAATTTGATACCATCCAGCCAAAATCCATGAAAATTTTGACATTATTCTTTTTGGGAAGGGAGAAATGAAACTCGCAACTTATGCATAATAATACTTGGGCAGACCAAAATAAATGCCCAAGGGAAACTTCTACTCCCAAAGTTAATTTTCTGAGTACACTTGGTAGGGATATAAGCACTTACAGCGTAAATACAGATTGATTGCATGACTGAGATAGCCACTACCCGGAATGCCATTAAGAAGTGAAATAATGGGAACGAACTTAAAATGGATGGCTTCTGGTTTAGCAGCCACAGTTTGAAGCCAATTGCAGTGACTGTGCAAGAACACATCCCCTCCTCTTTTTGAACAAATGACAGTGAGACCCTGTTAGTAAAAAAAAAAAGTTAGAATAATAATACAAATGGACTGCAATTCCTGTTCAATAAATCCTAGAAGTTCTTTGCTTACATCCTTGCTTGATGTTTCTGAAATACTGGTGAGCTGCATGGTATTTGACCGCAGTATACGATTGAAGACCTCAGGAACCTACAGAAATTAACTTGCGTTCATTAACAAATGTGTATAATAATAATATATAATAATAACAACAACAATATTACTGAGAAAAATACAGTAAAGCAGTATTAAAGAATCATTACTTTGTGTTTGCCATCCCCTGTTTTCCTTTGCAGTAGGGAAGGGCTTCTACTATCTGAGAAAAGAATGTCCCCCAGATCCTCCAGGTGTCTTCTTAGATCAGCAGGAGGAATTGGTGATGAAGATTTTTGTCTAACACAAACTAAATCTTGACCTCCAACAGCCATCCCTACTATTATATGGGTTCCGTATGACTGGATAAACCTGCCTAATTAAATTGATTAGTATCGTAGCCAACTGAAAACCCGACAATGATGACTTTTTTCTTTTTCTTTTTTTTTTTGGGTGAAATTGATATTGTCCGAAGGACCATGAAAAAGAGTAAACATTACCTAGACAATGCAGCAGGATCCCAATGAGATGGAACAGACTTTTTCACTTCATCATGCAGCACTAATGGAGAGGCTGTAAGGTGCAAGTTGTACAATGAGATGAAATAACCATCGAAAGCAAGATACTTGGTGTCCGCAACATCATGATACCAATCTCCACTTAACTCAAATATAGCATTGAGATAGCCAGAAGGAACTTTTCCTTGAATTGAACATTTCTGATTAAGTAGCTCAGACATCTGAAGGGAAACAAAACAAATCAAATTACGAAACATTAATCAAATCATACGGTCTAAAAGTCATAGTACAAACACACAAAAAGATTGTATATATCTATATCTATGTGTCCTTTAATCATAGTAAGAACATACACAAAAATTGTATATATCTATATCTGTGTGTCCTTTAAATTCATAATAACAACACCAAAATATGAATTGGCACGGCAAAAAAATTTGATAAATTCACTCAGCACTAGTCTCATAAGATATTCATACTGTAAGTTTAATAATAATATGCATGCTAAAAGCTATTACATAAGTGATTCGATAGAGCACAATCCAAGTCATATCTACCAAAAATTCAGACTGATAGAGCCAGTAACTAAAGTGTTGCCAACGAAAAATACTTTCCATTTCCCAACAAGAAAGGAGGAAAAAAAAAATCATCCAATTCTGGAAATTACCTCAATTTATCAAGAAAATTATTAGGTTAAAGTGACTATATGAAAATTTATGATTTTTTGCCACTAGATTGAGATACAAAGCACACTCCCTTCTTCCTCTGACCACTTTATGTATGAAAATTAATCACTTTTTCCACCACTAAAATTCATACTGAGTTACCCATCAACACAATCAATCAAGCGTGAGAAAATCACACAGATAAACAGAATTCAAACTAAAGAACCCAAAAAAAAAAAAATCTCACATGATTGAATTCAAGAACATCCGATTTGAACCGAATTCGATCTCCCTTATCGCATCGAATATCCTCCGAAACCCCACAAATCGTAAGCCCTCCACCACTGCCAGGAATCAAAACATCCCTCTTGTTAGCCTCATCGAGCACCACCAACCTTCCAGCTCCATTTCCCCCCAACCCTTTAGCGAATTTCAACCTGAAATCACTGCTGAGATCAAACCCTTTTCCCAAAGCTTCCAGAGCCATCAACCCAACTGGTTTCTCCTTCACTTTCTCAATCTCCATAGCCGACTCCTCCTCCTCCATCATCCTCCCCATAACAAACAGAAAAAAGCTTCTTCACAGAGCAGAGCAATAACCCATACACAAAAGCTCCCTCCGAAGCTCGGCGAAGGAGGGGAAGCAGAAGGAGAAGGAGAATTCAAGCGAAAATGGAGATGAGTCAGAGATGGAAGCAGACATGGTAGACGAGTGTATTTATATGCAGGGAAGATGTTTTGACGAAATGTTTGAACGAAACCGATAAGAGTTGAATTTTGCAGCTTCTTACGTATAAAGAGTAGTAAAACTAGAAAAAAGCAAAAATTATAGAGAGAGCCTGGTGCTGGCGTGGCATGTTGATGAAGACAAAGGAAGAGAGAGAGAGAGAGAGAGAGAGAGAGAGAGAGATGGACCACGTGATTTTGACGATTGACTAAGTGTGGGCAAAATAGCCAAAAAAGCTGCTGCTCTTCTAATCTACAAAGTCAAACTATTGCTGCTTCTTTAGATTCATTACCTAATCACTCTACCCATTACCTACTACTACCACCACCTTCCTTTATGCCTGTATTTAAGGTATTAATAGTTTCTTTTCTTTCTTTTTCCCTTTTGTTGAATCTTATTTTTAGTTTTCAAAGAGTAACTAAATTCTATTTTGGTTTGAATTCAGAGAAAATAAAATTTCAACTTTCAACTCTCTCGACGAAAAATTAAAATTATGACAGTCCAAGTTTGATCAGTGACATGCCATAACTATATAGAGTCTAGTTCAAGCCCAAAAAAAAAAAAAAGAAAAGAAAAACTGTCTGGAATCTAGGATACTGAAAATAAACATAATTTGATAATTAATTCTTAAAATATGAATAATGAAAGTTAGTTTTTATTTATTAATTTATTTGTTATGTATTCTGAGAGTCGGTTAGAAGCATGCACGAAGCCACTAAATGGCCAGTGGGGCTCGAAATTTTGTAAAAAAATTATATACATATGTATATATTTATGTTTTTTTAAAAATAAATTCTTAGAAAGAAGAATATTTGTAACTAATTATATATAAGCTTTCCACTCCAAAGATTATTAGTCTCACAAATATATAATAATTTGCACGCTTTAGTTTAGATTTTTATCTTTTTTTTTTTGAAAAAAATGTGTAGATTATTATTATTATTTGTTCTTTTATAAATTAGGTTGAATTCAGTCTTTTTATTATGGAAAGGTTGAATTCACTTAAGTGAAATAGAAAAACCCAAAAAAATCCAAATTTTTATGGACCACCATATCTAAAACACAAATTTTAGCCCAATTTAATAAATGTCTTGAACTGGGTTTAAAAAAATCAAACTGGGTGCTTAATTAATGGATCACAATTTAGTTGTTTAAATTGAAAAAATAGATCTTCAATAACTTTTGTTAATAAAAATATCTTTTATTAATAAAAATATGGTAACTTTATTGTCGTCTCTCTGTCTATACAGTATTTTTAAAATACCAAAAATCATTAGGGATAATTGTATTTAATAGCTATTAATTTTTCCATTTTGTTGTTAAACTCTAAGCCCTCGTTGACCAAAATTTCTAACTTCATCCCTTGTTAGAAGTCAAAGTAAAACTTGTAAATATAGGGCTTCTTTAAGCTAATTGGGACTAGCTTAGTTGTCTAAAATTTGAGGGATATGTGTGTGAGTTTAGAGACTTTGGTAGAATGTGTGCGTTATTTTTTTTAAAGTTTATAGTAAGTGATGATCATTAGTTAAAACTTACTTTTAAAAAAAAATATATAGGACTTCTTTATTTTTTTTTTTCTAATTTGATATGGTATTTTTTACTTTTACTTTTATTTTCCTCTTTTATTTTCCTTTTTCTTATAAGGGTTGATGAGATAGATAAGAAAAGTAAAAGAAAATATTACTACTATTATTATAATTAGAAAAATATTAAGCTTTGAATGGTATTAAACTAATGTTAAAGTTTTGTTTTAATTCTTTATGTTTATAAATGAAAAGTTATATTAATTTTAAACGTTGTTAAGATATTCTCTAGTTTGAATACTAAAGTAGAATTGTATCTTTATGTGGCAGTCGTGCCTAGCAACAGATCTATGTCCTTGATTCACGTTTCCGTATCCCATGATATATTTTGTATAACTTTGTGTATATATATATATTCTTATTATAGGTGGTACTCTGATACCATGAAAAGAGAAAGACAAGAGAAGAACAAATATATATTTGTATATATTAATGTGTGTATTAGATAGCGTAAGACGTGGTTATCAAGACTTATTGATAGTCGTGCCCTTGCTTGATGTTTTCATGTTCGGCTGATATAACCAAGATTATCGTAATTTGTCTTGAAGAGTTATAATATATTTTGTATAACTACTCCGTTTTTGCTATAAAATACACACACCAATATATACAAATAGATATTTTGTTCTTCTCTCGTCTTTCTCTTTTCAAACTTGTTGAACAATTTTGGGTTAATCTGAGAGAGAAAATGGTGAAAGTTTGTAAAGAAAGTATAAATTGAAGGGAGAGAGAGAAAATCAAGATATGTAGTTAGAGGGATATTTTTTTTTTTCTTTTTTTGCCGCTGGGGGAGTGAAATTAATTAATTATATTAGCAGTCTTCGTAAATTACTCTTTTTTCTTTCCCAAAATTATAGTGACGCCTCCATAACAAAAATATAATACGCTGATACTCCTGGGTTTATAAAAGATGGAAAAGTCTATGAAATTTTCACCATTTAACTATTTTTTTTTCCAGGTTAATTTAGGATAAATATAATTAAAGTCCAACGAACTACGAAGTTTTATTGAAAAAATAAAGCATATAACAAAATATAACATAAATGTGTGATTATGAAGGGTAAATTTGAGAAATCCCAGTATTTGTCCCTATATATTGACGAGTGCCAAATTTTATGTGGTATTGTTGTTTAATTGTACGTACTAAGTTATCAACTTGCCTTGTTTATTATGTCAAGAGTTTTATTAAACACAGGAATGGGAAAACGCTGAAGACACCTGCACTAATATTAAACTTAGGATCCAAAAAATAAGGAGATGCCACTTGTAAAATATATGCTGGGTCTCATAGCATTGGTCATAGTCATAGATATAGGCATATAGATGGAAGAACCATGATACAGTTTGAAGCATCAAATTCATTAGTAAGAAGTTGAATTTTGGTATATACTTTACTTTTTGGATCAAGAGTCCCCTTGACCTACATTTTGTAAGTTTAGAAATTAATTGTGAGTTAGATTAAGGTTGGTTCTAATCGAAAAGAAACTGTTGGCAAATTCCAACTCTGTTTGCTATAACCATTGGGCTGTTCTAATTTAAGTGGCCTTCATTGTCACTGCTGTTCATCTAAATAAGGTTTCTACTTTTCATTTGATAACTTACATTGAATGGGGCTATATTGACACTCCTTCCATGCATAAAAGCACCCATATAATTTGTAAAATAACCAAAAAAAAAAAAAAACTAAACTAAAAAAACAATGAAATTTCCTTCTACAGCTAACAATTCGCGTCAAATTACTAGATCTATGGGTCTCAGTTGACCTACACGCTACATATTTAATAAAAACTTCACTTGTATCAATATGTCATAACACATTTAAACAATATATTTGTTAACTTAATTGATTTTTTTAATTAAGTTTGCTTTATTAAAGACATTGTAGCTAATTTCTTTACGTTCATATTATATTTACAAAAGAATATAGAAGGTTTTTTTTTTTTTTGGGGGTTTGTTTAGGCATCTTCTAATGAAAAGGATATACATTTCCACAATTCACATAATTTGCCAAACATTCGTGATCCCGTTGAAGTATCTACATACACAAACAGTGAGTTTTAATATATAGCTCACTAAGATCCATTAATGCCTGCAAGTTGGACTAAAATTTGAAAAATGTGTGTGCGAGTTTATGAGAGTCAGATGTTCAAACTTCAGTAAAACAGTAAAATATATGTATTATTTTTTTTTATTTTTAATAAATAGTGATGATTAATTAAGTTACATTTTTATTTAAAAAAAAAATTCATTAATGCCAAATTTTCAATCAGTACGAGCTTTAATTAGCCTCGCCTGACTTTGAAAACACGTTTAGTCACAAGCACCGAGAGCAACCCCCGTACATTTTTTGCATTAAGCTAATAGCCTAATATCAGCTCAGCTTCGGGCCTGGGATTTAATATGCAATAAATGCCTTGGCAATGAGGTCCTACAGATACTGTGAACCACATTATCATTGGGAAGGCAATTATTCTTCATTGATCATCGAAAATTAAACTTTAGGGTGAAAATCACACATAAATGTTTCATTCAGATCAAAAGAGCTAAATCATGTACGGCGGAAGAAAACACGCTTTCCACTAATGAATCGCACATACTAGAAACATTCCGTAGTCCCTCTGTGTCTAAATTCTCTTATTTAATATTAATTAATAAAGTTTTGATTAATTTAAAAACTTATACTACAAACAGTTATGGATATTGACATTGTCTACTAAAAAATGGGATAATATTATATGTACAAAAAATTGTTATCAAATTTTTAATACTACTATATGTGGTATGTTAGTTGACAATATTCAATTGGTGAATATGATTAACTTATTTGTGGTAAGTTTTAATACACCAATTAAATAGTGTCAACTCAAATATTACTTGTGTTGGTATTAAAAACTTAGTACACCTAACATTATCCAAAAAAATTATGTAATGTGGCTATATGCTACCACGTAAGATCAATGATTATGTGACCTCAAATTTTCCCAATGCAACTAGTGTTTTAGAATTTTTGGATGCATTTAACTTTTACTTTGTAAAATAGATTACTAATTAGTTATCAATTTTACTAATTAGTTATCAATTTTACCTTGACATGACTAAGCCTTTGTAAAATAGATTACTAATTAGTTATCAATTTTACCTTGACATGACTAAGCCTATTTTCGGTAGAGAGAAAAGAAAATAGAAAGAAAAAAGAAAATTAGAACGGAAAAAATATGTATAGGATAAAAAAAAAAGAAATTATTTTTTTCTCTATAATTGATTATTTGGTATATAGATAGAAAGAAAAACTATTTTATTTTAAAATATTAGTTTTCCTTTTTTATTAATAATTATATCATTAAAACAAGTTTCTTAAGAAAATATTATTACTCGAAGCAAAAGAGCTTCAATTAAAGTACAAATATAGGGATTATAATTTCAAACTCCTCAAAGAAAGGAGACGAAAAGTATATCATAAACACAACAACATCAAGATTTGTAGATTACCATAATTCTTTAAAAGAAGAATATAACAAGGACCGCCAATAAACTATTACTTTCAACACCTGTACCTGAATTGCATTCTTAGTAGGGAAGACTATATGATTCTAATAGTAATTGAGATTCACACCCATTAAAAAGAAAAATAACTCATCCACTTAACTTATTTTAAATAAAAAAAATTTCACATTTAAGATATTTCAAATAGACTTCAAAATCTATATAAAAGATAGTACTATAAACCAGATCTAGATATGGACTTATTAAACTATTAAAAAAAACTAAAAAAATCTCTCATCCCCACGAGATATCAAGGAGAGAGATTTAGGAGGAGGGAGAGGAGGATAAGGAAAGGAAGGAGTGGAAGCCAAAGAAGGAGAAAGAAATGCTCTTTCTCCGGCCTTTATAAGAGCAATGGTTGAGCTTTTTTATTGAGAGAGCAAATCGGGTATAAAGAAATAAAGTGATGGGGATTACTTTATTAATATTTTAAAATTAGTGTAAAACAATATTTTAGCAATTTTTTTGAAGGATTCCTTAAGAGAATTAAATTAATAACTAGCCAAAAATTGGCTATAATAAGAGTACAAGTTTCTGAAAAAAAAAAATTAGAAACATCTCTCAAAGATACATCCTGTATCAACCTAACTTCAGCAAGAATGTGGACTATCATATTTTTATTATAAGAAATCTCTCATTAGCAAGAAAAAAAACACCTTCAAGGCGTCCATTAATAAACACTACAACTGACTCTTCTTCATATCATCCATCAGTAGATGCGAAAACAAACCATTCTTGATGACGTTCATCAATAATTGCCACAAATGTCCCGTCTTAAGCATAAGTTACAAGCTCATAAATTGTCAGACTCGACAACTCTAAGAGAAGATATTGATGCGATGATATTTTCTAACTTTGTCTCCTAAGGGTTTCAAATCTAAAAAATACCAGCAACATACACATAAAACAAATAATAGAAAAAATTTCTCTAGATTTGAATCAAAATAATATAAATCTAGGTAACAAGCATACTATAAAAATAAAAGATAATAAAAAAAACCAAAACAGTACAAATCCAAATTTAAGTGTATAAAAACTACTATAAATCTAGATTTAGGTGGACAACTATCCTCATAAATGGAAGGATTATTTAGAAAAAAAAAAAAACAAAAAAAAAAAGAAAAACTGAAAAAGAAAATCTTATATCGGAGAGAGGAAAAAGTCCCTTCCTGAGAAGGGAGAGACCTGCTATTGGAGAAGGAAAGGAGTTGGCTTGTGGAGGCAGAAGAGTGGAGCCGGCTTATGAGAAGATATTTAGTAATTTCATTTTCACCTATTATTAAACAACTTTCTGGTCCCCTTTTTCTCTCCACTTTTGGGAGAATATTTATGTAGGCCATACCAATTTTCTTTCCTATCAAATAAACTTTTTTTTTTTTCATTTTTCCTTAGCTTTTCTCTTTTACCATTTCTTTCTTTTCACTTTTTCATGTTACTAAACATAGTCTAATGCCAATATCTTTTTTCTTTAAGGCAATGTTTGGCAGGAGGGAAAAGGGAGGAAAAAAGAAATAGTAGGAGGGAAAAAAATAGAGTAAATAGCATTTTATGAAAGAAAAGAAATATGAAAAAAAAAATAGAAGAGAAAAGAGAGAAAAAAAATAAGTAGGGCCTACAAACTGTTTTTCCTCCATATTAGAGAGAAAATGGGAAAGAAAAGAATTTTAACTAATGAAAAATTAAATTTATCAAATTACCATTATATATCAATTTTCTAAATCATTATATTATGGGTGAAATAATTATTTTAAAATAAATCAGTTTTTTTCCCTATAAACTAAATAACTATAGATAAAAGATATTTTTCTTTCTATCTTATATATTTTCTCTTCCTTTTATTTTTTTTCTCCTCCTATTTTCTTTCCTCTGTCAAACATATAGTCTTACTTCTAGCAATTAACTTTGACCCCAGTATGTCTAATTAAATTTAAGAGTCCCTCCTTTCTAGACTTTCTTTTGAAAATGGAAAAGAGGCAAAATTTTGTCCACACTTATAATATCCTTATTTTTTTTCGGTAATACTGATAAGGATTTACACGAAGATGAGAAGTCAAAGGAGAAAATCAAGGGAATACCACGGTTTGTAATTATGTCATTTATTTGCATTTACTCAATTTATCTTGTTATAATTAGTTTTCTATTTATGTGCTCTTGTAATCTGTATATATTCTGACCATATCAATGAGAATATAACCATAATTCTTTGATATATTATTTTTTTTGTAGAGGATGGTGCAACGGTTGTTGAAGATGAATAAAGAGGTGTTAGCAACAGAATTGGTGAAGCTATGTAACGATTCGAATTTCCGAACTGTTAACTACTTACATTCTTAGCTTATTTATAAAAAAAATTAGATGAAAAAAATTCACGATAAATTTTTTATATACTTTTATTTCTTCTTAAGAGATTTACATTCATAACTAACTATTTACTTAATTTGATAATTTTAAAAATAAGTAAAGTACTTCTCGATGGTTAAGTAACATTTATTTATAAAATTTTTCTTAGGGTGATTTAAATAATGCACAACCATAAAGGGCTCCCAGGTGAAGAGGGGGTCACATATGGACCACTTAAGTCTTAAGCTCTCCTTAGACAGTTTAGGTCTTTTTGACAGAATTCCTTATATTTTGCATTTATTTAAATCAAAATATTTTCTCTTTTAGGTTTTTTGAAAAGTATTTGTTTAAATGCTATTCAATTGAAATATATTTTCAAGTTCAACTTAATAAAACCATGCATTGCGAAATAAAATGTCAAGTTATAAGTATATTTGCAAACAACATCAAGCTTACATAATTGAAATTATTTGTCTCATAATAAGAACATATGCGGAAGTAATTTTAATGGCAGTATTCCATTACCCGTGCCTCCCATTCACCCCCGCCTCGATTCCAACTAACCCACCAATCAGATTAGAGATTTCTTTCCTTTAGTAGCTATAGAATGGATACTTATAAAATGTGAGCTTTCGCTTAGTAAGTACAATGTAATTCTCACAAAATATCTTATTTTTAAACAAACAATCTTTTATGAAAGTTTGGTTATACTGTTTATTTTAAGATATTGTATCATGATTTTATTTCATTCTTTATCACAAAGTCTTTTATCTTTTTTATGAGCCCTGGTATACATACCGAGTGTGCACTACCGAATGGAAAATCAGGGGAGCGACCCAACTGAAAACACCCATTGTCATAGTCTTAACATACTTTTCCTCGGGAATCTTCGCTTAGCAGAGATCAAACTTATTTTCCCTCAGATATCCTTATCTAGTAGAGGTTGGTACGATACATTTAAATTCTTTATCTTATTTAGTCTTCTCTTAACATAAGTGGGTACGCTTCAACAACAAACCCAAACTTATATTTCATTATCATAACATTTCCTTTGTCAAAATATGCTAAAGCATTTTTATATAATAACGTTGTAAAGTAAGCATACATCATTTTTGTAGTATAAGAAATGCATCTTTATAAACGTACATTATACATAAGTCGTATAATAATAAAATAAAGGTAAGTTAACACATGAAATAATTTCAAACATATCATTCTACAAACATGAAATATTTTCAAACCATCCATGCTATAGAAGAGATTATACTTACCTTATAATATGATTGTCCTAGTTCCACTCGTTAATTACATACGTCTAAGTCTAAGTTTTGCCCTGACGTATGCATATTCTATTTGTTAGAGTAATTTAAAGTGGATTTATATTTTTTAAAAAAACTTCTAATTACTTAGTGGGCTTAAAATAACTAAGACTCAGTCTTGATCAAATATAAAACTTCACATTTGAGAAAAAAATGTCATATTATTTTCATTGACTAATTTATACTTTCAACATAGATAGATGGGATTTAATTCTCCTTAACTTTTATCATGGTAATCTTTTTAATTTATCAATAATTTGGTTCTTGACTTGATTAATATCATCCTAAATTAGTTAAGTTTTCTTAGTTATATTTCTTTTCATCAAATACTTGAATTATTTTTGATTAATTTCTTTATTTGTAATTAAGGGTCATACTATAATAATTGAGTCAAATACATTGATAGCTATACAAATTTAAAATTTAAAATTATACTTAGGATAAATATTATTAGGCATAGATCACGCTTTTTAGGTCTAACTAAATTTAGGCTAAATAAAATTAGAAGCATATATCATATATTTCCTATAATTAATTTCATGTCTTAAATTTAAGTAAATCTTATCTTATCCTAACTAGAGATCTAAAATAAAATTTTCTATTTATTTTTATACCAAATTTCGAACCAAAAATTGCAAGTTTTATAATTTATATTTTTGCCCATCATCTTAAGATTTCTAACATTTATGTCCTCCAATGGTAAATATTCAGTTGTAGCTTATTTTTTTGTTAAAGATTCTTCTTTTATTTGCTTTTATACTTAAGTATAGTCTTACAATTGCCTAAAATAACTTTCTCACATATTCGACCCTTATTTTGTCAAAATTATACTTTTGACCCAAATACTCAAAGTTTTGGCATTTTATCCCTTTCAACTTTTGTGCAAACGTCTTTAATTTTTGAAAAGTATTTTTAATGGGTAAAAGTCTATTCTTAAGAATCTAAGTCTATATCATCAAGTTTGGTTCATTTTCATGTATATTTTATTTTAGGATCTTACACTTAAAAATTTTCCACGTTTGTGTTTAGTCATTTTGATTTTATTATTATTATTATTATTTAGCCTTTATTATTATGAAGTATTCATATTTAAAAGCTTAAAAAATCAACAAAATAATTCTAAACGTAATATAAATTATATAACATCTAAAATAGATCAAATATATTATTACCCATTTATTCTTTTGTAGAATCTATTTAAACACATAACAAGTAAAGTGAGGGAATATTTACCTTCCAAGCTTGAATATTCTTTCTTACATCTTCATCACAAAACAAGGTACACTCCTTTCTAAATTATAATTCTTAATTTCTAGAGTCGATGAGTAAAATATTATATCTCTTATAGATTTAGAAGAAAGTGAGGTAGAAAGAGTTTTTTTTTTTTAGAAAAGATAATTGAAAAAATGAAGATAGTTTTGGCTAAGTAATTGGAAGGTTAAGTATAGATTTACAATTACCAAATGAAGGATATATTTATAGGCCATTCATTGGAGGTATCCAATAATATGCACTTTCACATTCCATTTAATAATCCAAGCACCATTATCACTAATTTTGTCAATATATCTTCTTTTACTACTCCATTACCTTATCTTTTATTTTATTATTAACTTATCCACTACTTTTGTCTCTAATCTTTCTTATTTTTCAATTATTTAGAATCTAATACCACAAAACTCCCAAAGAAAGTCTCAATTATGTTAATCTTTTTCATATATTTTAAATTATTTTGGAGACAAAAGTTACTAATTAGTTTTGTCTATATCTTTCACTTTTAATTATGACCACTAATTTCCAAAGAATATTTCTATTATCATTTTTCTTTTTTCTACCTTTAGAATTATTTTAGAGACAAAAGCTATCTATTAGTTTTGTCTATATTTTTCTTTTTTAGAATTACCCACTAACTTTATCCTTTTCTTTTTCTATTCTACTAATTTAAAATTATCACCTCCTTAAGATAAAACTTCACTATTCTTCATCTTTTTCAACAATTTGTTTTCTACCCTTAGATTAATTTGTCTACTTAATTTTTTATATATTTAAATTCCAGCCATTAAAATTATGATATGGAACTATTTGAGTACAATTATTAACTTTAGGTTATAAAATGTAATAATTTTTAATTTGACATAGACATGTCACATATTGATGTACATAATGTAATCTTTGTAAAATTAATTTATTATTAAAAAAAATTAACTTAGAATTTCTAAATTAAAACAGAGAATAAATATGATTTTTTCACGTAATAAAATTTAACAACAAAATAATACTATATATAATTTCAAGAATTTGCAGACATAAACTTATTAGAATTTCTTAAATCTATTAATAATAATTCTAGGTATTTCAAATTCTAGGTATTTCTGGGAGTTAGAAGCCTGCTCCCACCTCACTAGTAACCAACCCGATTCTATCTTTACAATCAGGGACCCCTCTGTCTGATTCGACCGAGTATCAAACAGTTGTTGGTAGCCTCCAACATGTCTCCTTTACTTGACCAGACGTTGCTTATATGGTGAACAAACTCTGTCAGAATATGCGTCAACCAACCAATGACCACTGGAATGTAGTCAAGTGTCTATTGTGGTATCTCTATGGCACCTTAGATCACGGCATCAAATTTCGTCAGACCTCTCCACTGGCACTTCAAGCATTTTCAAATGCTGACTGGGCAGGTAACAAAGATGATTTCACCTCCACTAGTGCATACATAGTTTATCTGGGTCACAATCCTATTTCTTGGAGCTCTAAGAAATAGCATACTATGGCTCGCTCTTTCACCAAAGCTAATTACTGTTCAGTAGCCTCCACTACTGCAGAGATTCGATGGATCTGCTCTCTCCTTACAGAACTGGGTGTCGCTCTTCCTCAACATCTAGTAATTTATTGTGATAATATTGGTGCAACAAATTTCTGTTCCAATCCGGTCTTCCACTCGTGCATGAAGCATATTTCTCTCGACTATCACTTTATCCGAGAACAAGTTCAAAATAGTTTTCTACGAGTGTCACACATCTCTGCAGCTGATCAACCTGATGATGGTCTTACCAAACCTCTTGCCCGTCCTCAGTTTGACTCTCTTAAGGCCAAGATTGGACTTTCTCCACGGCCGTCCATCTTGCGAGATCATGATAAAGATATACACTAAGATAAGAATTCAAAGGAGAAAATCAAAGGTTTACCACGATTTATAATTATATCATTGATTTGCATTTACTCAATTTATTTTGCTGTAATTAGTTTCCTATTTATTTGCTCTTGTAATCTGTATATATTTTGACAATATAAATGAGAATATAGACACAGTTCTTCGATCTCTCTTCCTTAAATTCCTTTAAATATACCTCACTTATTCTGTCATCAATTTAAGCCCCCAACCAACTTAGCCTACTTACTATCCAATCTTGAATTAAGCCCCCGCCAACTCAGCCTACTGTCTATCCAATCTTGAATTAAGGTCATAAATAAGACCCTAATTTTTTTTTTTTTATATAGATAAAAGTGTGTACTTGAAAAAACAAAAAACGGTCAGAAAAGTTTAGCAAAAGGTTTGTTGTTTCTGAACAAGTGAGAGTACTCTTCTTGTACATGGCTGAAATACGACAATTTACAAGAACATGATATTTAAATCTAATGATATGATAAATCGAGCTAGGCAAGTCTTTAAACCTCTCTAGGCCCAAGAAAAGCTAACCGATGTTCACATTCGAACTTGGAATTAAATATTAGAGTTTGATGATCAGTATTCACCTTTGACCAGACTACGATCACAGATTTTGTGTAATGGGTTTATCAGCATGGACCTTCCCTAGATTGTATTCCGAAAAAGGCTTTTGATAATCCACAAATAAATTATGGTTGTTGTCTTATCAAAATCAAACCTTCTTAAAAGCTACTCTATGAATAAAATAACAAGGAGAGGCTCAATCTCTTTGTCTGCCACTACATTTGCGAATCCAAAGTTAAAATGGTTCTCTAGAAATTAGATGATATCTTTCTGCATTAACAATTTTTTCTAATATATACACATATGAAGTACAATAAACAAATCTCCTGGTTAAAATAGTGATTCAATAATTGTCAAGACCTGGCCAAACGGGGTTGAAACCGCAAATACTTGAGTTTGACTATAGATGAGTGACGTGGAATGCATTAGTCAAAAAAATAATAATACTACTAGACTGGCAAATTTAATGGTTTTTGTCCCTTTTCTTTGTTTTTGGTTAAAAGTCTTCGATAGGTTTTGCTGTAGACTTCTCCCACTCCTTAACGATATTATTGTTTCTTTGAGACTCTAATGTAATTTTTTTCCCTCTTTTTTTAATAGAAAATGAGGGGAGAAGAGGGAGATCAATGTGGTTATTCTTCTCATAACAACTAGGGAAAATAGCATCTAGAGACTAAGAAAGGAGCACTAGTGAGAACGATACTCTAGAGATTAAGAAAAAAACACTAGGTTAGTAAGTAGGTACTCTCATATTTAAAATCTCGAAGAAGCTACTCAAATTCAAACCTACAATATCTATCCTCCAAGATAACTACGTTACCGTTAGGCTACCTCTTCGATGATATTTCCTTTTTAAATCATATATACATGTTATACCATGATATTGGAAACTATATGTAAGTATCCCTAAGAAGAACGTAAGGCCAAGCTAAGTGGCAGAATACCTTACTGTTATATACGTTAAAATCTATGATAATACCAAACTCAATACGGGAATAATAGCCATAAGTGCCAAGGTGGGTAGCTAACTGATACGAGAGTCAAGAGTGAATTAAAACTTCCCAATTATCTATTTGGTGATAAGGGCTAATTTGCGGACTCGAATTCAATGGCTAATTTTGATATCTCAATTCGTATAGAGAAAAATAATTCAATCAAAAATTTGAAACCAATTTAATCATTTTTTTAATTAATCATTTTATTTGTATTCAATTTGATATACATCAACAAATTAGTTAGATACTCATATTGGAAGAGAATTTGGATTCGTTAAATCGAATATCTTAGCTATCAAGGTGAGTTGACCAACAAACATGAAGGGGAAACGGCAAAAAAATATCATAAAATTTAGGTGTTATGTAATTTAAATACTGAATTTTGAACTTTGTAAAATAATATTGACTTTCGGACTAATTTTAGTAACAAGAAGATAATAATATCCTTTACTAAAATTGGATTAATCCTTATTATCTCTTTAATTTTAAGGATACTATTGTCTTTTACTTGTTAAAATTATTCAAAAAATCAAATCAGAATATTATTTTTTAGAAATTCTTAATTTTAGTGTATTATTTTGCGGAGTCTAAATTTCAGGATTTGAATTGTAAAGTATCCAAACTTTATTTTTTTATAATTTACCTTCTCATGAAAATTATTTCATTGGGGGCACAATTTGTTAAAGAAAATTTTTGTTGAGTAAATTAAGCGAACGGTTTTGAACCAAAGAAAAATCGTATCTGGACAATATTCTTTATTTTTTTAAATTTTTTTCAGCTGCCCATTTTGGACTTAAGTTGGGATCGTCCATGTTGTAATTAACGGTGTTATCTATTATTTAGTACTTACCTAAACGACATATATATATAGGTTGCCAATCCTATTTTTTTTCTTTATCTATGGATAGGTATTTTTTTTTTAGCCGTTGGATCACCATCTAATGGTGATCCAATGACTATAATGAAGTACATGAAAAGACGTGCATCATTAATGTTCTTTCTCTCTCTTATTTTTTACAATAAAAAAATGTGCATGCTAAATTTTTATTGGCCAAATTGATACCTATGCATAGTTAAAAAAAAAAATACCTACTAAATTGGTGCCAATATATATATATATATAATATATATATATATATATATAGAGTTAATACATACACCAAAAATACTAAATCCTGTATCCGAACCACGAAACCTTTTGAGGTGGAATGGTAAGGGTTTTCATTTTCTTGGAAAAAAGTCGTGAGTTCAAGTCGCTTTCACTGGTTATAAATATATAAACAATTTACTCTGCAAACGATCTATATGTTATGCTAGATATGGCATATACCACTATGTGGTATTGGTTATATTATTCACTAATTCGGTTGACACTTAGTGGGAATAAGGTAATGCACTCTATCGCTTAATGAGATAAAGTCCAACTGAAAATTCTTTATAATGGTTAAAAAATGATCCAATAATTAAAAGCTAAATGAGATAGACCCTTACGTCTAATAAGGCCCATTGATACTATAACTCATGAGGCTCAATCTACAAAATTATCTCCAATGATTAAAGTCTAATTGACCAACTAGCTAAAGATTCTACCCAAGACCTGATCAAATCATTGAGATACCCTTAACAAAATCAGGATCTCTGACTTAGCCCGCAAGACTAATTCAAAATGAGGGGCCACATACTAATAATTCTGCAGTAGGACAAATTATCTTCAACTACCACCAATTCATCAATTTCGGAGTATGACAACTATCTCCGATTATTACTAATTTCAAAATAAGATAGCTGCCTTCAACATGTCTGAGAAGACTCTTATAAGTAGGAATCAAAACAATACCTAAAAACAGATTAACTAGGAATAGCTCAACACCTAAAGATAGATTAACTCGGAATAGTTTACTTTTGCATTCTCTCTCTCCTTCCCTCTCTCTAAACCACAAATTATATTCTCGTTCTTTCACTCATCCTAGAGAGTCTAGAACCTGATTCATACCAGTGTTTACCCCTCAAATACTAAGATTTTAGAATTTATCTTAAAGCTATCTAAAAGATCTGGATTCATCCATAGTCTACTAGTAAGACTCTATATTCATACTTATATCTTTGTTTATTAAATTATTTGTATGCTTTATCATATTCATGTCTTCTTGAGTTACATTCTGACTTGAGTGTCGAAGTCTCTTTGGCTAGCATCACACCCACGTTCCTAATCGAACTCTTACGTCTTCTGGTTTTGACATGTTGCTTATGGCTCAATTCTATAATTGTAAAAATGAGCTTCCACATTCTTCAGTGAACATTCTCATTAGCAGAGTTCGGAGCTATCAAATCACATTCTGACAGAGGGTTGGCTATCCCTAGTTGCCCTCCGTCCTTTCTTTATTACCCAAAAAAAAGGGTTACATCATACTAATATTTTATTGGTCTAAAGGACATGACACTGTGACAAAAGTTAGTATCAAAAAGAATAATTCTAAGTATAGAGAAATTAAAACTCACACTCGCATGGGGACTTTACCTCCACTAAATTAATGTTTATTTCTCAACTAAATTAACTTATGAAAGTTAGAATATTTGAAAATTTAAGTGGTAATGTCAGAACTACATTATATAGAAACAATTGAAGTTAAAACTACTTTGAATAACACAACAGTATAAATTGTATTGCATAAAATGGGCATAAAGGGATAACAACATTCTTGTCTTATTAACGTTAGAGGCCCAAAAACTTACCACACTCATTATGTATGAGCAATAGTTTGTTAGGTTGATATTTGATAATCTCACTTTAGCGTAATGGAATTATGTGTCTTTTACAGAAATACCATTTTACAATGTTGAAAAGAAGCCTCGATGGTCTAATTCGTTAGAAAAAGTCTAGACTAGTTATCTTATGATGCAAATGAAGCTGCTCAACTATATGTGCAAGAGGAGAAACATTCACGTGAGCTTGGAGAAACTCAAAGATGGTAATCACATGATCCATTAAGCTTGTCAAGTGGGTCGATCACAAGACTTAAAGCCAAAAGAATCAAAGAGGCATTAAATGGGCTAATTCAATATATTGAAGAGATGACTAACACATGGAGTCCCGATATAAGCCCAAATCAGATCCAAGGGAGCCTAGTCACTATGATTAAAGTTCTAGAAGAGTCCAATTGAAGTCTACACATTTTTTTTTAGATCTTTTGTACTTTTAGGAAACTTCTTTAATTTAGATAAAGTTATTTTTGGATTTAATTGAGGAGAAGATTGTCATATATCAAAATAACATTAGTTTACCTTAAATTAGGGTTAAATTCGACTCCTATATAAAGGAGAAAGCCTTGAACGTTTTTAAGAGGATAATGATCAATAATATTGCAAGTTATTTGTGTTTCCTTCATTCTTGAGAATATTCTTGAACTTATTAAGTTAACTCTTATAGCATTCAAAACAATTATACTTATCTCATTGATTCTTGAGTGATTTTTGAGAATTCTTGGTATGACGTCTTTAATCTATCATAGTTCTTAATTCTTATCTTACTAGGTAACGGGTCAAGACTTAACATTCTTGCAACTTGGTAATTTTATGTTCAAATTCCTTAGTTAGTATTGGGCTTCATCACGATTATTGGCAAAGTTCATAGCATTTAGTATCAGAGCTTAGGTTTCAAGGCAAGTTTGAATTATCCTTTACTTTCTTTACTATTCTTTTGATTCTTGAATTAGGGTTAAAAAAAAATAGTGACTGGCCGAATTTCTTTCTTAAGATATACTGGTGATATTTAGTTTCTTAATCTGATCAACTAGGGTTCTTGGCCGAAATTTTGAGAATTAAGGATACTAAGTTTCCCAATCTGATCAAACTTTTTGTTCTTGGTCGAAATTTTGAGAATTAAGGATATCAGATTTCCCAATCTGATCAAACTCTTTGTTTTTTGCCAAAATTATTACTTTAGGGACACTAGAATTATTTGGTTTCTTAATCTGAGCTAACTAGGGTTTCTTTGCTTTTGCTTGGGATCCAAGTTGTTAAGGTTATACTATGGAAGCCGAATTCTATCTTAATTAAGTCATATTCAAGTTTTATATTCTCAATATCCTATTCTAATTCAAAGTGTTTGTTTTTGGTTTCTAGTAAAAAAAGAAAAAAAAAAGGAAAGGGGATGTGGATCCCGAAAGGAATACGTGTAGATTTCAATTGGACTTTTCTAGAACCTTAATCATAGTGACTAGACTCCCTTAGATCTGATTTGGGCTTATATCGGGCCTCTATGCGTTAGCCATCTCTCTAATATGTAGCCCATTTAATGCCTCTTTGAATATCTTAGCTCTAAGTCTTGTGATTGCCCACTTGATAAGCTTAATGAATCATGTGATTATTGTCTTTGAGTTTCTCCAAGCCCACGTGAATGCTCCTCTTCTTGCATGTGCAGTTGAGTAGCTTTATTTGCATTATTTTTCCCATCTTGAAAAAGATTTGTCCTCAAATCATCACTTGTATTGAAAGTAGATAAATCAATAACGTTAAAACTAGCACCAACACTATACTCACATGGTAATTCTAGTTTGTAGGCATTATCATTGATGCGTTTCACTACTCGAAATGGTCTATCTCTTTGAAGGAGTTTTAAATGCCGTTCTTCTGGAAAACGAAGTGCACCCAAACCCAATCTCCTGGTTCAAATACTATCTTTTTGCATCCCTTGTTGGCTTGATGGACATATTGTTTGATCCTTCTTTCATTATTTAACCATGCCTTTTCATGAATCTATTTCATCAATTCAGCTTTCTTTTTGCCATCTAAGTTTACAAGTTCACTCAAAGGTAAAGATATTAAACCCAAAGGTGACAATGGATTAAATTCATAAATAATTTCAAACGGTGAAAACTTAGTTGCAGAATGTACAATCCTATTGTAAGCAAATTCAACATGTGGTAAATAATCTTCCCATATTTTCAAGTTTTTCTTAATGATAGCATCCAATAAAAGAGATTAAGTCCTATTCACTACTTCAATTTGACCATCAGTTTCTGGATGATAAGTAGTAGAAGACAATAATTTGGTTCCTAATTTTTCCGACAAAGTCTTCCAAAAGTAACTTAAGAACTTAGCATCTCTATCAAAAATAATGGTCCTAGACATGCAATACAACCTAACAATTTCTTTAAAGAATAAATTAGCTATATATGATGCATCATCGGTTTTATGACATGCAATAAAATATGCCATCTTAGAAAACCTATCTACCACCACAAAGGTTGAATCTCTCTCCCCTTTAGTCCTAGGTAATCCCGAAACAAAATCCATGAAAATATCAGTCCAAGGTTCAATAGGTATAAGTAGAGGGGTGTACAAACCATGGGCTTTCAACTTAGACTTAGCTTGTTTATAAGTGATACATTTTTCATATATTCTTTAAACATCATGTTTCATATGAGGCCAAAAGAAATGTTCATACAAAGTACGTAAAGTCTTACCCACACCAAAATAACCTATCAAACCACCACCATAAGCTTCTCTCACATGTAATTCATGTAAAGAATACATAGGCACATATAGTTTATTCTTTTGAAACAAAAATCCATCATGCCTATAAAACTTACCGAACGCTACTTTTTCACATGCATTGAACACATTACCAAAATCAGAACATTATACATATATATCCTTAATATACTCAAAGCCAAGTAATTTTGTATCTAAAGTAGAAAGTAAGGTATATATTCCGAAAAATGTATCAGCCATAACATTTTCCTTACCTTGCCTATATTTGATCACATAAGGAAATGTTTTAATGAATTCCACCTACTTTGTATAGCATTTGTTCAGTTTTTATTGTCTTTTTAAATGTTTTAAGTATTCATGATCAGTGTGAATCACAAATTCCTTCAGCCATAAATAATACTGCCAATTTTCCAAAGTCTTCACCAAAGCATACATCTCTTTATCATAAGTGGGAAGTTTAGAGACTCAATTTTTTAATACAACTGGATGTCTTTCTTGTATCAAGACAGCTCCAACACCTATTCCTGAAGCATCATACTCAATTTCAAAAGTTTTAGCAAAGTTAGGTAAAACAAGTAAAGGTGCATTAGTTAACTTTTCTTTGATGAGATTAAATGCATTTTCTTGTACCTCCCCCCACTTAAACGACACATTCTTTAGCCATAGATAATACTGTCAATTTTTCAAAACCCTCACTAAAGTATACATCTCCTTGTCATAAGTGGGACAGTTTAGAGCAGCCCCACTCAAATTTTTTATTGAAGTATGCAACTGGACGGCCTTTTTGCATCAAGATAGCTCCAATACCTATTCCTAAAGTATCATACTCAATTTCAAAAGTTTTAGCAAAGTTAGGTAAAACAAGAAAATGTACATTAGTTAACTTTTCTTTGATGAGATTAAGTGCATTTTATTATTCCTCCTCCCACTTAAATGGCACATTCTTCTTAATAACTTCAGTAAGAAGGACGGCCAAGCTACTAAAATCACACACAAACCGTCTATAGAAACTGGCTAGGCTATGAAAACTCGTCACTTGACTGATTGTTGTAGGCATTAGCCACTCTTGGATTGCTTTCACCTTTTCCTCATCCACTTCAATTCCCTTAGCACTAATAACAAAGCCAAGAAACACAAGCTTATCCATGCTAAATTTCCACTTCTTGAGATTAGCAAACACCTTTTCTTTTCTTAACACATCTAAAACAGATTTCAAATGCATTACATGTTCTTCCAAGTTTTTGCTATAAATTAAGATATCATCAAAATATACAACCATATATCTGCCAATAAATGCACACAAAACATAGTTCATCAAACGCATAAAAGTACTTGGAGCATTAGTTAAACTGAAAAGCATTACTAACCACTCATACAAACCATATTTAATTTTAAAGGTAGTTTTCTATTCATCACTTTCTCTCATTCTAATCTAATAATATCTACTCTTAAGATCAATTTTTGTAAAAACACAAGAACCATACAATTCATCTAGTATATCATCTAATCTAGGAATGGGATAGTGATACTTTAACAGTGTATTGTTAATGGCTCGGTAATCAATACACATCCTTCATATCCCATCCTTCTTAGGAACTAATAACACTGGAATCGCACAAGGGCTCATGCTTTCACGCATATACCTTTTCTCCAACAATTCACCTACTTGCCTTTAAAGTTCCTTTGTCTCCTCGGGATTGCTCTTATAGGCAGGCCGGTGAAGAGTCCAATTGAAGTCCCTTTGTCTCCTTGGGATTGCTCTTTAAGAAACTTTTTTAATTCAGATTTAATTATTTTCAGATTTAATAGAGAAGAGGGTTGCCACATGTCAAAATAATATTAGTTTATTTTAAATTAGGGTTAAATTCGACTCCTATATAAAGGAGAGAACCCTGTACGTTTTCCAGAGGATAATGATCAATAATATTGCAAGTTATTCATGTTTTCTTCATTCTTGAGAAGATTCTTGAGTTTATCAAGTTAACTCTCGTCGTATTCAAAACAACCAGACTTATCCCATTAATTCTTGAATAGTTCTTGAGGATTTTTAGTGTAGTATCTTTAATCTATCGTAATTCTTGGTTCTTTTCTTACTGAGTAACGGATCAAGACTCAATATTCATGTAATTTGGTGATCTTACGTTCGAATTCCTTAGTTAGTGCTGGGCTTCGTCACGATTGTTGGTAGGATTCATATTACCTCAAGTAATCTAACTGGTTACTCAAGCATATAGTCAAGTGGTAAATAATTATATTTTTCTGAATCAAATAGTAAAAAGTGATATTTTCTTAAATGAATCAATTATTATAGGGCTTTTTACAATATCCTTAGCCCAAAGTACTAAAAATTGAAAAATCGGGGAGGAGTTAAGCTTTTTGAAAAATCCAGGATTGATTTAGAAAAAAATCACTTTATAAAAGTATTTTAGAAAAATAATACTTTTAATAAATATTTAGAAATATACCACTTTCTCTTCAAAATTAGTATATTTCAATAGTAATCGAGGTAACTAGTTGAGTTAATTAGAGTATCCAATCTAGTTACTTAAGATAATCAGTGAAGTTATCTCAGATAACTTAATTGATTATTTCAAGTATCTTATCAATTAGTAAAGAATGATATTTGTCTAAATATTTTTAAATGTGGTACTTTTCTAATTAAAATCTGGGATTCTTCAAACAATTTCAAAATTTATAATTTTTTAATTTATTGGAAAAATTACCATAAAAAATTAAATTTCCTCATAATTATAAAAATACAAAAAATGACAGGTGTTTTTTTTTTTAAATATTCGAGGTGGACAGGGTGGTATTTTTCTATCTTTAAAAAATTTACCTCATAAAACCATATTTCACCGATTTATTTATGTACTTTTGGTGCGCAATATAAGAATGGATTATACTTTAGGATTAGAATGGATTGAAATATATTATGGTTAGCAATTATTAAACTTTAATTATATGACTAGACTTTTACATTCAAATGCTTTTTATTCCTTTAAGTGTTCATTAAGCATTAATATTCAAATACTTTTAATATTATGCTAGTATTGAATAAAATATATGATTTGAGATTGGATATTCAAATATGAAACTTTATTTATATTTCAATACTTAAAAGGAAAAAAAATGTACTTATAAAAGTGGAACCCATGGGATAAGAGTTGGGAGTAAAAGTTCCTCTCATTGGAAAGGGACAAGCAATCAAAATCATTTCGGTTTATTTTGGTCAACCGATAATTTATCTAGTCTAATTTGATATACCTAGCAAAGGATTAAAATTAAATAATTTAATCTCATCCTTTATCTGTAAGATACATTATTCTCTAATAAAATTTAAATTATTTTTATCACCACTGCTACTTATAGGACTCCGCCACCACCATCGATCCTAATCCAAAATATGCTGCAGTTTGATAGTGGTAAAAAATTTTCAAGCATAGTCGATTTTGGCCATTTTCGATTAGCAGATATGGTCATCCACGCTTCACTTTTTTTCATTTTCAACCTTTCGACCGAAGTCAAGTGAGGGTAACTTTAGGATTTTAAATATATTGTTAAATAAGAAGGGGTGATTAGATTCGCACCCCTACTAATATAAAAGCACCTCCTTCAATATCGCAAAGAAAAAAGGATCTAAAAGAAAATTAGAAACACTATGTGCACCCTTTTCTTTTTTAATCTCTTAATCCATCTTCTCTATCATGCTCATTCATATCCACCCTAATGTGAAAAACAAATAAATTTTTTTAACAAATAATATCTATGAAAAAGAAAGAATATTTAGTTCTATAAGGAATTGAAAGAATATATATAAATATTTCTAAAAAAAATAAACATAAAAAACTCAAACCATATCTCATGATATTCCGTCAAAATTCAATTTCATCATAAGTTTTTAGTTTTCTTTCTTTTGTTATTTTTATTCCTTAATATTTCAAGTTGTTTTGTCTCTTTTTTTTTTTCCCTATTAATTGCTTTCATTTGGTAGAAAATATAATTCTCATAGTGTGGAACTCATATGAAGAAAAAAAGAAATATTTCACTATGATAATGGAGTAAATCTTGATAAAAAGAAAAATAGAAGACAAAAAAAGGGAATGAAATAGCCACGATAATTGGAGAAGAGTGAGAGATAAAAGAGTTTAGATAATGGAGAGAAGAAGAACTCTATTAAAAAAAAAACTCAGAAGATGATTGGAAGTGGTTTTAAATTAAAGAAGATAATCAAGATAGGGTGTACAATTTGGGATTAAGAAATTATCCTATTTAGTCATTTCACTTATTAAACGGTTACATTTATTGAACTTTGGGAGTGCAAATATAACACCTCAATAATGAGTCATAGTTTTATAAATGATTTATAATTTGTCTATTTTTTTATGACATAGAGTCAAAGTGGATAATAATACATTTAGAATCTCCGTTAATTACCACTTTAACGTATATAAGGAGCTCGTGGACCTAGGGATTGAAAGATGAAAAGAAACTCTTGTTGAAATCAAGGAAAATTCTTGGTTGTTGGAGAAATCTAAGAGTAGAAACATGTTCCCTTTGATTGAGAAAAACTGATGAACGTAGTCGCCGAAGATTCAAAAAAAAAAAAAAAAGGAAAATTAGAACCGTTTGGAAGATAAAGTAAAACAAGAGAGAGAGATCTGGAAGAAATATATATATATATATATATATAGTAGCTATAAATAATTAATTGGGAATAAAAAGTGGCATTCGTTCTAATATTTTTCAGGATTAAGTAAGAAAGGCGGGCTGTCTTGTGCTTGTGAGGGAGAAAAAAGTGTTATGTCCATTATTCTCTTTTATTTCTCCTCGCCTTATTGTAGCTCATCCATTGCAAATCATCGGAAGACAACCATGGAAGCAGTGGTGGAGTCCGGATTATAATTGAAGGGGGCATAACATAATATACTAAGAAAAAATTTAGAGAAATTCGGAATAGTGATGAGGAGGTCTGAAGTTATTGGGAAAGTTCTTTGATGATTAAAAGGGTTTTCATAAGCTTAATAATAATGAAATATTTCAAAATTCTCAACATACTTAATTTTCTATAAAATTCTTAGTTTAAAGCCATAAAAATCCATATCTATCCCTAATCTATTTCGTTGTTATTCAATAAATAAATTCGTGTAATACAATACAATCATCTAGAGTTTCGTAACATTCATCTAAAGTGCCAAGAGTAAATATATAAATGAAAATAAAGGCTACATAACTTTTCCAAGTGGTTTCAGTTTCCTTCCTACTTTAAGTACAATCTTGCAAATATCAAAGAAGATTACCCCCCCGCTAAAAAAAAAGAGCAAATATATTATGCCAATTACTGGTCAGATCTTACCAAAATATATATATAGAGAGAGCTAAGAATAAAATTCTAATATCTTAAACTCAAAAGTCAAAGAAATAGAAATTCAAAATATTTTACAATACTAATTCCTAGAGTCTGAGTCTCCTAGATTATTTTAGACCAACAAATCAAAGAAAAATAGAAATACAAACATATGGATATAATATAAGTCTAAACACACTCAAAAATAACCGCATAAAACAATATTTAAAAGAAAAAGATAAGGAAAAAATGTTTAGTTTGGAAGTTTACTGTCAAATCAAAGTTGAAGATTCAATGTTAAATTTGTCATTTGAACACATAATTAAAAGAGAAGACGAGGAATTTAAATATTAGAGTTAAAGAGTGAGGCAATGAACCTTTATATTCAAAAGAATGAAAGACGAAGGAGTTCGTACGAGAGGAGAGAATGAGTGAGAAGAGAGGGAAGAAAATGATAGGAGAGAGTTAGGGTTTTCTTAATATTAGTATATATATTTATGTTTTAATTTTTAAAACAATAATTTGGTGGCCCATAAGTCTGGAAACAGTTGGCCAACCCCAATTTAAAGTCTATCATGCATTAAAAAATTATAGGAGCATTTATGCGAATTTAAATATTAGGAGAGAGAGAGGAAGAGGGAGAGAAGGAGAGGGGGCAAATGCTAATTTTAAAAGCTTATAAGTTAACTGATTTTATATATATATATATATATATATATATATATATATAATGTTTGGATTTTAGGGAGCCTATGCCCCCCTTGCCGTAACGTGGCTCCGCCACTGCATGGAAGGGCTCTTTCAATATGATTTAGAGGTAATTAACCTGAGTAGTTATTTTGGATATTAGTATTAAATTTATAACAATTTTTTGGCAATACTTTAAACACATATTAAAAACGTGAAATTGGCTTAAGAAGATCTTGGAAATTTATTGTGACATTGTTTGGATTAGTTGTTGTTTTGTTGCCTAAAGCAGTCATATAGGTTCAACGAGGAAAGTAAGTCATTCTGTCTCACTGCATACTTTGTGAGGAAATTAGCTTAATAGCAGCTTGAGGTTAAAGTTTTACCCTTAGCAGTATTGTTTCAGTTTTTTTGATTTATGATAAGTCTATTAACACTCCTGTCTACTCTGTACACGTTTATATTTAGTAATTTTCATTGTTACAAAGAAAAGAAAGACCTTGAATGAAATTACTTTTTACTTTATAAATTGTTTAAAAAAATACCTCTTTGTACCCTTTTGCTTAAACACACATTTTCTTGAACACTAATTTCCTTATAATGACATTAGCACGAACCCTAATTTCATTGCATATACGTAAGTAATTAAAATCTAATTAAATTGACTGATTTGAGTATTGTAATCACCAAAGTGTGATTTTTTTTTTTTTTTTCTGTTCGATCTCTATAATCAAGTCCACTATCAACATATATGTCATAAGCTATTTTGTTCTTTTGATTTCTCAATCCTTTAGGATATATTATAGTATCAAATTCCTTTTATTTGTGTAATCATATATTTGTATTTGTACATCTTTTTTATTTTTAATTCATTAGCTCTGGGCTTTGATTTGTTTTTTCCGAAGGGATGGCAGCAAACTCTGAGAAGATATATCAATAGATACATTTATACTTTTCGATAATAATAAGAAATTAACGTATAAAAACTATAATTATAATAAAGAAACAAAAAGAAGTTATAAAGATGTTTAGATCCAACATTACTACCTTCGATTCCAATATTTACAAAATCTCCTAATCTTTTGGGTGAAAAAGGATTTAGAAGAATAAAAGAGAAGAAAGAGAAGGATGAAAGAAGAAAATGTAACAGGGAATGGTGAAAAGAAAAAAGACAAAATTAGATTAAGGGATAATTTAGGAAAAATTAAGTATATAGAATATAGTAGTTAATTTTTAGATTCAATTGAACGTGTGGTTTTAGAAATAGTGTAAGAAGCTGCTTAAAAAAAAATGCTAAGAAGAGTGGACAAAAGTGTGTCAATAGAAGCACCCATTTGATTTGATTTATTGCAGTTTTATTATAAAAATCCAAATTTGCACATATTTTTCCCAAACTGGTTGAGGTTTGTGTACAAGCTAGTTGAGTTTTTTCAACTGATTAATTGAGATTTAACTAGTGACTGGTTGATTTTTATTGACTAACAAATTAAGGTTTAAACCATAACATGGATTTCTTTATTGGTAAAAACTGTTATATTTCTAAATACATTTATTTATCTGATATATGACAAAAGTTTGAAGTTTTAGAATTTGTACTTTACTTATTGATGATACACTGAGTGGCTCGGCTTCAAAGTAGTTAGAATTCTACTTCTATGCTATTGCTGTCCAATAAATTAGAGAGAATTTATGTTAGGTGTCCTTTCCTTATACTTTGTTTTAATAAATCATAAATGTTTCCTCTTTTGAAGTTAGATATCGAGCATTTTTACACTTGGTATATATTCATATACCACTTATGTACTGTACTGAGTATATTAATTTTTATATAAATTACATCATATTTTATATTTAGTATATCTACTCATATACAAATTATTTTACTATGATATTTAAAAAATAGACATTTACTTAATATGAACCGGTCGTTTTGCTATTGAAAGGATATTAGGCGAAGGAGTAGTTTTGATGGTTAGTCTTTTCTTTCAACTATTATAAAACTAAATTATCAAAAAAAAAAATTATTACAACAAACTAATATATTCTTTAAAAGTGCTACTATTGAAAATGCCGCAAGAAAAAAGAATATTTTTGTCACGACCAAAAATCCAAAGTAGTGACTTTTAGTAAATTTATGTGAAAATAATAATAAACAATGAATTTTTAAAATTTTAGATAATCGAGTACTTGAAATTTTAGATTTTAGTTCTCAAAAGTAAGCAAATTTCACAATCAATAAACTTTTTCATTTGTTTTAATTTTTTTCAAGGAAAATCCTTCATTTAAAGTTTAGAAGAAAATCTAATTAATTAGTTTAGAAATATTTGTAAATTTATAAATTATAGAAAAATGAGTCTGACTAAACCTTAAGTCCAATGTTCAAATAATTTATATAAAATCATATATTTCTAAATACTCAATTTAATGGCAAAATTTATCTTCATACATCTACTTAATAAATACAGTACAATTGGCTAAATAAATTTAACAAAGAAAGTAAAGAAGATACGGAATAGGAACCATCTAGAGAAGAGGATTTGGAACTGCAAGTATATACCAAATATGCTTGCTAAGCCATCAAAATAATTACCACAAATTAGATCAACACCTAAAAAGGAAGGAAGTAGGGGGTGACATGTGAATGCTCGGTAAAAACTCAATTACTTTTTTGAGTGGATACAATTTTACGAAACCTTCATGATTAATATTGTTTCTAAAATTTATTTATAAACCAAGTTTATAAAACAATTGGTATCTAGAATAATCACATATTCAAAACCAAAATCAGAAATCCCAAGATTGAATATATCATAAATCAACTCATTCCATGAGTTCACACCCTTTCATCACGAACTAGAGTAACTTGTACTATGTGTACTAAGTACTTTTTGCCTGATATATATCCCAGAAAACTGGAAAGACACCCACGTATCTAAGCTAACTGAACCAAAAGGGCAACTGAATGCCTACATCTACCGAGTGAGAGTAATCAGAAAAGCCCTACACGGGTTTACGGGCTCTCACTGAAGGCGGATGTACTAGTCCGCCTACTAGAATACCACGATGCTTAATAAGTATCTCATATGTGATCCTATGGTATGTACAACATATAACAAGATATATATAATAATCACGCAAAACATAACCAAACAATACTTTAAAATTGTGCTTGATATTATTTTGGACTTTATTATACTATAGGTAAGAAATCTACTAAATCACCCTAACATTACGATTTTATAAATATGTATAAAAGTCATACAGTCTAATTTCAGAATAATCCAAAGTTTTCTAACAAATCATTAAAATATTATTTAATTTACGATTTTTCACAATATAGTTATAATACAAATTTTAAATTAAATCATGTATAAAACTAGGTAATTGAACTCCTACCTCAATTGAGTATCCAAATAGTGCTACGGGGCTATGGAGAAAGTTTGGTATCATTTCGGTATCATTTGGAGGTTTGGCGTCCTTTTTGAACTTTTGATCAATAGGTTTGAAAAATCGATTTTTAATCGAAATCTCATATTGTGAAACGGACTTCACCATTGAATTTAGAGCACTCAAAAATGCTAGGTTCGATATATAGTTTGACCGATTTGGACTCAAGCCAAACCCGGGCTCATGGTATGCAAAACGAGACAAATTTAAGCTGTTAGATTTAGATTTTTGTACCCGTCACTAAATATAGTCAATATATATATATATATATCAAAAGTTTTATTTTTACGAGTACATCACAAGTATGAGGTTTATTTTACGATCTAACGGTTAGATTGAAAAATATAAATACGAAACTAAAATAGATCAAAATCGACAAAAATGGCAAATTATAATCCGAGCAATTTCGAGTTAAGATATACATATACCATGATATTTTTCTCTTCGAGAGGAATCCGAGAAGCTTAAGATCGGGGCGTGAGACCACCAGAATCGGTGCCGGTGGCCATTTTTGTCTCACGACATTTTTGAACATTGTCAGCATTTGGAACGTCCATTCGCCGTGAAACTTTAGTGATCGGCTGCTGGGACAATGTTGGTGGGATGCCCGGTGATGGCACTGCTCAACAATCGTCGAAGAGGTTTCGTCTGAAATTTGCCATAAAATCGATGTTTTGGCTGTTAACGAGAGAGAAAAAGTGAGAGGGATCGTGGGAGAGGAGAGAGATACAGATATAATCTGTTTATTTTTTTTTTGGCTGTTAAAGTACAAAAATACCTTTTTAGATTTTTGGGTTTTTACAATTCTGCTATCATTGACATGCTCTAATATGTTTCTCTCCTTCTTGTTTTGCAACTTATAAAGTTATTTTACCAATACTGAACCTTTCAATGAATATTCATATCTTCTTGATGTTATCTGTATATAGTTCTATTAACTTGACTAAATCAATGGTGTTGACAACCCAAAAGAAATAATAATGATAGCAATACTTGAATGAGAAGAGTGTTGTTAGTTAATTATTTCTGAGGGAAAAAAAGAACTTAAATTTTAACTAATTTAAAATGCTTTCCTCTATTTCCTGTCAAAAATTTATGCGCATCAGGCAGTTTCCTTTATTTTCAAAATTTGCTAGACACTAGACATGTCCTTTCTATCTAGTAACTAGAGATACTTTTCTTTGGATATGAAATTTAAAACAAGTTAATACCTAAAAGCTAAAGGGTATAAGATGCATAAGATGCTTACTTGGCATTTTAGAATTAGTGTGTTGACAAAAATATCCCTAATTAGTAAAATTGAACACCGTCACCAAAAAGGCAAATCTCTTAAATTGAGTATTTGAACTTAGAAATAAAATTAATAGTATGTTTACGTTCTAAGGCTAGCTCAATGGGTGAAGTGAAGATTAAGTATTAGATTAGGAGTTTAACTCCCAAAATATGTGAATTATTTTTCTTTTTTTGTAATAGGTAGATGTCATTAGTTAAATTTTGTTTTATTTAAAAGTAAAAAAATAAAAATTATCGGTATATTTCAAAAAAAAAAAGAGAAGTTTCGAGATAACTTTTACTTATGTATTTTAAGAAAAGTAAAATTTATAGAAAACATTACTAAAAAAAAATTAGTGGATCTATACTTCCTTTAAAAAATTTCTAAATAAAAGAATCTCTTATGAGAATTTATCTTAGTACTATTTATAGAAAACATTGCAAGAAAAATTAGCAGATCCATGCCTCCTTGAAAGGTTTTCTAAATAAAAGAAGGTCTTGTGAGAATTTATCAATTACTCCTAAATGTGACTTTTGAAACCATATAAGATCTCCCAAAGCCACGTTAAACAAGCCTTAAGCTAGTCAATCAATGTTCGATGATAAAGTTTTCTGAGTAAACACGTTGTCTTTTGTAGGTATTATTTTCTTTCATTTATTAAATTTAAAGGTATTGATCTGAAATTTCACAAAAAATGATAAAAACAAAAGGACGTATACTATAACTGAAAATAGAGGGTTATTCTTTATCAAATTATCCTATAAGTATTAATTTTTTTATGGGACCTATGAGTATTAATTAATTCGTAATCTTTTCCTCTAGTTCTATATCATCATTAATTTTCTAATAGCTAGCGGCAACTTCAAAATTTCAATTGTAAATAAAGCAGACATAGACTACTGGTAATCATACTTCTTCTCGATATATAGTGTCTTAAGTTGAAATCCCCTATTCCCCAAATAAAAAAGAAAAATAATTTTTTTTAATAAATAAGTTTTCTCGACAATTTAAAAAAAAAATTATTATTGATTCTCGATAAGTTTGAATGAATGAACTTTTATCGGAATACAAATGTACGCAGGTTTCATAGAATGGGGGAAGAATACATTACAGTTTCATCCCTTGATCATCGTATTATATTCGTCACTGGTTAATGTTCACCTTATGATCATTCGCGCAGGACATAACCTAATTAAAACTCTCTTTCAAACCTCACACTTGACGAGGTCTTGTTGGGACATTGTGTAACACATATATTCCTACTTATGTTTGGTCAAACACTATGAAATAGATTATATGGATATCAATTCCTCAAAATTCCAATATTTGTTTAATTAAAAAATAATTGAACTTGTGTATCTTCAAAATAAATTATCTTGCAATAGAGTATTACGAATTTACGATTTAATTAGGACCATGACGTGAAATGATCAATTAATAAACCTGTCACAACCAAAAACCTAAGGTTGTGATTTTTAGTAATTTTAAGTGAAATTAGTGATGAATAGTAATTTCTAAAATTTCAGAAAATTTTAAATACTTAAAATTTAATTTTAGTCCTCAAAAGTAAGTAAATTATAAGATTAGACAAAAATTTTTTTTAAAAAAATCACGATATTATCTACTAATATTAAATTTCTAAGTAAATTTTTCATTTTAAGATGAGAGAAAATCCTAATTAACTAGTCTAAAAACGTTTATTAATTCATGAAAATTTAATAAAACAGTTCAAATTAAACTCTAGACCCAAAGTTCAAATAATTTACATAAAATTATTTTATTTCCTAAGTACTCGATTTAATGACAAAAATCATCCTCATACATCTACTCAGTAATTATATTACTATTGGCTAAATAAATTTAATTTAGGAAAGGAAAATTGATATCGAGTACAAACCAACCAATGAAGAGGATTAGAACTGCAAGCATATGCCAAACATGCTTGCCAAGCCACCAGAATAATTACCACAAAGTAAGTCAATACCTGAAATGGGAGGAAGTAGGGGGGGTGAACACGAAAATGCTCAGTAGGTTACTCAATTTCCTTTTTGGGAAAATTTTTAAATAATTCTCAAAACATCTACATGGTTAGTAGTACCAAAAAATATTTCTATAAATATTAAGGATTTAAATCATTTACAGAAAACCATACTAAAACTAAAACCAGATATCCAGGTCAAAATATATAAAAGTCTCAATTAAAATAAACATAATGCACGTTATATAAATCAACACATCACATGAGCTCTCATCCTCTCATCCTCTCATCAATACTAGAGCAACTTATACTATATGTATTGAGTGTTCTCTGCCTGACATCTATCTCTGAAAACCAGAGGGACACCCATGTGTCTAATCCTACTGAACAGGAGGGTCATCGAATGCCTACACCTACCGAATGGAGATAGTCAGAAAACAAACCACGCGTGGGTTTACGGGCTTTCACCGAAGGCGGGTGTACTAGTCCACCTACTACAATACCGTGATGCCTAAGACGACTCTCATGCATGATCATATGAAATGTGCAATATATATAGAATTTCAAACAACCATACAGTGGTTTAACATTCTAGACATGCTCTAATTTTTAATTAAAAATCTATTTTGTACTTAAAAATCCAAAAGTACAGTTTTTATGGTTTTACCAAATCCCAAATATCAAAACTTGTACAAAATCATATGTAAAAATATTTGGAGCAGTCCACAATGTTTCACAAATTCATAGTTCATTAAAATAACTATTAAAATAATTCAATTTAATAAAATCACGAAATTTCATTTTTCAGAATAAATTCTAATTTCCTTGAAAAAAAATAGAAAACAAGGAAGTTGAATCCCCTACCTCACTCAAATAACGATACCACGCTATTGGCTACTCAAGGTGTCGATTGGACGATCGTTCGGAGAGTCGGGAACCAATTCTACGCCCTCGATTGCTCAACTAAGAAAACATCAACTTCTCAACGAAACTTCGAATCAATGAACAGACCTCTTCATTGAATTCCTATTGTCCAAAATAGCTAAGTTAGACATATAGCTTGACTAATTCGGGTCTGGACCGACACCGGACCAGTGACACACAAAACTAGACAAAATCTAAGCCATTAGATATTGATTTTCGTGCTAGTCACCAAATATAGTCAATATATATATATATATATATATATCAAACTTCTCTATTTTCCGAGTACATTCCAAAAATAACAACAAATACGAAATCTAACCAACAAATACGAAATCTAACGGTCGGATTAAAAACGAAAATTTGAAACTCAAAAACACCCAAAAATGGCAACTTTTAAACCGGGTAAAACGGGATCGTGAAATATATACCTTGAGGTTCCTCTCGACGATTCGAACCCAACGAGCCCAAGAACGCGACTTGAAACGGTCGGAATTGTCGCCGGTGACGAAAACTTCCAAACGGCTAAAAATGGTGTTTTCCGGCAACGTGGCTCTCAGCGGTGACCGAGGGTAGGCGGCACGGCTTCCTAGCGATACGGGTGGAGCTCGCCAGCGACAGGCCTAGCCGGACGAAGGGTGAGGTGGCGGCGGCGCTCTGGTCCTCTTTGGCTGAGAGAACGAGAGGGAGGTGAGAGAGAGAGAGTGATATATGTATATATATATATTTAATTAGTTTTTTTTTTTTGAAAAAAAAATCTGGTCAAAAGACCATATTATCCTTAAAAAGACTAGGATTTTACAAAACCAAAAGTTGGTTAACGACTATTTCGATTACACGAATAATGAATGTCAACTCAGGGCAATGTGGACCAGTGGGTTATAAAGCAACACATGATATCGCCAGTTCAAATCATGTTTTAACATCCTTATTCTTTGCACTACGTCGAATTTTTCTATGCAATATGCATATGATATGAGGCAACGCCGCTTAGCTATAGCAAGTACACATTTGTAGACTTTGTTCTCTTTTTTGACCCTGGTATGCATGTACTTTAACCCAAACAGAATGAACACAAAAAGAAAAAAAAAACGAATAAGTAAAATTCTCTAACAGGAGTTGCATAGCATTATTTTTGCTTGGACAGCCTAATAATTGTTTAGATTAAGTCTATATATTATTTGTTTAACCACTCGAACTACACCAACTTTAAAAGAAATTTGAAAAAAACTAAACTTCCACCTTGTTACGTGGTCTTAATCCGACATGAAAATCTAAGACATGCAAAACCCAGCAAACCAAAGAACAGCTCTCCCAAGTATTTTATGGGCTGTTTTGCCTTGAGTACAACTTCAATGGGGAACTTGGTGTGTCTGACCGTAGCACTGCTCATTTTCTTCATGTTCGTTTTTAACCCCTTTTGCAGCATGATTTTTCAAGAGAAAATGGAAGCCAAATATAGCTTAAGAAATCACACGACATCATCGTGTAATATAGTTTCCTCTTATGGCAGTATGTTCGAAATTTTATACATCTCTATAACAGTGACCATATGGCCAAGTTATGGTACCACATTATTATTAACACACGAGACAACCAATAATGCCCAAATGACGATCTTATTCATTGAAGTAGAGGAAGGTTAGCCTTCTTATTAAATGAACCAAAGTTTAAAGAGGAAGAGTCCAGAAGAATCCGAAAGCCATTGAAAAATTTTGTTTTTTAAAATAAAACTTAATTAATAATCACTATTTATTATAAGTTTAAAATAAAATAATACTAAAATTTAAATCCTAACCCTCTAACACACACACCCAAAACCATTAAGTCACTTAACTCTAATTAAATTATTAAAAAAAAATTTTAAATCGGATTTTAAATTCCAAGACCTGGCAGAAGGATTCTCCTCAGTCTGGTTAGATACTTAGCCCATCTTTTCTTCTTTTCTACTCCAAAATAATAACCCTAGCTAGTTATAAAAATTTATAAAAATTTAATAATCACTAAACCAGGCATAGTGGCACACCACCCCAGATTGTGCTCATGCAAAATGGCTATTAGTAAACAGTACCTCTATACCCAACCAAATCTCAAGAGAGAAAAATAATGGATAGATACTAGATACTGTAAAATATTAAGAAAAACCAACCCAAAAAAAAACAAAGACAACCCATCAATGCTACAGCTGAAAAAAGCCTAGCAAAAGACATTATAATTTATATGAGCCAGATATATCATTAAACCAGCAGATAAAACAACGAAGAAAAAGAAAAAGGGTTACAAAATCCTAAGCAAAAAAAGATGAAGCTTTTAATCAAGGACACATAAAAGAGAGATATTTGTACATTTACATCGATCAGAGGCACCAGACACGAAACAGTGCAGCCTTTTAGGCCATCACTATTGTCGTTTGTCCTTGTTGTTGATGCCTGCGACACTACCACCACCATTACCACCACCCCCATTACAGCCACCACCACCGCCAATGTCACCATTACTACCGCCACAAGTATCACAATCATCCGCATTATTGATTTGCGTGTACTTTTTGGAGGAACCTTTGGAAAGCTTGACCGGGTATTTAATGGCGTTCAGGTCCAGCTTACGGAGTGCAGCTTTACCTAGATCAATGCCACATATGTCAGAGAGCCTGACAAGGTAAAGCAACACGTCTGAGAGCTCTTCCCCCAGGTGCTGCTTCTCTTCGTCCTTCCAATCAGGCAGTCCCCTTGGGACCTCACCTCTCCACTGGAATATCTCAGAAAGCTCTCCCACTTCTCCCACCTGAGAGAGACATATACACATCCCACAAAGTCACAACAAACGACACTCAAAACACAGAACGGCAAGAGGGGAAAACCAACAAAACCTGCTCCATTATTACTAACGTTTTCCCGTATTGATAAAACATCAAAGTGGGGTGTTTGTTGTGTTGATGATGCATCATACATACGGAGAAAATACCAGTACTTTTTTAATGTTTTTCATGTACTGGATAATTGAAGTTTACACCCAACCTTCATTTTCAACAGGTGATAAAAGCAAATGCCGTACAAAGAATATAACATAAAGCTTTCTTTTCTGTATGTTAAGATTTCATGATCGGCTCTCCACAGTGATAAAAGCTTTATTCTTTCAAGTCAAGCTACACTATTTCATAACTACTGCGACCTACTTATCAAACAGTACTAAAACAACTGAGCAAATTAAGGGTTTTGGCCAAAAATCAGTATTAAAGCAAAAAATCGAGAAAAGGTTACACAAGCTACCATTGAATGACTCTTCCAAAAACCCATTATTATATAAGAACCAAAATCCTGAAATGGGTATTGAAGAAAGCAACTTTATTTGCTTCTGCTTGACTGTACAGAAAGAACAAGGGGCTGTTTTCATCGTTTTTCATTTCATTTTTCCCTTCTCATTTATTAGATTCACATAAAGGCCAAATGGGTTTCAGCTAATCAATTATTTTTCGTCAAATTCAAAAAATAATTGGGCAAAAATCACAAAATAACAAAAGAGGATAAGGGCAAGCCACAGTCTTAGAAATAGTGCCTTATTATTCTATTTTATATTGCTAATGACTTATACATAGTGCTTGATCTAATGGTTAGATATAGAACCAAACAAATCACAAAATCTTAAATAATTAAGAAAAAACAAATAAATTTCTGAACCAACCAGTCATCAAGCTAACAAGGGTATTTGACAGTACAGCTCTTAGGGGAAAATAAATTATATACGATCTACCTTACCCAAGTTCCCATTCCTTGGGACCAAGATTTTTTTTTTTCCCACAACATGGGTCATCCCAAAAAGAAAAAAAAAATCATTATCAGGGTTTTCAATGAAAAGGGTAGTTTTATTTACCAGAGCCAAAAGAAGATTTCTAGGGCTATGAAACTGGTCCCAGTCTCTCTCTCTAGCAAACTCAGCCATTTTCATCTGAAGCTCTTCTAGGGTTACCCCAAACCCTTCTTCTTCTCTCTCTGAAACCCCAGTCATCATTATCTCTGGGTCTGGTTTTGTCTGGTCCCTTACAACTCCGTACAAGTGACCCAAACCGGCCCGGATAAGAGAACCCAAAATGGTTCAATATTCATATGGAGGAGACTTTGGTCCACCGGCCCTGTTCTCAAGGACCGGAAAGATGAATTAAGGAACTGGGAAGATATAATGCCTGTAGGACTATAGGAGCCTGACTACGGGTTATAGCCCGTTCTCTCGACCCACTTTGTCTTTTCGTCTGACCGGCACGTGGCTCCCCTCCCCACTTGTCTTTGATGGCATTTCTTTTTCTTCTTTCTTTTCTTTTCGCCTTGGGATTTGGAGGGGACCACCTCATTTTGTTGGCAACGTCCGAGTTTGTCGTGTTTTTTTTTTTTTTTTTTTTTAGAGAGAGTATGTCGCATAATTTTAGGGGAATTTTAAATGGTTTTCTCGAAGTCAATGTTTTAAAAGGTATTAGACTAAGACCATCTCGTTATGCTAAAACAAGATTGTGTTAATTTAAATTTAGCATATGTCAAATTTAATATATATTTGTGAATTTTATTGTATTATATATATGCTAAAAGAATTGTTATCTTATATTTAAACATTAATTTTTGGTATAAAATATTTTTTTTATTCCTCTTATTATTTTATCATCCAAACTAGTTTACAATTACTCGTTATTTTTTTTTCATTTTTGAAAAAAAAAACAAATTTGTCACTATAAAAATGTTGTATTATTGACGATAATAGATTCTATTGAAAGAGGAGATTTTTCCAACTAAATTAGCTATCATCTAATTGTAAAGTGAATTTAGCTAAATCATATGTCGCTTTATAAGTATCACAATACACATGTTTAATTAAAATACCAAGAAAATAGGATAATAAACTAAATGTATCTAATAGTAGATGACCAAACCCCTAATGATAGGTACAACCATCATTAAGAGTTTGTGGTCCACTGTTAATATATCTGACTCCAATGTTTAGAGATTTAAATTAACATATCTGATCTTAGAAATAAAAACCGATCTATAGCTTTTACTTTTCACCATCTTTGGAGCACTAAGGGCACTAACCACATTCATGGAAAAAGTAATCTTCAGTTTTAGAATCTGCATTTAATTTAAAGTTGATTTTTGAAGGAAAAGACCAAATATTTAAGTCTCCCTCTTTCATTTTTTTTCAAACTGTGTCAAAAACAACCTACCACGATGGAGAGACTAATAACCCTCGCAAAGAAGAGACTAATAACTAATAAAGTTGAAAAATGCATACATCGTGTCATTCTATATCAAAGTATATAAAAATCTTATAATGTTAAGCACAATATCTTAGAATTATCATGTGTTTTCACTATGTTATGTTCTAAAAAGATCTAAACTTTTTTTTCAGTTTAATTAGAGAAACTTATCATAAGTAGTACAAGAAAAATAATAATTAGTTTAAAATTGATGATGTGATTAGTAATTAAGAAAAAACGAAATTACCATTTAATAAATTTTTTTTAAAGGTGGTGTTAGGTCCTGATTGCTGTTTAGAATTTTTAAGATTAAAAATTTTGTGTTTTAAAGGACACAAAACCAAGAAAAAAAATACACTTTAAAACCTATATGAAATTTAAGGTAAAATTTTCATACATTCTTCGTAAGTTAAAAATGAAGAAGGTACATTTCATTGGTATAAACCTGTAGCACGTTAGGAGACTTTCTTTTTTAGGGGAGAAAATAACTAAAATTCTATTTAAAATAAGAAACATCAGTGTTCATCCTTGAGAATATTGAGAAGTGAACAAAATTCGACTACAAACTGACCTATTATCGAAAAATCCAAGATAATCAACACATAAAGATATAAAACCATTTTTCTCTTGTGAAACTAACCCCTGCAAGAAATTTTGGAGAAAACAAACAATTGAGGATAAACAATGCAAATCGTATAATAAATAGTTCTGATATTATGAATGTGTTGAATCATTAAATATTAAACCTAGTCACACGTGTATTACTTGGAAAAAAACAAGAAAAAATAAAGGAAATCAATTATATATAGTAAGTAATCACTCAAATAAAACAAAGAAACCAAACGGAAAAATTAAGATTTCTTAAAAATATGAAAGGTGTCGTTTGGTTGAATGGAATGAAATTGAATGTAATGGTAATCGTAATAGGAATAAGAATGGAAAGGAAAAGAAAAGTGATTATTTTGTTTGGTTGAAATGTTGGAATCAACTATAGAATGTAATAGAAGTAACTATACTTTGATTAATATATCCTGAATAATTTTTTTTAAAAAATAAGTGCTATCACTATTGAAAAAAAAATGGTTATACTTATGGTAATGCTTAAATAAACAATTACCAAATATAAAAATGGATTAAATTTCTTATGGCAGTAAAATTAATATTTTAATAATTGCTCTTTATTATTTACCATATAAATATAATATACAAAATATATATTAGAAAATAAAAATATAGTAATTGGATAATATGAAGAAAAATATGATTTGTAGGTGGTTTAGTCATGGATATGGATACAAGTTTTACACTTGGTTTAGTAATAGATATGAGGAAGAAGATAATAATAAAAGAGCAAAACATGTTAAGAATAGAATGACCTTTATATCTATTTTCAAATGTAATTCTAATTCCTTTATTCGAGATAATAGTCACTATATTATAAATATCATTCATAAATAAAAAGTGAAACCAAACAATATAAAGTCATTATATTTCATTCCATTACTATTAACCAAATACTACCTTAAAATTTCTAAAAACACAAACGGGATTACAAAATCTACATATAACCATTTTCATCTCAATAACAAAAGCCCAATCAAAACAAAGTACATGATATTATATTATTCGTCGTAAGTTGATGAAAGAAAAGAACTGACATAAGCATACCTTTTTATGTCCGGAGAAGCCCAATATGAATATGCAATTCAATATTGAGTATCAAAGGAAAATTCTTGCACAAAAACCGTTCAGATTTGAGAATTGAAGATCAGGTTGTATGATAGTTTTTATAACTTAATGCTAAATGAATTTAAGTCATATAGAAAACTTAACAACTGATACCTTGGTAATTGGTGTTATTGTAAGGGTTACAATAGCTTTCAAAAAAAAGAAACGGTTACAATATAGAAGGGTTTTTTTTTTTTTTTTTTTTTTGAGACAGATTATAGAGAATATTGCAATTCTATCGTACAAATGCAAAGATATAATTCATTACGTTACAGTATTAAACTGTGTTGATGAAGGTTTTATCAACAACGAATTTAGAAGATGTAGTTTGTGTGTGAAAATGGTTAATAAAGCTAAGTAAATAAGGAGACAAGAATTTTATAGTGGTTCAGGTCCAAAAAAGATGAGCCTACGTCTATTATTCTTTACTATTTTCTGAAGAATTACAAGAGTTTCTCTAAGTATCAAAGTGAGAGCAAAGAGAGAATTACAGAGAGAGTATATTGCGAAGTGATTGTGAGATAACTCTCAGATAAAAAATTATGAGACTGAGTCCTTTTTATATAGGTGAAGGTGGCTTTCGGTTTCCCAATTTTGTGAATAAGAAATTACAAAATAAAATACAATATAATACTGAGATTGAGTGACTACATAATAATGAGTAATTATCTCTTCTTCAATTAGCTAGTTGCCTTTTTTAGGAATCAGGTAGTCAACTATTTATAGTGGTAAAAAACTACATAATAATAGCCCCCTAGTTTTTAATGCGTCTTTGACGTACTGAAAGCTTTCTTTGACAAAATAGTTGACCACATGCCATTATGATCAAAAATTCCTGCTTAAGTCTTCAGTTGAACTCATTGTAAATTCTCTTGATTCTTCTTTGTCAATGTCGACGATTGAGTTGGTAGGTATAAAGCAGTAATCAAATAACGTCACCATACTTTTGTTGACATCTCTTTTTTGTAGATAAATAAGTTAACTTTTTGTGAATATAATAAGGATCGTACTCTTAGTATATTGAGAAATATCGCTTCTCCAATAGCAAGAGTAAAAGTGAAGTACACGACTAAAAAGTGACCTTATTAATCTTCTATAGAAATTTATGGAGAAGTAGGAAAAGCTTAAGAACTATATCATTATCGATGCGACTGTTTACTAGTAGAGTATTGAAGAGGCTATAAAGTCTTTTAAAAAAGTCTTTTCTCAACCATAAATTGGTAATAATCTCGTATTGTAAAAGTATGCTTCTTATTTAAAAAACCTCGATCTAGGCATGATACTTTTTTGTTGAAATCCTGAAGGCGGTCAATAAAGTTACCAAGAAATAAAACAAGGTGTGCTACTCTAAAGACAGAGTTGATGACACTTATGTCGTTGAAAAGTAACTCGTAGTAGTTCAATTAGTCAATGACATGAACTTCTTTTATACTTCTTAGTAGTTTAAAAGGGTGTCATATTTGTCATATTTCGAATTTTCCTGTCAAATGTTAGAAAATTCAAAAAATACTGAAAGTAAACAAAGATAGAAAAATACCTAACCCTTGGGTCGCGTGCTGTTTGGTTGAGCTCGCACTTTCTTTAAGATACTTTGCTCCATAAAATAATAATCGAGTTATTCCATAGGATAGATCCATAGCTTGTTATTTAATTGAATAATAGGAATCACTAGACCATCTCACATATTAACTTAAGATTCCATGTTTGAAAGTCTTCCATAAGGTATAAACCTGTAGGAATTGTTAGTATAAACCTGTAGGAATTGTTAGGTCATTCTGAAGATTCAAAATTCTATGTCATATCGATAACTTAAAAATAAGTTAGATCGATCTTTATGCTCCGGTGATTTGAATCCAATAACTTAAACCAAGGTTTAAGTAGTAGGATGGGTTAGGTCACTTATGAAAAACAACGAGCGTGAGTGATGCAAACTCAATATTTGTTTTCCAAAAATTCCAAAGCAAAATAGGGTTTATAACAATATAACATATCCAACTATAGACGTTTTGCTTAGTCGCTTGTTTGTTCGAGGAGAGATATCGCGTAATATGACATGTTATAGTATGAAGTGAGAAGAAAATCCTAAGATTTTAAAAAATTTCAGAAATTTGGCGATCCAAAATTTTAACCCCTTTAAATGAATGTTTGCATAATCCCTTAGGAAGCGAGCAGGAGATAACGATCTGATCCCACTACCTCCTGAGTTTTATAGTATTTGAAGATAGATATAAAATTATAAAAGATGAACCAATAGAATAAGATGTATCAAGATGATAAATTGAAGGAAAAATGCCATTTATTGATCAATTAGAATGACGAATAATCCTCCCAGTTTTATGGTGTTGCAATAACTGCCATAAAACTGTAAGTAGATAACGCATAAGAATGAAGATAGATTGTAAGAAGAAAATTTATATGCTTTTATTGATGGAGTCATCGAAATATATGAAGATACCCCACGAGCTAGTAGTCGTATAATAGTTGATACGAGATAAAGAGACTTGAAAAGAATTACTAATAGTAGCGATGAAAGTTCATATAGTATGAAGACCTCGTACTTAGAGAGCTCGAATATGATGGAGCTTGAATATAATGGAGCTCAAATATAGAAAGCTCAATGATCAAGTAGAGATCTTGTCGAGGTTTTTTGAAACTGGGTGACGATCTCATCTAGGTCGAAGATAATAAATTCGAACATGGTGGAGAGCTTACATAATAGAAAGCTCAATGATCCAGAGATCTTGAAGTTTGAGAAATAGAGTGAAGATCTCGTCGAGATTAAAGATAGTGAAAAGCTCGAATATAATAGAGAACTCTAGTAATAGGGAGTTTTATTTAATAAAGAAGCTTGAATATAAAGAGCTAAGGATCAAATAGAGATCTTGTCGAGGTATGATCAACTGAATAAAGATCTCGTCAAAGTCACATAGTTGTATTCATTCAATCTTTAATCTACGAGGGCTTGACCTTTAATCATAGTATGAGGTCGAAAATTAATGTCGAATTGACTCAGCTCAATGGCTCACTTAAGAAATTATCTTGATGCTTCAGGCTTTTGCAAAACCTGTTCGATGGAAAGTTTGTAAAAATCTCAAGGGAGTGTGTATGAAAATATGGTTGAAGCTTCCTAGATGTGATGACAAGCGTTAGTGTCAATTTCTCCATCTCTGGATATCTCGTTTTGGTATCGAGTAATCTTTTGGTTACATAATACACAGGTCCCTGTATATTTTCTTCTTCTCAAATTAATGTAGCACTTGTCGCATATTTGGAAACGGCGAGATACAAGTACAACTTTTCCCCCGGCTTTGGCTTCTACAAAAGTGGAGAAGAACTCAAGTGTTTCTTCAAATCTTGGAACACCTGCTCGTACTTCTTGGTCCACTCAAACTTCTTTGATCCATTCAATACCTCGAAGAATGGTTGGCATTTGTCGGTTGATCTTGATACAAATTGACTTAATGTAGCTACTCTTCCCGCTAGGCTCTACACATCTTTTAGTTTACGAGGTGATTGCATGTCAATCAATGCTTGGATCTTTTGAGGATTAGCTTCAATATCTCACTGATTGACCATGAATCCTAAAAACTTTCTAGATCCTACACTAAACGCACATTTCTAGGGATTCAACTTTTTGAAGAATTTTGAACATCTCGTCAAAATGCCTAGTGTGATCTTTAGCTTTGTTTGTTTTCACCAACATTTTATCAACGTAAACTTCCATCATTCTACCTAGTATATTACCGCAGCTATCCTTCTCTTATTAACCTTTTGATCTCATCTTTCAGGGCATAACAGTTGTTGATGTGGTGTCAAATGTCGTTATGATATCGGCAAAACTTATTGGGATCACGTTTTGCCCTATCCCGCCTCATCGGCCCTAGTTGATGATACTACTCCTGCTAATTTGTGATCGCATAAATATGATCTATAGGTGCATTCAGCTCAGTATAATTGTTGAATTGTAAGAGAGCCCTTAGACTCTCCTACTTCTTTGGCTCGGGCTACTTTTCAATTGATTGCTCGTTTTTCCTCTTTTTTGACTTCTTGTTATTATTGTTAGTTATTATGCTCGCATCTTTGGTTCTATCTTTTCCTCCTTCCTCCTTCATCTTATAAAGATTTTCTTGAGAAGATTCTACTCTTAGATATCGACCAACTCTCCAGTAGAAGTCTTTGAGAATTTTGCATTCTCACTTTAACAACTCTTCCCAGAGTTTAGTCTCTGATAGAACTCTGGCCATCATTAGAGTTAAGACTCTTCCTTCAGGCAGGTTGTTAACCTTAGCCAGTTCAGAGGTAAAGCGATTAAGAAAAGATCACAGAGTCTTCTCTGGACCTTATCGAATAGCAAACTGATTAATGGGACAGTAAAGTTCTTCGCACCCTGGAATTGTCTCAAGAATATAGTTTGAAACTGCTACCAGGATGAGATCAAACTAAGCTAAAGTCTTCGAAATCACTTCTTTGCTGCACCTGTAAGGGTTACAGAAAAGCACCTGCAACATGCGAGGTCATCAACCCAGTGAAGCTCCATCAGGTCGTTAAAGTAATTCATATGGTTTTGTGGATTAGATTTCATATCAAAAGTGTTTCCTATGGGAAGTTTGAATCCAACAGGAAGTGCAACAGCTCAAACTTTTTCATTGAATGGAAACTGACGATATCCATCTGCGAGTTCATCATTCCATCTGGTAAGTGTATCTAATGTGATCCTTAGATTATGAACGTCAATGTTAGTAGGAAACGCATTGTCCCTTACTAGTGGTAGCGGTGATCTTTGGTCACAATTATCACGATGTAAGGCAGGTTAATTAGACAGGGTCTGCAGCAACCTTTATGAAGATTCTATTGATATAGTTCGATGTGATGGAGTTTGGTTATTATGATGTAATGATGATCGCTCACGACTACCTCTTTGACATCGCTAATTCAGATGTTATCTTAGGTTTGCAGAATTTTACCTTGGCTCCCTGCTAATTCTTTCGAAACTACTTCATGATTGATGATTCTGCTTGTTGCTCAGATGATCACGATTGATGAGAGCTCTCCTAGAGGGTTGTCTATGATTGCGTTCTGTGCTCGAACTCCTAGTACCAAATTCCTGTGGCAAGTCCACAACCTTGCTTTTCCCTTAGAGGTGCGATCTGCATGGCGCTCCTGCAGGGTTCTGTGCTGGGCACGATTTCTTGCCTCTTAAATCTGAATTCCTCTTTTAGGTTCATCGAGTAGGATGATCTCTATGATATTCATGCTATAGTAGAGTCACCATCTGTCATTCAACAAGTCACCGTAGAGAGTCATTAATCTGATTAGTGATTTGCTAAAGGTTTGTGGAAGCATCCTCTATATAATCTTATCTCTGAACAATATTCTCTGGTGCAGTCATGGTAGGTTGATCTTAAGCAGGATCGACCTACACAACAACAGTGCTTTAGAATTGATTTTGGCTAATTCCAGCATTTCTGGTAATGTTCCCGGTATTTGCCATTATTAAAGAAACAAAATTATTAAACCAAATTGTCAAACTTTTGTTGGAATAGCCTTCTTTCTAGTGCCAACTATTGACGGAGGTTTTTTCAACAATGAATTTAGAAAATTACAAGATGTGGCTTGTGTATAAAAAAAGTTGATAAAGCTAAGTATATAAGAAGACAAGAATTTTATAGTAATTCAGGCCCCAAAAAATGAGCCTATGTCAATTATTCTTCACTATTTTCTGGAGAATTATAATAGTTTCTCTAAGTCTCAAGGTGAAAGAAAAGAGAGAATTACTGAGAGAGTGTATAGTAAAGTGATTATGAGATGATTCTCAGATGAAAAATTATGAGATTGAGCCCTCTTTATATAAGTGAGAGTGACTTTAGGCTTCCCGATTTTGTGAATAGGAAACTACATAATAAAATACAATATAATTTTGAGATTGAGTGACTACATAATAATATGTAATTATCTCCTCTCTAATTATCTAGTTGTCTTTTTTGAGATTAAGCATATCAACTATTTGTGGTGGTAAAAAACTACATAACAGACTGTATATATAGAGAATTAAGATCAAAATCAAGGGCAAAAATGAGATATATGGAAGATGAAGGAAATTGCTAAAGAAAACATACCGTACTCCCGTCATTCATGCAATCATCATGCTCTTTATTTGCGATGCGGTGTAGTTTGAATTAGAAAATTTATCTATGTCTAATAAGGGTTTGGTTCGCATAAAAAGATTAGATATTGCTTTGCAAGTTGTTTTAATTGAACCAATGCTTTAAGAGGCCGGAACAGTAAACTATGACGAAATATCTTAAAAGGAATTTAGTATAGGAAAGCTAGATATCTTCATTGTTCAGGGGAAAAACAGAGAAAATGAGAATGAGAAAAACCAAATGTTGGAGTGGTTTTCACCAGCTGTCCACGTGTCTCTGAATTGCTGATGTCGTATATTCCAACTGTCCACGTATCCTTGCTATCCTAAAGGGCTTTTGACTTCAGGCAGGGTCGGAGAGGCAGAGAAGGCCACATGCAAAGACTCTCCGATGCTTAAGTCAGTTGTTTATCTTTGATTCAGGGTAGCAAAGATTTAGCTTTTCTTTGTATGAGTATATCTTTATCTCTTGCTCATAAACTTTTAAATATTTCTTTTTGTATGTGTACATACCTCCTCTTTTTGGGGACAAATGGCTCATATATATAGTCCTGGAACTGTGAACCTCATGGTTTTCAATCCCAGGACCGAGTATCTTTTCTCATCAGGACTTACTCCAGAGATCACCGGTCGAGATTACTGTGATTCTCCCTGCATCGTCATGGCCTAGTTTTCGCCGTCCCCTATGGCTCGAGCCTGTCAGGGGCGAGACTTTGACAAACCGCCGTTCTGTCAGGATGGTTTGCCCAATGTGAGCACCTACTCAGGATCGCATTAAATACTCTGTTTGGGTCTAGAGCTGTGAGTTGCTTCCCACTGTACTCTGGTGAAAGACCCTAGAGGTTCCTGATCCTCAGCTGTCGAGATAAGAATCGGACTGGGCTGAGTCCATCCAGGGTCTGGGATGGGCTCGGCCTTAGCCTCGGACAACCCATGGGCCTATGCGGTACCACGTGCGACTCGCGTGGCTTTTAATTTGTCACTCTAGATACGTGTCGGATGGTGTGCCCCATTTATGACATGTTCTGCCACTTAATCGTCCACGTGGTGTATGATTTAGGAACGGGTCCCACAGCTGTCCTCATTTCCCTATTTGATGGATTCGTATCCATCAAGTGGGGAAATCGTTTCTCTGTTCCTCCAATTTGAGGGATACATGTGGCTCCCCAATTGCCGATGCGGAGGCACGCCATCCTATGTCACAATTTTTTCAAATTTTGAAATTCTGATGCTTCAGTCTTCCTTGCCCTGCCCTTCTCCAGGAAAAACTCTTTGGCTCCCCCTCTATAAAAGCCATATTTATGCTCGTTTGTTACTTTAAGAAAATCTTCAATCATTCTAGTTTTCTAAAATCTTAGGTTTTCCGACTTCTCCCCTTACTAGAAACTTTTGCTCCTTTTGATCGTATCCAGAACGATGGCCTCGAACCAAAACCAGAAACTCTGCCCCGTCGTGGATTTGCTGAGGAGACAGTTCTGCTTCCCTGGCAGAGTTACGTTGCAAAGAGTCGAGGGCCCCGCGGATTGGTACCTTTGGCCCTCTGCCCCCGAAGGCTCTATCATTCTGGGGAGGAGGCATCTGGAATAGCTGCGGTTTCCCTTTCCTCCTCTGATCCATCAGTACTTTGCTCTGATGCGGATCCACCCGATGCAGCTGAACGCTAACGGGGTCATGATCTTGATGGGGCTCTCTGCCCTGTCAGTTCTCTATAACATACATATCGACCTGGAGGTGGTCTTTTATGCCTACAAGCTCACCCTCATCCCCAAAAAGTGCTCCTACCCCACTTTCTACCTCCAACCGCTCCCGGGACGCCATATTTTCTGGGGCTTGCCGAGGTCGGACAAGCAATAGGACTCCCACTTTAGGCTTTATGCCATCGAAGGGGTGTGGTGCTCTCCTTGGGTGAATAGGGAGCACTTCCAAGTTCCTTCATTTTTTCTGTAGAGTAAGTACTAGCTCGTGATTTTTGGGTCTGCGTTCACCTCGTCCGTTATTGTTCATGATATTTTTCCTTGTACAGCCTCTACAGAAGAAAACAGGTTTGAGCCGCAATTGTCGGCGGGACGGCTCAAGGAGCTGGAGGGGATCATCATCTTTGGGACCCCTGGGGATTGCCGACATATCTAGGCCATCCTGAACCCCCAGATGATGAATATGATGTATAGGATGGTCTCATACCTTCCCTTTCTGCTGGATACCTGGGTCATCACAAAGCACCTACGGAGCCAATTTAACACCCTGGCTCTGAACCGGTTCCACCGGGATGAGCAGAATCGCATCACCATGGTAGGTCGTCAGGTTACGGCTTCGAGCCAGCTGGCAGGTCCTTACGACCTGGTAGGCCGATTAGCCACGAGCTCGAAAAGGCCGTGAGGCTCGTGGCCGAGGAGTGCGTTAGGCTTCGTAGAGAGGAAACTGCCGCCCCCAAGAGAGTTAAGGGTAAGTTTATTTTTGCATTTTGGAGCTCCGTCGATCGGGTTATGGTTGCGTTCTAACTGTGTTGCTTGCTCTTTATAGGTTCTGATGCAGGCCCTTCAGCAGACCCTTCCCCAGTCAAGGGGAGTGCCGCTGTGCACAAGGCTCGCTCCAAGGTATCCGCTGGCCGGTTTCTTGTGGTGCCCTCACAGGACGAAGCCTGCGGTCCCCTCTTCCGGTGCGAGCAGACCTCCGACTCGGGAGACGACGGCCATAAAAGTCGTATATGGCAAATGGGCGCCTTCGAGCCTGCCCGGGGAATCCGCTGCTCCGACCTCTTCCAACCCTAACTCTGGTTCGAAGACTAGCTCAGGGTCTGTTGCTACTTGCCCCTATGGGGAGATTACTGAGCTCAGCGGGAGGGGTTCTGAGGTTGAAATCTCGGCTGTCTTCCCCTCCCCCAGTCCCAATAAAGCGGCATTACGAGGTTGACTCGTCCAAAGAGAAGGAAGGCCCGGCAGGGAAGAAGGGCAGGGCTGCCCCCTCCTCTGACAGCGATGATGACGAGGCCACGCTGACCCTCATGAGGAGGAGACGGTCTGCAGCGGTAGGCCGTCAGGGGGAATTGGTCAAGACAAGACCGAAAAATCACATTCAGGTGGGTCTCCAAAGGGGGTGGCAACCGAAACTGTCGACACAGTAGCAGTCACCGTGGCATTTTTTGTTAAGGATGCGTCGCCCCCAGTTATCACCGAAGGCGCACTCAACGATGCCCAGTTTTCTACCGTCTCCACCACCGCTACTTCGGGAGCATCGAAAAGAGCTACAGGAGCGTGTCCGGTGGGGGGAGAGGGTCTCCTCGTGGTTGGCAGGGTGGAGTTGTATTCCTCAGACACGGACAATGCCTAAGGAGAGGGTCCAGCTATGGATCCCAAGTTGGAGGCGCTCTCCTGGGAGAATGTTAAGCTCATCGCTGGCGGTAACATTGCGCAGGTTTGGCTTGTCTGGCTGCCACCTCCATGTTTTTCGGCATCTTTACTGAGCACTGACATCCCTTTCTTGTATCTGGCAGCTAGCCGCCGTCCAGTCCTTCTATTCTTCTCACATCAGGGAGCTGACTGGGGAGTTGAACTCCTATTCTGCGCTGGCCGAGCAGAGCGAGGCCGCCCTTGCCAAGTTAAGGGTTGACTTCGACTTGTATCGGAGCCTGAATGAGGCTAGGATTGGCAGTGCAGTGGTTCATGCTCTGAGTGTCGAGAGGGTCAGGTGTGAGGAGCTGGATGCAAAGTTGGCCGAGGCGGAGGCCGACAGGCTCGCTCAATCTGACACTGCCAGGCTGGCCCAAAACGAGCTCATGGTCAAGGAGCAAGAGCTGCAGAACGTAGGGACAGAGATGGGGCTGGCTTTCATCACTCGCGACAGGACTGTCGATGACGCTAAAGAGGCGAGGAAAGTCGAGGCGAAAGCCAAACTGGAGGCCCATTCTCTGCTACGCAAACTCGACCGGTCCAATGAGGTAATCCGACATCTTTACTTGGATCACAAAAAATTGATAGGGTCTCATGCAGAGTTGTCTCGCAAGCACGGTGAAAACCTCGCCGACATTAACACTCTTCTGGTTGACTTGTCACAGCGGCAAGTGGAGCTGAGGCTGGTGGCGCTGAGGGATAGACTGGCAGACGCAGAGAAACTAAAGACGAGGTACCAGAGGCAGGTGGATGTCCTTTCTGCGGAGAGCTACAGGTCTAGCTGGGAGAATAGGGAATTCGAAGGCCACGCGGAGGTGGTAAAACTGGACCAGTTTGATGAGCAGAAAGGCATCGAGAGGGACCATTATTCCGTCAAGCACTACATGCAGTAGCTAGGGGATGAGATCAACGTCGTGTACCCTACTGATGTGCTAAAGATGCTCGACGAAGAAAAAGACAGGCCCTCTACATCCGCCTCTGTTGCCAAGGAGATTGTCCTCGCTTCCGGTCCGCTAGAGCAAGCCTCGGAGGTTCCTGGCGGTCAGCCTGATCTTGGGGCCTTAACTGGCAATGGGTCTGGCGCGGTCATTTAGTTTAGCAATGATTCCGACCCTGGTACGCCACCCTCTGCTGGAGCTGGTCCAAGTGCCGAAACTAGCTGCACTCCCCTGGCTGGAGGTAATTAGGGCCTCTTGCTCTGTGCATTTGTAAAGTTGACCCTTGTTGTAACCATCCGTTTAAATAATAGAAACCGTGCTGTTTTCTCAAGTTTATTCCCTTCTCTCACTCTTTTTGTTGACTGCGTTTAGTGTTAGGGTCAGATATCGTATACGACGCCATTCCCTTGTCAGCAGCGCAGTCGGCGTTTGGGTTTGACTCGGTCGTATATGATTTCGAGTTCTTAGTGAATTCTCCTCGTACTATGATCGACAAGATTAGCTCTGGAGATCGAGATGTGAGTTTCGGCTCATCCGGTTTTGAGGATGTATAACCTCTATTATGACTTGTCTTGGTAGAATTCGACCCGCGTGTGTAGCTAGACTTCTCTGACCCCAAATGGGAACGCGCCAGTAACCAGCTCCAGGGGTTGGTTGACCATTGTTTGGACCTGTCGCTGCAGAGGAAAAGGCCTGGGCTCGGCTCTCATCAGGAGCAAACAGGGCACTACCACTCTGATGTGTCCTTGCGAATCCGTCCAAGACCTGTTTCTTATAAGTAGAGCTTCTGGGTGCGCGTCCCTGTCGACCATGCATTTTGTATTTTAGGAAATAAAAAACAGAGTTTGGTTTTAAAAACTGTCTTCATGCCTGGTCTGTATTGGACTACTTCCAATGGGTATGCTCTAACTCTGTTCATTCCCAGTTCATGCATAATTAAACCACTCTCTGGGTAGGGTCTGCTTCCAATGGGTAGACCCTGGCCCCTCTTACCTTTGTCTCGCACGCGGCTAAAACGCTCTCTGGGGAGGATCTGCTTCTAATGGGTGGACCCTGACCCTACTTTCTTTTAGCTTTTTGTATAGCTAAGATGCTCATTAGGGAGGGTCTACTTCCAACAGGTAGACTCTGTCCCTGCTTTCATTTAGCTTTTCGTATGGCTAAGGCGCTCCTTAGGGAGGGTCTACTTCCAACAGGTGGACCCTGACCTTACTTTCCTTTAGCTTTTCGTATAGCTAAGATGCTCCTTAGGGAGGGCCTACTTCCAACGGGTAGACCCTGTCCCTACTTTCATTTAGCTTTTCGTATGGCTAAGGCGCTCCTTAGGGAGGGTCTACTTCCAACGGGTAGACCCTGTCCTTGCTTTCCTTTGAGGGCAGGCCGCAAGTTTTCACTGCGCGGCTCTTTCTTCTTCGTACATTTTCTCAGGCCATCGGCAAGCCTTTTATTGCACGATATGATTCCCATAGTACGATCGTTTTCGAGGTTTGCTGGCAAGTTTTTTGTTGCCCAGCTCTTTCCTCTTCGTACGTTTTCTCGGGCCATCGACTAATATTTTACTGCACGATGTGATTCCCATAGTACGATTGTTTTTGAGGTCTGCTGGCAAGTTTTTAGTTGCATAGCTCTTTCCTCTTCGTACGTTTTCTCAGGCCATCGGCTAGCATTTTAGTTCACGATGTGATTCTCATAGTACGATCGTTTTCGAGGTTTACTGGCAAGTTTTTGGTTGTGCAGCTCCTTCCTCTTCGTACGTTTTCTCGGGTCATCGGCAAGCAATGTGATCCCCGCAGTACGATCTTTATGAGGTCTGCTGGCAAGTTTTTAGTTGCACAGCTCTTTCTTCTTCGTACGTTTTCTCGGGTCGTCGGCAAGTGACGTGATCCCCGCAATACGATCTTTATGAGGTCTGCTGGCAAGTTTTTGGTTGCGCAGCTCTTTCCTCTTCGTACTTTTTCTCGGGTCGTCGGCAAGTGATGTGATCTCCGCAGTACGATTCTTGATTGCGCGAATAGTGCCTGGGGTCAGCCATTGTGGGCAGACCCCTTTTCCATAGCAATCCAAAGGATAAATCCGTGTGGCATAAAACTTGACTTGCTTTGGAATTAAGATTTTTAATAATATAAGCATTTACATGTGTCTCACACGTGATACTTTTTCAAGTGCTGAGCGTCCCATGTGTTCGGTAGGCTCTTCCCAGTCTTGAGTTCTTTTAGAACATATGCACCATTGTCAAGTGCTTTGATCACCTCATAGGGTCCAACCCAGTTGGAGTTTAGCTTTGAGGAATTCCCTGTTCTGACCTTCAAGACCCAATCCCCGGTGTTAAATCGACGAGCACTAACCTTCTTTGCGTAATAAGACCTGGAGGCCAGGTGGACCAGGGCCATGTTTCTTGTTTCTTCCAGGAGGTCTGTGTTGTGGCTTAGCTGCTGCTCGTTCGGTGGGGCATCTCTTACCACTTCAGAGCGAAGGGTCGGGAGGTGAATCTCGGTCGGGATCACAGCCTCTGACCCGTAGACCATGGCGAATGGCGTTCTTCCTGTCGACCTCCGCTTCATGGTTCGATGGGCCCACATAACGGCCGGTACTCTTCTAACCACCTGTCTTTAGCCTCCTGCAAGTTCTTTTTGATATTGCTAAATATGGCCTTCATCGTTGCCTCTGCTTGGCCGTTTCTCTGAGGGTAGTTCACTGATGAGAATCTGAGCCTTATATCATAGAGCTCACACAGTTCCTTAAGCTTAGCATTCTGGAACTATGTGCCACGATCAACGTATATCTCTTTCGGAATCCCGTATCGACAGATTATGTTTTTCCAAATGAAGTTAATCGTGTCTGCCTTACTAACGGTCACGTAGGCTTCAGCCTCTACCTATTTGGTGAAATAATCTGTGGCTAGCAAGACGTACCTTCTTCCACTTGTACTTCTGGGGAGCTCTCCTATGATGTCCAGGCCCCATTTGGCAAATGGCCAAGGAGTTATATTCAAATGGAGTTCCTCCGAGAGTTGGCGTTTCATGGGGGCGAACCTCTGGCACTTATCACATTTCTTGACAAATCGGACCACCTCGGTCATCATGTATGGCCAGAAGTATCCAGCCGTCAGAGCCTTGTAGGCAAGACTACGTCCGCCAGAGTGGTTGCCGTATACTCCCTCGTGGATTTCTTCCATCAGTTTCTGCGCTTCGACGGGACCTACACACCGCAGCATCGGTCCCATTGTCCATCTCCTATACAGTCGCTCCCCCACCATCGAGTATCTGGCAGCCTTCAATCTGATCGACCTTGCTTCTCGGGGGTCCGTGGGTAGGTTTCCCAATGCCAAATACTGGTTGATGGGTTTCATCCACCCCTCGTCTACAGAGCCAGTTGCAAATACATGGCATGTGGGGGTCTCCGAAAGGTCCTTCATGCTATTGCCCTCTAGGAGAATCTCTGCATGTCCGGTCATTCCCCCGATCAACGCGCTCTTAGCTAGTTCGTCGGCCTTCTGGTTCATCTCCCTGGGAACCTGTTCGATATTGAAACTGCTAAAGCGGGCTTTTGCCCCCATTACCTTGGAGAAGTATCTGTGTAATATCGACTCTTTTACTTCGAAGTCTCCCCTAACCTGACCCGCGATCAACTGCGAGTCGGTCTTTACTACGATGCTCTCCACTCCGAAGTGCAGAGCCAGTTCAAGGCCTTGCAGCAGTGCCTCGTACTCCACCTCGTTGTTCGTTGGCTGGAAACTGAGCCTCAAAGCTTTCTATACTCTGAGTCCTATTGGGGTCTATAGGACTATCCCGATACCTGACCCCGAGGCATTCGTGGATCCATCGGTGTAAAGGGTCCAGGCTAAAGAGGGGCGAGGCTGAGACATCTGGAGTAGGTCGTGCAGCTCATTGAAGGATTTGATTTCCACCAGGAAATCTGCCATGACTTGCCCTTTCTTCGCCACTCGAGGCTGATACTCGATATCGTATATCCTCAGTTTGATGGCCCACTTGGTTAGTCGTCCCGATAGGTCTAGCTTGGCCAAGAATTGCCGGATGGGAAAATCCATATACACGATGACCGAGTGTGCCTCAAGTATTGCCTGAGTCTCTTCTTAGCATTGACCAGAGCGAGGACCAGTTTATCTGCCATACTATATCGCGTCTTAGCATCCAGGTTCATGCGACTTGTATAAAACACCGGCTTTTGCTTGCTGTCTTCCTCGACGAATAGTACGACACTGATTACTATTTCGGACACTGCTAAATAAGCATATAGGCGCTCCCCTTCTGCTGGGGAATCCAGGATAGGCGGATGACTTAAGTACAGCTTGAGAACTATCAGTGCCTTGTCTTGCTCCTCCCCCCAGACGACAGTTGAGCTTCTCTTTAGGTACTGGAAGAAAGGCTTGCATCGGTCAGACATCTTGGAGACGAACCGGTTGAGAGCGGCTATCTTCCCGACTAGGCGCTGGACCTCTCGAATAGTCGAGGGTCTCTGCACATCTATGATCGAGGACAACTAGGTTGGGTTGGCCTCAATACCCCTTTTGCTCACGATGTGCCCCAGGAACTAGCCAGAGGACACCCTGAATGCACATTTCTTGGGGTTCAGACGCATCCAATATTGCCTCAGAATCTGGAAACATTCGTCTAGATGTCTCAGATGGTCTAAAGCTTCTCTGCTCTTTACGATCATGTCGTCGATGTAGACTTCCATAGTCTTCCCTTGCAGCCCGGCGAACATTTTATTCATGAGCCTCTGGTAGGTTGCCGCCGAGTTCTTCAAATCAAATGGCATGCGTCTATAATAGTACAAACCTCGCTCTATAATAAATGCCGTGTGGATCTGGTCTTCCTCGTACAGGGGGATCTAGTTGTATCCAGAGTAGGCATCCAGGAAGCTCATCTTGTCGAATCCCACCATTGCATCTACCATTTGGTCGATCCTTGGCAGGGGGAAGCTATCCTTTGGGCATGCCTTATTCAGGTTGGTGAAGTCTATGCAAGTACGGTCGTTGCTATTTTTCTTCTTCACCACCACCGGGTTGGAGACCCAGCACGAGTATACACATTCTATGATCAGGCCGTTCTCCAGTAGCATCTCTACCTCCTTGTTAATCGCCCTGTTTTTCTCTGGCATGAAGCTTCGGGGTCTCTGCCTGACTGAAGGGAAATTGGAGTCTATGTTCAACCAGTGGCAGGCATGCGTGGGGTCTATCCCAGGCATGTCGTCATGGGACCACGCGAAGATGTCTTTGTTCTGCCTCAAGAACTCCAACATCTCATTCTTTTCCTCCTTGGGTAGCAGGGCCCCGATTAAGACTACCTTCACCGGTTCTACCTCTTTCAAAAGGACTGCTACCAGCTCCTCGATCGCAGATTCTGGCCTGTCAGACTCCTCTTCGATCCGCTTCATATATGCTGGCAGGCGGTCCTTTGATTGCTATCTGTCCCCCCGTCGAGGTGCTCGCGCTCGCATCGGCTCCCTACCTCAATCAAGTGTCCAACTAGCATTACAAGACTATGGAGAACGTTTGGCATCGTTTGGGTGTCATTTGGAAAAGCGGATGTCGTTTTC